>JAAVUD010000104.1:0-228134 GCA_014898915.1 Fusarium chlamydosporum
ACCTATACTGCCGGATGGATTATATAAGCTACAGTATATTAAGGCCCTTAAAAATATTATAAAAGGCACTATTTTTATATATTTCTTTTAGTATTTTTCCCCTATTAGGCTTGGGATTATTATAATATATTATATAGATTAAACCTTTTTTATTTATAATTTTTATTATTAAAAGCTAGCCTAATTAAGCCTAGCCTTACTTCTAAAGTCCTAAATATAAGAAAATAGGTATAAATAGATTAAATAGTTTAGGGCCTAATATAAGGAAGATACAGGATATATAACATACTTATAATAAAGTGCACTATAATTTCAGCTAAGCGGCTTATTAGCACCTCCTCCAAATTTCACGGGAGCTAAACCGATAATTGGTACCGCCATAGAACAACATATACCCGGTAATTATTTAAAGGCTACGGCCGACGTGTTAACGTATAATAGGAAACAATATGTATGGTGCACAAATATAGAAAATCCTTCGACGTGAGAGTAGAAAACTAGAATGCTTATAGACATATTGCACGTCGATACTCATATGATTCTATGTTCTTCAGGTACCTCTTACCGTGCTCTTTCTAGTAAGGTCTTGCAGGCGTGAGCTTTCCAAAGCATTCACCGAATCCAACTCCCGAATTTGCCTCTCCTACAATAGCCGTTATTCTTACAATATCTCCGTCCTCAAGAAATCCTCGCTTTGACCCATCAGTCAGCGTAACAGGCTTGCTTCCACCCTCAGTAGTCTCAAGCATACATCCACGACTTGATTCATCTGAGCCACTGACTGTACCCGTAGCCAGGACATCTCCTGTCCTCAACGCACTACCTGAGCTAACAGAGTGAGCAATCATCTGCTGCGGTGTCCAGTACAGAGCTTCTACCGGACAAGTGCCAATGGTAGTCTCTGTGGAGTTAGCTAGGACCTCGACCTTCATGGTGATTGAAAATGTCGAAGGGTTCGGATGTTGAAGGTAAGAAGCGGCCAGAGTTTGCTGGGCTGGAGACCTTGTTCGGAAAGAATCCAGGGCATCGAGGGTAATAACCCATGGCGAAAGTGATGTCCCCAAACTCTTTCCGTTGAATGGACCCAGAGGACTCATCTCGAACCCCTGGATATCTCGGGCTAAAAGTTAGATCAGTACACGAATGCCAGTTTCAACGTGCATTTACACATACCACTCCAGTCGTTGAGGATGGCAAAACCAAAAATATGTTCCTCGGCATCCTTGGCCTTCAGTCTCTGTTTCATGCTCAACGGCTTTCCAATAATCGCCGCAAGCTCAACTTCATAATCGACCTTTTGCGAAGGTCCGTAGACGATCTCACTTTCGCCATTGGAAGCTCCAGGGTTGCGAAATTGTCCGTATGGTCGCTCAATATCAGTGCCCGACACGACAATTGAGCTTGTTCGGCCTTGGTAGCCAACAGGGAAGTGAAAGAACCCTGGTGGTGGCTTGGGGTTGTTCACAACAATACGACCAGCGTTTATAACGTGATCCAGTGAACATGAGAAGTCTAGACACGGTTAGTATTAGGTTGTTGTATGGATCTTAGCGTGTTTACCGGCAAAGTCTTTGATCTCCATTGGTAGATGCATCGTCACAGCGTTCACGTCCTCCTTACTACCGGAAGGGAAAGCATCGAGCCCATTATTTTGGTATGCTGATTGTATTTGCTGTCGAACATTTTGATGCACGATCTTGGGTAGAGCTGCGAACGCGTTCAGGGTAGGTTGATTCAGAACACCTGTCGTGAGGTCTTCGATACCCTTGAAAAATTCGTCAACCACATCCTGAAGGAAGATGACTGTGTTTCCCAATCTGGTAACAGCTTGAGGATGCTTGTGAGTTGTAGAAGAAGCTATTCCGAAAGGAATGTTCTTCTCTGAGAAGTGGTGTGAGAAATCCGCTGTGGACATTGTGTAAACTTTGAGTGTCGGAAGGTGGTAAGTTGGACGAAGAGAAGATAGATGCTATGTTTATTGAGTAATAGCGGTTTCATAATCCGATATCAAATATCATACCTCATGATCCGCGGACCCTATTTCCGGACCCCGCGAAGGGTTCGCATGGCCAAAGTGGACTATCGGATGCCAGAGGGAGGTCTACCGAGTTGGAGACCTCCACATCCCGATGGTAAAACACCCGGGAAACGACCGGACATAGTTGCTGATCAGAAAGCGGGCAAGATAAAACAGCAATACAGATTAGAAACAAACCTCATACAAATTTGAAAATAGCATCACAGCATAGCATTATCGAGTTATTTACAAACATCTTTCACAATGGCGCTCAACGGTAACCTAAGACATACTCAACGCATCATCACAACACACAATGAAGATGGCAAAGCAGTCATTGACACAGCAATCGACTCAAAAGCACCTTTCTACGCTCTTCCCAACGGAGAAGCCCATTTTGCATTGGGATACGCCACAAAACAATTTCCCGCTGATCTTTCATCGGATATGTCCTCGTACCAAGAATTCCTCGACAACGCACCAGGACTGAGCGTCTCAACTGGCACAGTCCTGCGTTATGTGGATATGTGCCCTGGTCATATGTCGCCCATGCACCGCACCGTCAGTCTCGATTATGGAGTCGTGCTGGAAGGCGAGGTGGAATTGATTTTGGATTCTGGGGATAAGAGGGTGATGAAGAGAGGTGATGTTTGTGTTCAGAGGGCGACTATGCATGCTTGGAGGAATTGCAGTGAGACTGAATGGGCGAGGATGCTCTATGTTCTTTTGCCTTCTACGAAGCCTACTGTGGAGGGGAAGGAGTTGGGAGAAGATTATGGCAACATGGTTGGCGTTAAGGCTTCTGAATAGACCATTTGAATCACATGAAATCACTATTTACGTTGATATAACAACTAAAAATCTAAACTTTTGTGGCTTTACGTGTATCAGATACACTCAGAGTATTCGGTTCTATGAGTCGCGTGTATCTCACTGAGCATTCGTGACTTAGTGGAATTCAATATTTATCGAACATTTATCGGGTAACATGAGCCATTCAAGTTGAGATTGATCAACATGATCAAGTAAACACAGAAATGATGATGATGAAAAATAAGAATAACCAATTCAGTGCCAACTACCTACCCTGGAATACCACAAATGATAATTTAGTACCACGTTCCCCATTGTTCTAAAACTCGCCACCAATAGGATACTTCCAAACCTTATCAGTAAACCTCCCAAACGTAGCCCTCCAAGTCTGCGCCGCTCCCTGTGACAAAGTCAGTCAAGGTTCAAATCACCTCCAAAATGTATCACTTACAGCGTTGAAACTTAACCCCCGAAACATGGCTGTAATAAAAAACAGTTCAGGCGTGCTGGTGTAAACGCGAACACCATCGATGTGCGCCGCGTCGCGGTTAGGTGCCCGATAAGCAGGCACGCGACGATGCGGCAGATCAAACTCGGGATGGTCCAAAGCAGGCGATGTTTGGCATTCGGAAGTCTCCTCGCGACTTTGTGAGTGGTGAAGTTCGTAATCTCTTAGAACTGCGCTGTGAAATGATCCGCCGTTTTGGACGCGTGTTTGGGTTGTTGTGGCCGACATGATGATGGATTGTGGTGTTGACGAAATGAAGTTGCGAATAATGGGGTCAAGACTTGATTTCTTTGGTATTATCAGATTGAATGAGAGTCTCAATTTCAGTTTCCTCCCCTTGCTCACTCACTACCCGGAAGGAATATCGGCAGTTCCTGTTAATGGTTAATTAGACCTCCACTCGGGATGTGGAGAGAAGAGCCACAGGGACATCACCCGAACCGATGGACAATCCGGGGAGTCCGGATCGACCCTTGCTTGACTTTACTCTTCTAAGAAGTGGGCGTCGAAAAAGGGTTTTTTGATGGTTGACACTAAAAACAAATACTTGATACCCTCATTTATCCAAATATTGCAGCACCAAACACAGCAGACTAAGAGTACGATACAGTACTTATCTAATCACAATGACAAAACCGTTCTCAGCAATCCGCTCTGCCGCCATTGACGGCCGCGTACACAACCCCATCTACCGCAAGGACCAACTCCGCAATCTTCACAGCGCGTTAGCAGACAATGCCTCTTCTATTCAAGATGCCATCGCCAAGGATTCAAAAAATCAGTCTTCGGAAGTGAAAGTGGAGTATTGTCTCGCGCTGCAGATCATTGCAGACGCCTACAACGCTATTCATCCGGATAAGCAACTTGAAGAGGAATATTCTGTCAAGAAAGGTCATGATGATGTTACCAGTCGGGAACCTGCTGGGATTGTCGTTATTGAGCCTTCGAGTCATGCTTTCTTTTACGGATTGATTGCTGCTCTAGCACCGGCTCTTGCGGCGGGTAACTGTGTGATTGTTCAGGTGAGTTTGTATACCTACTCTAACAAGCGAGCATTCCACTGACAGATACAGTCTGAAAATTCTTTGCGCGAAACTCCAAAACTTGTGCTAAAAATTATTGAAAAAGCCCTGGACAGAGATATCTTCGCTGTCTCAAATCAGCCTGTTACTTCTGAAGACGTCAACACATCTCATATCGTCGTCTCTCAAAATGGCTCTGATGGCCCTATTCTTCGCAACCACCTTGTATCTGACCCCGAAGCCCCGGTAGTTGCCTTTGTCGAAAGGGATGCCGACATTTCCTCCGCAGCGAAAGCCCTCATCTCATCACGCTTTAGCCTACAAGGCAAAGCACCGTACGCACCTGACGTTGTCTTCGTTAACGAGTGGGTTAAGAAGGATCTGCTGCGTGCTCTTGTACAGCAGAGTACTGAGTTCCTGGCGACATCACCTGCTAAGGGCAGAGCTTTGAAGACAGGACTTTCGAAAGAGATTGAGAAAGATGAGAGTGCGCACGTTGTGCTTTCTGGTTCAAATGGCGTTATCATAGATGTCCAGAATAGGTAAGGCCTTTCTGCTATGATATGGAAGTACCTCCTTTTCTAACTGATGCAGATCTTCACCTCTACTAAAGCAAAAGGTTGAGGAAACAACTTTGATCGTCCATGCAGTCACAAGTATGGACGACGCCATCGATTCATCGCGAGAGTATGTGCAAGCAATCCTGTTTAACCCACTAGTCTAACTTGATTCAGTATTGGATCTTTGGCCGCTGCCTACGTCTTTACGACGCCAGCAATCGCCAAGTACATGTGCCAGTTCCTCGATACAGCTGTTAGCTACGTCAATCAAATCCCAAATCAACTCCTTTGTAAGTTTTGATCCTTTCCTGCCTCCAAAAACACTGACCAACTTCCCCAGACTCTCCCATTGCACCGGCAGGATCTCCTCCCCAGGCCGGCACCAATAACGTTTACCATGAAGACCTCTTCTCCCGCTCTAAACCAAAGTACCTCAGCCAATCAAGTACGGACCAAAAGCTCACCAAAATCCTCGAAAGTTCGACCGCTGCGGACTTGAGAGCATTGGAAGTGGAAGCTACCAAGCGACTTCCCGAAATGAAGCGACGACTGAAGGAATCACAGCTTGGATTCTTTGAACAGGGTATTGTCACAAGTTTAGTGTTCATCTTAACAACTCTTGTTTCAGGGACGGGTATCCTTGGGTATTATGGAATACGGTACTTGCGGTCTTGAGGATCATGTTCCATTTATTTGGGTTTAGCCACTTCTTTATATATAGCCACGTTATGCGAAACTCGGTGGTAGTGTAAATCTTAAACGATCCTTAAGTGGGTGTCAGTCAAAGAGATTGAAAATCTGCTCATAAGGAGGTCTTTTACCAAAAGTATCTAGTCCTCATGCATACCCCCTTATACAGGGCACTCGCTCACACGCTCATGCCTCGATTCCTCATCCCTCCTCTCAGCTGTCCTCAGTAAATATGGAATACTGTCACCATCATGCAAAACAATCACATCTCCTTCTCTCGACTGAGTCAGAAACTATGCTGCCTGGTCACTGGTTTATATCAACCAACAAGGAAATTATGAAAAGCTCTTACCTTTGATCACAATAAATTGTAGCATGGGATATTCCCCATGTCCCCATTACATAGTAACTCAAGCTACTCCCTAGTGCTTAGTGAAACATACTAGCTAAATCTATTCCTCCTTTATCTTCCTCTGTGTCTAGTAATAAAAGTGGAAATTCCCCATCTTATATATAAACTTTAGCTACGGAATAGTTAAATGAAATAGCAATATGTCAATTCAAGTTTACTATCTTTCGACATATCCCTTAGCTAGTAAGACAGGCAGATTCTAGTAATAGAAAGGCAGGTCCCATATTGAACTAATTATATCTAGTCTTTTCTGACTTATAATATTTGCAGTAATTACTCTTGTAAAATGCCCACATCCCACCATCATATATATCTCTCGACATATGTATAATTGCTTCTTTCTCTCCGTATCACTATCATTGCTTAAGGACAGATCGTTCTGTAATCCGCCAACGTTGCATCCATATACGGAGGCGTTGCTTGAAAATGCGTGCTGCCGTTCTTTTTTGGGAAACGTTACCGCTCGGGGCAATAGCCTAGGAATTCATCGTTCCCCCGATTGTACCACCTACCCTGTCCGATTCGTCTGTTGGGCCTATCCTCAACACACCCACGGAGGATCTTACAAAAAAAACGGCCGGCCCTCAGGAAACAACGGTACAAGGCACTCCTAATGAATCGCCCATTGCGCCAGATACAACTACCGAGCTTAGTCTTAGCCCACAATCAACCACCCACGAGGGCCCCCAGATCAGACGAGCGCCTCTAGGGGCTCAACAGAGGAGCCACTTGCTGTGATTCCCCCTCCTGGTGACATCAGTGGTGTTGAAAAAGGCACTGAATCTCCTGATCAGCCCGCTAACACCGTTTCCCAAGACGAGTCTTTCCAAAACACAAGCCAGATTGCGCCTGTAACAACTGAACCTGCTGTCGCTACAACAACCTCGGCAGATGCCATAGCCGTTGCTTCATCCATCTCGTCACAAGTTACCGATCTAACGACAAAGATCGAGCAGTGGAAGGAAGACCCGGATGATCTCAAGGATGAGACGAGCAAGGAAGTTCAGAACACTCGCGACGATATCATCGCCGCTATTGTTGTTCTAGGAGGACTTCCTACTGTCCCTTGCGTGCCATTGAAGAAGCGAGTTCCGATCAATCCTGCCAGTGCTATTATCAATACTTTGGCCTGCACGGCGAGTGACCTCGCCGCTGTCTCAAGTGCGATCGTTGCTGGCAACGTTCCTCCGGCTGTAAACTCTCTCAAGGATGTTGAGTCTAAGCTAGAAGAGTTGAACGAAGACAGCAACCAAGATACCAAAGAAGAAGACCAGAAAAGCGACAATGGAACTAAAGAGGCTGCTACTAAACAGGGGGAGGTCACTATGAGACTATCTACAGATGCCATCGGCACATCCAAACAACCCACATACACGGATGTGACGAGTACTACCGTAGCGCCAAAAAATACGGACAGCTACCAACCATGTGCCCTTGGCACGTGTGGTGAAGGTGACAGTTGCCCTACGGAACCGAATATTGACAAGTTCGCAACACAGTCACCTGCACCCAGCGCGTGCATGACTGCTGCTGATGTGCCAAGTGGACGCCCTGAGTCTGCCTTGCCCAGTAAGCGAGAAATCGCCCCTCGTTATGACGATGATCCCGACCCAGAATATCTCGAGTCTCTTGAACCTTATTGGCTCGACTACGGCGGACTTGCTGTCAGTGGATTCTTTTTCACATTCCCACCCTCTGGGATAGGAGCCTTTGGTGTGAAAGGTCTATATGGCTGTACTGCTCTCGTGATTGTTTCTTCCAAGGGTGTCTATCTGGCCCACATTTACGAAGTCCCAGTGTTTCTCGATGACCATTTGGATGAAACAGACTTCGATGACTGGTATAAAGACACAGTGGAGAGCATCCTGGACGGTAAAGACGGAGTCGAGAGTGTCAGAGATCTTATCGGTACCAAGGATGAGCCTGGTCCTCTTCATAGTACATGGGATCCCCAAGTCATGATCGTGACTCCGTGGACCACTCTACATGAGAGGGAGAAACTCGGTATCGTTTCGGATTATCGTTACGACAGCCGTGTAAAGATATTGGCCCATGACATAGCCGAAAGCCTCTCGGGATCGGATGGGGCTGGAATCACGTATGGTTATCTTCGTCTGAGTAGGCAAGAAGCTGAACGTGAAAAAGGGAAGTGAGGTCGCGTTATTGTAGAGGTCGATGCGTCCGAGGCCCGCTGGAGGGTGTTTGTGGACAGTGAGATTTTCGACGAACAATCTTTCGACTACAATTCCAGGAAGCGGCAGGAAAACCCAAGGGGCATGTGCCCAGTGAACGCGGAATCATCCCCCGCCACCATCCAGCCTCCAAATACTCTGACTACCTCTTTTGTCGCCGTGCAAGTGCCTACTGAGGCACCTGTACCGGCCCCTGCTCAGCCTGCGGACCCTGGGCAGACAGATGGCAACAACAAAGGCTCGAGTCAATGCGGTGCAATCGATGATGCCTGTGATCGGGCCATCAGCAACTTCAGAGACGATATCATCTATACGGAATTTGCTTCCTACTTTGCTCCCATTAACGCTGGTGCTATTGCACTCCTGACACTGTTCAAGGCTGGTTGCGTTGTTGAATTTGATTGCCGCGATTGGGTTGCCGGGGCTATGAACGGAAAGCAGATCAAGGATGTATACTATCATCTCAAAGAGGCTTCCGACGTGGCCAAGTGTGGTACTGCCTACCTTTCAAACACTTGTCGTGTTACAGCCAATTACTGTCTTAGTTGCCACGAGAAACATCAATATATCCCAGGGACTGGAGATATGCTTGGATGGATTCCCTGAGTATGCCATGTTATCTTGCGTTTTATACTCGATTCTTATGGCAATATCCCTCCGAAGTCAAATCACGGTTACACTTCTGAAAAAACATCATTTGATATAAATTTCAAGGCATTATGCTGGGACTTTGATAAAGGGATACAGCTTAGTGTATCATAAATAAACAACCTATGGGATCGTATATGTGTTTCTAGAGAGTGACTAAGATATTTCGTTTTCCAAGCTTAAGGAACAAAGCATTCCATGACCCTGTGGTATAGCCAACCCTCCACCATATAAACTCTTTCATACCAGGTTGAAAACTTGCTTATGAGCAGAACTTTCGCCTAGAGCATCCAAAATCTCTCCATGCATAATCCCCTGCACAAAGCACTCACCCACAAGCTCATACCTCAACTCCTCACCCTTCTTCTCTGCTGTCCTCAACAGATAAGGCACACTGCCACCATCGAGTAAAGCGATTATATCGCCTTCTTTTGACCGCCAAGGGCATAACCCGAATAGACCAGAGTTCGTGATGAAGAAACACGGTTCTACACAGCGCGGCAACTTTGTCGAGTCATAATACTCTACTTGAGCCTTGGCGTTTGGTTTGAGGGCCTTCAAGGGGGGCCGATTGTCGTACGCCCAATGCGAGTTCATATGATCGATGTATTTCTGGTTACATTCTTGAATACTTCGTTTTAGAATGTCACCAGCTGTATTCCTTTGAGCCCAAAAGGGTGTCAAACCACATGGGTCCAATATTTGATGGAAAACCTGTCGTATCTCCGTTTGGTTTTCGAATGTCCCTTGATAGGGGTACATATACTCGATTGGCGCGCAGCTGATTTTCTTGATCTCAGTGATTCGTAGGCCTGAAAGTCGAAGAACGAGGGGATCGTCTGTGTGGAGCAATTCGAGATCTGGCTTCGTGTCTCCGGCAGCTTTGAACTTGAAGAGCGCATTCAGGTTTGCCTGCATGTACCTTGAACGCCCTTTGCTGTCTATGCACCAGGTGGGTCGACTGGCTTCCATATCCTCGGTGCTTGGCCCCAGAGTTTTGACCCATGTTCGCGTAGGCTGACAATGAATTGATGATAATATCGCTAAAGAATTGTGCTCGCGGATCCACCAACGCGTAAAGTCGGAAAAGACATACTCTTTTGACTTGTCGTAATTAGGTCGAATCAGATCGTCCAGCTGGGAAGCATCGTGCGTCTCGTCCGCAAAGGTAAGCAACGCAAAGAGCTTATCCCTAGGGTCTGTCGCTTTGAGATCAAGTCCCGAAAGGAACACCTCCAGAATACTGGACGGTACATCTGTGTTCCGTACCTCGATCGATGTGGAAGGTACCTCCGTTGTCCGTCCCTTGGGTTTGAGTGTCTTCCAAATCGCAGCCATAGAAATCTGCTGAGAAGCGGTGTGTGGACTTTGGGCTGCATAGCCAGGATGTTCAAGCCAGTTGCTCACTTGAACGACTTCTTCCCAGGGTACTTGCTCCGCTGAGCAGTGAACTAAAGGCACTTGTGCAGAAAGGGCTTCTTGAATGACCCAGACGCGGGAGAACCAAGGGTTCTCGTAGAGTGTGCTCATGAGGAATGATAGCTGGGTATTACCGTACCAACCTGCCATATCGATAATCTCTCGATCCCATGCTTTCAAGTGAATCTCGAAGACTTCCAACATTCCTTTGAAAGAGATTTTATGGCCTTCTTTTTCCTTTTCTTCTCCAAATGCTTTTATTTCTCTGAGTGGCATTGTGTGCTTAGTCCCAGCACATGCGCATTCTTTGCCGCCTTCACATAGCGCGCTGTTGTAATTGCAGATATCTCGGATAAGTCTCAAACAAGCTTCAGTACCACGGCTTTCTTCACCTAGCCAAATGTGGACCATTGAAGCTAGCGAATAGATCTGGGTCATCAGAGTGACTTGGTGGGCTCTTTCTTCCAGGTCATCCTGGTTAATACACACCGCGTCGATCCATATCACCAGGGTTTGACTTTCTTGTCGTAAGCGACGAAGGGCTTGCGCGGCAGACTTCCCGATGCTGAAAGTCAGTCCTTCTTCAATCTCGTTTTGATCCGGGGATAGTAGGATTTCTTCGCGCTCGGTGGGATATCCCCAACAGTAGGATAAGGCGTGGAAGTTGATTCGGTTTGCTTCAACTTCTTTCAGACTGGCGAGACTGAAACATGCTTTGATGGGGTCGTCAAAAGCTCCTGGTCTCACATGCAGAAGCCGGATTTCCTGACGTTCAACGCTCAATGTCTGTCTATAATGCAAAGCATTCGAAAAGATGCTCAATGCTTCCAGATCCTCATGCGCTTCCTTCGCTTCGTACTCAATCTTGATCCGCCCCTCGTGGATGATGTTTGTCCAAGCCGTATACATAGCTCGAGGAATCAACTGGATTACGTCACCAGGCCGCAGAGCTTCTATCCAGAGTCTCTTTCGCGGCCCAAGCCAGACATGCCATCGTTCCGTCCAGTCTTCTGGTTCTTGGTTGGCAAGGCGATTGTTGTGGATGGCAATTGTACGAAGATCACCACGGCCCTCTGATCGTTTGACGGACGCATCGAACCATGTGAAGGAGACGGCTTCTGCGTTATCTGCCCAACCTTTGCTAGGTGTTAGCCTTTCGGTGATGCATAGTGAGGAATATAAGACTATATCTGCTTACCTTGATCTCGAGATAGTCCCCCAAAGCTGACTGCGACGAACCTCTTTGCATCTTGGGGTACTTCCAGCTCTACGTAAGGCTGTTCCGGACAGTGGTCATGGACCTGAACGCACTCTTTGCGCTCGACAAAGCATTCCTTGTTAGTTGGAGCCATCTTTGTTAAGTTTTGTTTGGTATGACTCGAGCCATCTCGGGTGATTGATGTTGAGATATTTAAGGCTAACTTAATGCTTACAGAGAGGGAGCCTGTTGATCCTTGTAACTACCTATGCTGTCGTAGTATTAGTCAGGAAGGAGCCTGAGTTATCTGACAGGGCTTAGCGAACGGGAAGGCGCAGCACAATCCTTTCTGGGGGCCAAGCCCAGGTTCGGGGGCCAAATATGTCTGCAGTAAAATACAACATAAACGGCATCCAAGTATCAGATAAGCCTTCTTGAGCTTCCAGTCAATGTCTACTTACTGCTATCAATATTCGCCAGTATTTGGTCCTCGAACAGAGAAGTCGACCCTTTAGTCCAGCTCGCATACCTGACACCTACGCGTCGCAGCCCGAATCATCCGAGGGAATTTCTTCAACCCAGTTACTAAAGCGAACCTGCTTCGGCTTGTTAAGCAGTATCTCAGGATCATCCTCCTCCTTCTTCTCCCGAGCCTTGCGACACTCATCACATTCCTCTATCTTAGGGTTGTCTTCATACTTGACACCTTGCGAGCAGTGGCCGTCCTCATCCTTCAAAGCCTCTTGGCAAAATTTCATTGTTGCTGCTCTGTTCCATACCTTTCTGCATGCGCACTTGCTGAACGAGATGATGTTGCGACACATATTTGTTTCTCTTCTCGAGTGCTTCTCTGATGACAGGATCTTTTGAGGTGAAGGCCGTTCTTATAGTTTAGGTGGACGTTTAGATGGTCAGGATGGTACGTTTGGGTGCGAATGCTAGCTATTTATACTTGGGGTTGGACTTACTGTGATTGAGATCACACCCTTTGTGGGAACGATCGTCTGTCCAAGCCTGAGTTGATACGCAGCCATTTCATGTGGATGAGATGACAAAGACACGATATTACGTGAATCCGATACACGTGTAGGCTTGATTGTATTCTTTGTTGCTCGTAAATATCACCTATTAAGTATCGACCAGACCACTTGACGACATGAATCGACATACTAGCTGGATCTTGTCAAGTAAGCCAGCAAGTGGCTTTGGTATTGTTATATGGTCGCATTCCACGTTTCCACATAATCTTGAAACCGCTCTTGGGACCGCCGCATACATAGTCCCAGAGGACTACATATCTCTTTCTCAATCACTCTTCTCTTTCCCCTTACTCCTCTTCCTGATCATCACAAGGTCCTCCGCTTCATCCTCATCATCGGCATCATATATCACCTCAGGCTGAGGCTGATGCACTACCTCTTCCTCTCCTCGATGTACTGTCCACTTCTCCGCATTCCTTCCATTCTTGGGCAAAAGATCCTCTGTCTGTTGTCCAGCATCCTGCATCGCCGGTTGTTGTAAACGCTCAGTCACGACATCAGGAGCAGGCCACGCTTTCTCCCACAAACGTTTTCGTGCCTCGTCCCTTTCGGCGATTCGTCTATTGTAGCAGACCGAACACTCAATTTGCTCCTCAATCTCGCGGTCGCAAAGACCCCTTCGGCATTTACCAAGTTTCCAGATGGTGACGCTTTCGCAGTTGACGTTCTGCCGTAGAGGAAGTGAAGCTCGCTTTCGGCAGCAGGGGCAGTAGCGCCAGATGATTCGGTGCTCGCACATGATGTCTGGGTGCGCTGGTTTGTGATGGGGATCGCTTGGACTGGGATGGGACGTTAGTGTTTGTAGATAGATGTACGGCAAACATGGGGATTGCTCTAAGAGTGGTGGATAGTAGCATACCTTTATAGCTGTTCTTTGATGGTAGATAGTCTTCCAACGATGTTTCGCGGGCGTGGGAATCTTTGCTCTAAGAGTGACAAAGGCGCGTTGGGAAGAAAATGGTTTGCATCAGTGACCTAGGTCACCTGCTGGGATGTATTGTGTAATTATCTCTGAGATGGAAACTTCATGGCGACGCTAAATTTGAATGTTGTTAAAAGAGGAAGCTGAAACAAATTGACTGCCGCATACCAGATTCATTGCATATACGTCTTTCCACCCTTTGACATTTGAGTGAATAAGTGCTGTAGAGGTCACCAAGGTGATCAGAGATGGCGTTAAATCTTTCTTGAAATATTGAAGCGATATCGGCTCCAAGCGCTACAATCGGGGCCACGAGTTAGTACTTGGAAGTCTGCCAGTGTCAACGTCTGCATAACAGTAGCTTTTCTGATCTACACTGTAGTTTATTACCATCGTAGTTGAATGGGGAAGATGATCCCAGCGCCTAATTCTCAGGCTCAGATCTCACAATCTTCGCATTAATGGTCTAACTAAATACAGATGCGTGGTCAAATACCTATTACCACTTCCAGGTATCACTCATCAGACCCAAGCCCCTCGATAAGCCCACATCGACGAAGCGCTTGATACAGGTGTTTGTCTCGCCATGCCTCCTGAGTCTCTCGAATCGTCCTGCAGGTGTTGCATTCTCCCTTTGGGTCTTGCACAAGTTGCTTGAATGGACCATGTTCACATACATCTCCTTTAGCATTTGGGCACCTGTCGACAAATTTTCTCTCTCTTAGGAACTTGTTGCAGGTTTTGCATCGTGCTGTGACCGTCGTCTACCAACACATAATGGGAGATATTCTCTTAGTGGTTTATATGGCCTTTGGTCGTATCGACTATCCTGTCGAAATATTGTTGAGACTCTATGGTGTCACTATCGGTATAGCAGTTGGGTAAAGTATAATGAGGAAAGCCAAGGCAGAGTCTTCCTGCACGATCCCATACATTCATATCAATGGTCTTCCGTCAGTCACAACTTCACTTCACCAGTACATCCTATATCCATATGAATAGGTTACCACTCCCTGTGGAGTCATATCGTTGCCGTATTCAGCTTATCGCTATTCACCACGTTATTTATCGTCAAGTAGAATTGCTAAGCGTTTCTTACGTTCCTCCTCTTTTCGGATCCTCCTACAAGACTCACATTCCTCCTTCTTTTCCTGATTGATACCGAAAAGCGCCAGTCTGCAAAGCTTGTAGCTGACTAGCCCTGTAGATCCCGGACACTCGTCGACAAACACCATTGTTTTGATGATATTGTCGCACGTCTTGCATCGTGTCACTACGGTCGTTTCGAAACACATGATATAGAGGATTGATATTAACGGGAGATCAGATATGCTGCTGGACGACTTGTAATATTCGCTACTCATAGGTTGTGAAAGTTTGCAAGGCATTCTCAATTGTAGCCATTCCTTATATATTCGTCCATCAGGTGATCGCTTGGGTGACTTTCTGCGACGGTCCCTACAAACATCAAAATCTTAAGCCAAGGCAAGTGATGCCAAAGGGTGTGGCGATTTTGACAGGTGAATAGTGTGCCTCAAGCTATATTGGAAGCATCAGAGCTACGATATTGGGAGTATAGAAACTGGACGGCCTAGAGTCACTATACAAACTTTCAGGTGCTTTTTTTGTCACCCAGAGTTATTCTGAAATGATTATCTTTATGCGTTCAGTCGATTCTCGTTGTTCCAGCATGTGGCTTTGTATCGATGGCATAAATTGTTTTGAACAATTGCAGTATCTGGGTTCATCACCTGCCCCGAACCATTCACAATCTGCACAATCCATGCAGCCGATCCATGTCTGTTATTGGCGAGGCCTCAATTTGGAACTTGGGTCAGATGAATTAAAAAGCGGTTGTTGATTAGTTCGTTAAACTGGAGCTGAACAGACCCCTGCTCCTTGAAAGGATGCCTAACAAGGCTGTTTGCGCATGTAACTCACTTATCTAACAATCACAGCCTCATTTGTCAGTCATGTAAAAAGTATATAATGTGCGTTAAATGAGGCGTTTTCAACCCCAAAGCCTCTTTTTAACTTCTCACACCCGTGTATCACAACTGCAAATAACATTGAATCACTACCCCCACCACAAACACTCACACACACCACGATATTACAAGTACAAATCAACAACAATGTGCACTGAGCAATATACGCACTTCTACTGCATTTACTGCAGATGCTGTATTAGAAAAGGCTATGAATGGGAGATTTGCGAAGACGCTCTTCAAACTGAATCCAAGTCCATGGGTTCGTGCGGTTACACATATGATGGCGAGGTTGCCAGCGCTTCCGAGTATTGTCAGCAGTGTCCGCCAGATGATAGGAAATGGAACAAGGTTAATTTGGGAGAGGGTTTAGGTAGTGAGGTGGCTTGAGTATTGGAAGGCTATGGAACGGAATGTGAGTTTCTAGGCTCGGCATGAATGTCTTCCACCAACATGACCAACAAGATGCTACAGGATCAGGCTCTGATTGTCCATCACTCTCCTCTGCCGCACCGAGGCTTTTGTATAATAACCTGAATAGTTTCCACTCTCATTTCATCAAATTCGACAGCCAACCGCAATGCATCCAAACCCAACCTTTCAGAAGAAACACATCATGCGGGTCGAAAATATCGCGTGCACCTGAATATCTGCTTTTTCTATTCTAACACTTGACTCACTCAAATCTTGCTTCATATTCTTTTTCCTACTGTCGGGTCGTTCTCCTCTTTTTCCCTCTCCTCCATATTCATCCTGCTAACTTTGCACAACAATCTCAACAACTTTACAGACCTTTAGAGACATCCTCCAGAACAAATAATGTGTCACGACATTACAATACATTACATGTGCGCCATATGCGGCCGTCGATATGACTTCGAGAAGCATGGTCTGAAATGCAACAAGGTTAAAAGAACACCGGAGCGAAAGTTCGCTTCCTGTGGAAAGGAGCGTCCAAAGACGATATGGGACAGAGACGACACTTGTAACGAATGTTTGGACCCACCACCAACGGTTATCGAAGTATCATTTGTACGAAGATAGTTGGCGTGCAGGTAGCTCATGTCAATCATCAAGATAGATAAAGAACGAACAGCAGAGTTGGCTTGAGCTTTGCCGAGCTTTGAAGTAATACAGGTTAAATCATCGTTATATTCGTTTCGCTCTTTGTGAACTGAGTATCATTCCTCCCCTTGACGGGTCATATCCATGACGAGCTGCGATGGGGGATCAACAGGCAAGGTCTTCCACAAAAGCCCTTGGGTACTGTACGTCAAGAGATGTCTCAATCAGGGATACACAACTCATCAGGTCAAAAATGAATTACGTAAAGTATAGAGGAAATTCATTTCATTGCAAGAGATGAAATGGGATTGAGGATAACTATACTAGGATATAAAAAATGAAAACGGATTAAGGGTAGGTTAAGTCAACTTGGTGGAGACAAGATCTCCATACGTACTCTCGACTGCGCTCTTATTCAGACCTTAGACTAATATCCCTCTTGCTGTCTCCTGCGCTCCTGTTCGTCTTGCCAAGCTTGTGATCGTCGATCGGACCTTACCCATTCCATGTTGCCGCTGCATCTAAGATCATACGCTTGCTTAAAGGTTTGTTCCGACAGGAATGCCTCTGACGGAAAGTTCGGTCGTCCATTGCTCTCTTCTGGGTAAAAGCGACTGTCATCAAAGAATACCCAAGCACGTTGCTAGCCGATCTTGCGATGCAGTTTGTCTTGGTACCCACCCCGTGCTGTCAGACGGTAATCAGAAGACAGTTTCTTGTACATAGAGGACTCTAGACCATTCTTGAAGTGTTCATCGGAATGTAGCAAGACAAAGAATTTCTTATCAGGCCGGATAGAATAACAAGGCTGTTCATAGACCGAGATGTCTTGTAGTTGCTCCTCGAGGGCTTCTCTTTCATCTGGGTCGGCCATGTCAGAGTGGAGGAACTCGCTGAAACGATCGAGTCCCAGGGTTGAGAAATCGGTTGCTTTGCCAGATTCGGCCGAGGGAACGGTTATCCTGGCGGGTCTGTCATACCTCTGAGAGGATATGATATGCTGTTTTTCAAAATTGTAACATTGATGTTTCCCGAAAGGGATATTGCTAGGAGGTTCAAGCATATCATTTTCATGATATACCTGAGGCCAATTTTCAAATATGGGCGTATCAGAGGCGTAGGCATTTGCGTCAAAGTAAAATGTATCTGAAAATAGTAGCTCGAACAGAATAAATGCCTTGAGGAACCTTTTCCGTTCTGCCGATGTGAGTTTCCCTGAATTGAATCGCGCTGCTACCTTGACACCCCTGAACATCAGATGTCCTTCCGCTGGTTGAGGTGGGATTTGCGGCAGGCAAAGGTATTCTCGTGGAGGAAAGGCAGAAGTGGCCTTGGTGATATAGTCCTCGATGAAGAAGAGAAGTTGACAGTGTAACCTGTTCAGTTGACCTATGAGGTGGTCGTCGACGACCTTGAGAGGATCGGGTAGCTTGGAGTCATACCAAGCCTGCAAGTGTTGTCGAATAGGCTGCGAGCGGCGCCGGGGAAGATATCTAGCACCATTTCCTCGAGAAGTGGGCAATAAAATAATTGCCATAGCATCTTGTATCATCTGTTCGTCGAAGTCAGCAGCAATCGCTTCTCTTATGATGCGTTTCTTATGTTGGGAGGTACGATTGCAGCATGGTCTGGGATGCTTGGATGATGCATGATATCGAAGATCGAGGACGTGTTGACATGAGAATTTGGAGACGCATCTCAGCGGGTAGCTTGTTGAACGGATCCATGACTCGGTTACTGGCGGGTGACGGGGAAAGAAGAGAAGGAGAAAAGATGGTGTTGGAGGAGGAGGGACTCGTAAGGCGGGAAATTCTTTCATTTCATATACCATCGAAGCTGAATTGCAAACCATCTCCCCTCACCATTTGATCGAACTCCGAGACGCGTATCGAGCCACACAGCGACCATCCAGGCTTTTCTCGAACTGCTGTTCAACCAAACCGAAATAGAAATTGCCGTACTTGGAACGGATGTCAGGAATTACAGCTTTATCCCCAGGAACAAACGTTCCATCTTCGAAAAAGGTGCCGAGGGTGTCAGTTGTGCCGTCTTTAACATGGTGCACTGTTTTGTCGACCAGAACATAGGCCTCCATAACGCTAGTATTTCGATCTTGAAGGATGATGAGGTTGTCCGCAGGCTCATCGTCAAGAGAAAAATCTCCGATAACATCCTCTACTTGGAGTCAGATCAATTCACAAAGGTTCCAAGGGACTATACATGCCGTTCCAATCGCCAGTCTCAAAATCTCGCCTGTGAACATGGATCATGTTGTCCTCACCAAAGAAGCCCACGACCGCATCATGGACAATATTATTGCCCATACCCTTAAGGTCAACGTAATCCCAATCCTCAGCGTCATTATCGTACACGGTACCCTGCATCAAATCATTGTTATCAACATAAAGAATCAAGACCTTTTTCTAAAGTGTCAGCATCAAAACAATGCTCCTCTCGGTGTTATTTTTACTCACCATGTTTCGGGTTAAGACATAGGCTGCCGGTGAACCATCTTTAGCACTAGGATAAACATGACACTGGCTTACAGTATTATGAGAGCCGTCTAGTATCACGTCAACCAACCAACCGTATTCATGTTTGAGCACCGCAAAGGTACGATCCGTCAAGGTGATATAACTTGCTGAACGAAGTGCAAGGGCAATGGTCTGAATACTCTCATTCATGTCGAATTGGAGTACATGGTAGCGGTATCGTTCGAACTTGAAAGAATCATTTAGCTGAGTTATGATTTCTGGAAAGCTCTTCCCTCGTTTATACTAAAATACCACGAGGGATCATGTGAAGAATGACTTGATCATTTTATGTAGTGGACCTTAAGGCCCATGCTTAGAGGACAGGACCATCGCTGGCACGTGACCCCATCATGGGTAATAATATATGTTTGTAAATCAACGCTACTTTCTAGGCTAAAAAGAAAATGGTTCTTTGTACTAAAAGTATTCGAGGAGGATCTATACCCGAACAGTATATGGCAGTATCTAGCGTATGCAAACACATAGCAGAGAGTGATTGCCGGTGATGAACAGCAACTTCTGATGTCTCAGTACGTTTCCACAGTAAGTAACTCAAGTACTTTACACGCTAGGTTTGACAGAGGTAGCTGTAATACAACCATTCATCTGGTGGCGTTGATGCTGGTTAACAGGTTGCTCGGTGTCTTCTCTGAATCAAAACCCATCGCGGAAGAGATAGCCACATAATCACTTGCAGATCACTTTCGCATATATAAGCTTGTACAAGGACTACCCAGATAAATTCTTTCTATACATATTATGCGGCCTTTTCTATTCTAGATTCCAGCCCAAAAGCGATATACGCTATGTGTTATCGTATCATGATCCAGTATATGTGCGGCGTTTGCGATTGACGAATGGGATACGAAAAGCACGAGTGTCCATGTCATAATTCTAAAAAGACCTCCAGCCGAAAGCCCTTTTCGTGTGGCAGACAGTATTCTGCGACAATCTGGAACAATGAAGAGATCTGTGATGGTTGTGCACAGCCACCTCCTCCTGCTCCGAACCCTCTGGGTATTCATTATCCGTATACATATCAAGGAGGGTACTATCGGCAGTAGGTTGATAGTACTTCGGCTTGTTCTACAAATCTCTGGACCTTCATGAAGCAATTTAGTTAGAATGCGGCTTTTGATAGGCATTTATAAAATCATTTTACCGTCAGGTAGATGGTTAGATACTTCGAGTCTGGTATCTTATAAATGCTGGTAGACCGACAACGATATCACCATGTAACATGTGAAACCAAATGTTAGATCTTGTAAGAAGCTTCTTCTATCCCATAATCAAATCGATCCCCTCGAGGTCCTGATCCTCCCAGAGCTCTTTTTTCACAAAACCACATCCCTTTCTATAGGCAATGCCATCAGTCCACTCGATCCAAAGCACATCATAAAACTCCTTGTATTCTATCTCATCCCCAATCTTATCAATATCACAGAACTTGGAAAGGCAGATCGCCACCAGTTCAAGTGGCTCAAGCATTTGACTGACGAACACACCTTCGATGCCCAAATGATCAATGTAGTTACACATTCCGTCTTCGATCTCGGCCTCGGGGAACTTGCATACTTCGTCGTTGTTCTGAAGCTGTAACCAACCGCATAGTCTCCCTATTTTATCCAATATACGTAAATGAGTATCCATCTTGATATCCTTGCTATAGCCGACCCCTCTGACTGCCCGGAGCCTGGCACGTCTCACTCGAGAGGTGATAAATGGGGTTTGGCCGCTATCGGCTGATATGCTTTGCTCGATTGGCCTAGTAGGCGAGATGGGCCACCAGAAGTATCTGCCAGGAAGGTTGATATGCTCGTAAACATATTTGCCACTCAGTCCAAGGGATAAAGCAATCTTGCCCGCTGTATCACCGTGTATGTTAGGGTCAAAGAGCTTCCGTGTCCACAAGCTTCTGTCGTAAGGAGGGTCTTCCCCTTGTTCAAACACTGTAGGGCTGTGTGGTAGAGGCTGCTTGGATTTCAGATTTAGCGGATTGCAACTAAACCATTCAGCAATTGAGATAGTGACGCGTGAATTCTTGATAATCTGAATCGTTTTTGCACTGTTTTCTGAAAGCCCCAAGTCTGCCCATTGGAATTGAGCCTCTTTGTCTAGGATATGAACACCATATCCACTCCAGCCGATCCACGACCACGACGGGAGGTGTGTATCTGGAAGGATCGAGTGGTCTCTTTTACTAGGAGCCCTTCGAGCTAGACCGGGCCATTTTCGTGACTTTGGACTATTATTCCCGAATTCGATCGTCCACATTAAAGCAATGCCAAAGTATAGTCTAGGTAGACCTAACAAGAACCCGCCAGGGAATGCCAGTTTACCGATGTAAGTCAGAAACCCACTTGCAGCAGGATGTGCGTCCTCGGAATACTTTAGCTGTCTGGCATTGTACTCGTTGATCAGTATCCCAAACTCTCGAATGTCTGTAAATCCTTTTTTGATGTTGGGAAACCCTAGTGATCGAGGACGGATTGACCTCCCCTTCTCCTCATCGTGGATATGCGGAAGGTCTTCGTGATAAGCCGCACAAGAGCATTTCCAATGGATTTGCTGTTTTCCAAAGATGAGCCTCCTTCGAGACAACATGTATTCTTGGTATGTCCATCCACGTGTGAAATATTGAGATGCCTTCACATCCAATGCCGACAACTCGGGATGGTGCCGTAACATAAGATTTGTATCGTCTTTCCATGGAAAGATGTTTGGCAACGTACGCCGTGGTGATTCGCCCTCTACTCCTTGGAGGCCTGTGCTTGCATCGCCGTCAAGCGCCACGATTGTAAGCTTGGCCGAGGCATAGATAGCGCCCATGAGTTGGAGTTGCTGGGACATATGCTCGTTGTCCTCGGGAGCGAGACATATCGCATCAACCCAGAGGAACCGCTCGCCCAGGCCACGTACTGTCTTGATTGCATTCCGAACTGTGGGGGTAAGAAATGAGTCCCCCTTTAAGAGTCCTCCTGGCACCGTCATTTTGTTGAAGATGGCTCTAGTCATATGCGGAGTTGTTGACGAGCCCCATCTGTAACTCAAAGCTATAAACTCGTTGTTCGTCGTACCCGGTACCAGGCAGTTTTCCACAGTATCAATGAGCCATGTGGGAGATATGTGTTGCACACTAGCAGGGAGGTTGCATCGCGATTTGCACTCAGTGAAGCACTTCTCAATCCATGTTTTTGCTATCCCCAAATCAACCCAATTTGGGTTCATGACACTCGTACAAGAATCTTTATTGGCTGTTTCCAGCTCATTTCGCTTGTGCTTAATGATCTGGAAGGGATATTGAGGACGAAATTTTTCATCAATCGCCGATATAGTAGGAAGCTTGTCCTCGCTCCGAAGAAGTTGGAATCCATCAAGATCGAGGTTCGATGATCTGTAGCCAGCCTTTGCTTCAAGCTGGGCGGATTTGGTGTACTCATCCTCAACCCACTTTAAGATAGGCGTATGTATAGCACAGTCTTCTTTGAAGGCCTCGCTCCTAGACAATTGGCTTCTAAAATCTGGTTTCTCGAGGAGTCTGCTGAAAATCCCGCAGATCTCACAGTCTTTCACACTTGAATGTGTCTTGGTGGTGCTGATAGCTTTAACAGAAACCATATTAGTAGCAAGGCTATGCGACATTATGGAGTGCGCAAAGAGATGTTCTATAACATACGAATGTTATGTAATTTATGATGACAAGCGAAAGAGTAGAAGCACATCACTGTTGAGATCATACTAGCGACGCTTAGTGTGGGCACGTTCGTATTAGAGAGGATAGCTTAGTGAGACAAGCATGGTAAAGTGATTGGCCACACCTTCTTTTGAAGAATTGTTGTCAATCAACTCAAAACCCCATATACTCTACTCAGTATGGTATCTAAATAATATGTCCCTTGAAATGCCAAGCACACAATGCGCTCTTGGGGTAACTGGGGGGACCATTTTCTTCCGTATTGCAATCATTTGTGGTATGATGTAGAAGGTAAACAACAAAGAGATCAAAGTCATTGAGAGTGATTTGTATGGTCTCAAATCATATGTGTCTCTCCTCAAAAACAACTATTTCCCCTCATCCATGTGACGAACACCGCTTCATCCATTCCAGGAAGTCGTACCCTGATCTTGGCCTTTCTTTGGTCAGCCTCCCTTCTTCCAAATGGATTAGCTTCCATATTTTCGAATTGGTCTATTTTCATGTTCTTGAAAGGAAGTTCCACAATGCCCTCATCCCTAAGGATACTGTCCAGGGCGGAACCACTAGCGGCGAAGATTGAGTTAAGGGCATTGGTAACTTCCAAGGCGTCGCTATTGGTGCTCTTGTGAGTATCTTTCATGAGCCACTCCTGTAGTCTTCTAGGTAGTGCTGACACAAGGTTTAGCTGTTGGTTGTCGGTGTCTCTCGAGACGTAAATGATCAGCTCGTTATCCTCATCGGATATCCAGTTCGAGGTGTTATGCTTGCAATGAGATCGAATTACTTGGCCATCTTGGATGACTTCGTACGCTACAAAAATGTAGGTAACCTCGATTATCTCCACTGTTCTTAGCCGGTGGTACAGAGAGAGTGCATCATGACTAGACCCGTAGCTGTTGAACGTTGCTCCAACTCTGCAAGAATGACGCATTGTCAGAACCTTGTTCCAAAATAAGATTGATAAACATACCGAGCGATTTGATATGCCTTGCTGGCTAGCTTCCATCGCCTCCGATGCAAAGAGGCCACCTGCTCCAACTTTTCCTCCACCCTTCTCGACAGGTAGCGATCCTCAATCGAGAGCCATCTAAAAAGTGGCTGCAGCCGCCGCACCTTTCGCAGGTCTAGATCCAGCATCTTAATGTCGAATCTCAAGGCGTTCCTAAGATGCTCCCTGTCCCCAATCGCAAAATCCGTGTCGATAGAACATAACTTTCGATGCATTCCGATTGGACCATCAATCGGGAAAACTTTTGCTTTCAGCATTGGCTCCATGGGGAATTCAAACACCAATCCCCTTGTCTCATCCATCAAAGATAAAAGCAGGCTCTCAGTGTTGCCATTGTGTGCCTCATTCGAGTCTATTAGTCTATCGTAAGCGGAGACATTAACTCCCACCTTTTTGAGGAAAAACTCCTTAAGATCAGGGTAGCAGTTCTTCACGCTACTATTCAAAGGTGTAGCGTCTGCCTCAGACCAGAAGCATTGCGAGGTTGAGAGCCAAGTCGAACAGTCGTCTCTTTTGACCAAGATAACAGCACATTCTTCAAATGCAATTCTAACAGCTGGTTAGCTGGGTGGATAATGATTCCTTTACCACTGAGCCACCCACCTTATCTCAGAAGAATCGAACAAATTGTTGTCTAGGTATTTGTAGATCTCTGCAACGCGAGCCACATCTTCACAGCCTTCGTTTCGCAGAACGAGCAGCCCTTCTACCAGATCTTTAGCTGAAACATTTCCCAGGCAGATTTGCAGTTGAAAAATTTCGGAAAGATAGTTCATTCGCTGTTGCTTAGCACGCGTTTCCCCTTGGGAGCTCTTGGGAGATCTTGCTGTGAGCATGTTTGCAGAGGCCATACGGCGACAGCTAAGAAGGTCTGTCCAGCTTGGTCTTTCTTCATCGATACAAAGAATGCCACCGTCCTTGAAGAAGTTTCTGTGGTGGTGTTAGCGGGATTCTGTATGAAATGTCAGTAGCGGCTTACAATGCCTGTTCTTTCTCGTCCCCGATAGACAGCTTCAGCCTTGCCACAATAGAAGCATATAATTCAATCACTTTTTCCGTCTGCCAAGATGAGAGTACATGGCATGAACGCTTGATGGAGGACAAGATTTCCAGCAAAAAACACATGTCCATTTCCTGCTTAACGCCGAAATGGTCTGTTAGAAAGCTCCACTTAGCGACTGTATCCAGATCTATCGACTTCTCCCAACCGAGTTTGAGGAAAGGAAACTCATCAGAACTTCCCATATAGTAGCTCACACTATCTTGAAGCGCTTTGAGTGGAATCCATGTATCTCGTAAATTCAGCGAACAATTCCCAGCACAGAGCCTTTGCGCAGGAAGTCCCTGGAGTTCCGAAACAAGCTCTGGACTGTTCAGCAGTCGGGGTCCATCGAATTCCCAGAGATATTTAACAAGCCCCAAGAATAGATGGGGACGACTTTTGAAAACATATCGGAGTTCCTCAGATAGACCCTCATTGTTGCCAATGCTTGAACGAGTGTCCCCACTGGATTGCTGTTCACATAGAGTTTTTGGACGTAGCAGGCTCAGTCTCTCCCTTATCCCAAGCCCATGACACAGCCAATCTTTCCAGGACGGATGAGAGGCGCTTGGCTGTTCTGGCCCGTTCTTCAAGATATCCGGGTGCAGGAAGTTGACATTGCCGCTGAATCCAAACATACCACAGCCGAGGAGCGTCTCTGGGGCGTATGGATGATGGTGTCCAGTTAAGTAGACGATAGTCCTCCAAGGCTCCTCGACTTTCATTTTGGCGGTCATGATACACACGGTTTGATAAGGGTGTGTACATGGAGAGTCGTAAGATCGATGAGTGAGGTATAGGTACCGAAGATAATTCCTGATTTCGCAAAGTGATAGGTTCTTAGGGCAGGAGAATTTATTCATGATCAAGCTTCTTACTTGCAAAGCTGATGCTTGCAAGACTCCAAGCTCCTGGTATAGAGGTTTCGAGTAGTTTCCAGTGTTTGCAGAGTCACTGACTAGTTGCAGGCCTAAGCTTTCGGGAATATCAAAATTTCCTGTTGTGGGGAAATAGAGCGGCCCGGACGCTGCAGATATCAAGTCTCCATTTTTCAGACGTAGGAGAGGGAGTGATTTTACAGTCTCGAGTACTTCCTTGTGAGAAAGAAACTTGTTGATAAGTCGAGCTAAAGTCTCGTGCCACTCTTTTGTAGGACCCACCGTGCGCCTTTGCGCCCTGGAGTCATTGAAATAAAACTTCAATAATCCGAGAAGTCGCTCACTGTCAAGACTTACAAGGCCATACTCTTCCAGCTTTGATGTGGCTGCAAGGGGGTATTTGCTTGAGATGAATGGATCGACAATTGAGTCGTTCCACACTGGGTTCCCAGCGTCATCTTGGCCGTCTGCACTAAGTATCATGAGATGACTGATAAGACGCCAATGCTTCTCATTTCGGGATTTTATGATGGGATTTCGGGCGATCCAAGCTTTGATATCTCGTCCCAAGCCTGACCACAAAGAGCCAAAGGTCTCCGGTTTCGACGGGAGAAATAGCGGCCAGCAGTAACGCAGGGTCGCATGCTCGCAGAACTGCAACATCGCTTCCATGAAAGCTGTCGCAACTCGGTCCACAATAGCAAGATTGTGGGCGGATGCAGGGACAATATTATTTTGTTCATTGAAATCGAAGTCAGCATGAACGATGAACTTGTGCAAACTAATAAGCTGACGAACACCAATTTGGTTCTATTATGACTTACTCTGAATGGAGATGCCTGTAATGATACAAAATTGAACAATTCCATTGCGCCAGAATCAGCCTGAACCTCAAACTTGGCTGTCAACGGGAAGGCCAAGGTGAAGTTCATTGACAGATCAGCGGCTGACTGTTTCGTTACATGATAAAGCTGGGTATAACTCTTCTCGCCGCCAGTACTCACCACTACGGAAACTCGATATGCATCAACAGGGCACTTCCGAAACTCCTTGGAACGGTACATTGTACTATCTTTGTCGAAGAATTCGACCCTCATAGTCTCGAGATCTTGCAGAAAAAGCACGGATTCCTCCCGAAGTCTTTCGAACTGAGAAACAACGACGTCTTTCAGGCTCTGGACATCCTCCTTACTGCCTTGGTCGTGGAGGTAAAGCGTGATGCGACTCGAGTTGTTGGGGATATCTGTCCTGGGCGTGACCCAGACAGGTCTCATCATATCGCCATGGATATCCAAGATGGTATGTTGAAAGTCGAACGAGAAGTTTCCTGACTGGACGTGAACCTTCTTAGTGGCGGTAATAATAGATTTGAAATTGGCTCCTTTCACTTTGTCCTCGTCGCCTGGCTGGCAAATAGCTTTGAGATCAGCCTTGGACAGGTCATCGTGATTGCAATCGATGACAATACTGTCGGGATATATCTTGAAGATGATGAAGGGGTGTTCATTTGCTGTGCTAGCCTCGCGAAAGGTTCTACCGTTGATAAATCGGAGTATTTCAAATAAAAGCCTCTTAGCGCTGTGTTCAATATGGTTTCCCCGAAGACTTGTTCATGTTAATCAGCGTCCAGGTGATAACGTTCTGAAGTCACTCACGCGACATGACCATTGAGGCTTTGGATGAATTCTTCTGCTTCTTGTGCGCTCGCCATGATTAAGGATCTGGATGAATGAATAACTGTTAACCCGATATGTAGACGTGGCAGTAAACAAGTGATGCAATAACCAAGAACATTAAGGGGAAAGAAAGTCTTTGCAGGTGAGGAAAGGAGGGAGCAATGTGAAGTGACAACCCTTCACTCTTGACAGGGATGATGTGAGGAACACAACCAACATGCATATCCTGAGACGCCCATTCTGTCGGCTGACGGGGGTACAGCCCAGCAACAAATATATCAAGCAACATAGTACTTGGTCATATCAGGATTGCAGGCAATATATGTTGAGATAGATTTTTAACTTTCTGCTATGGATATAACGTCATAAAGATTCTTGTTAAAGATGCCTGTGATATGTTTTCAAATGAATCTGAGGCGGAAGATCCAGTTGCAACACCCCTGTCGTTCAGCTGATAACTAAACCACCCCTGGCCTCGCATCCCACGCCTACCTAGTCCTGGAAACGAACGACCCATTTTGATTACCCGGCGGGTACTCAAACTCAATCCTCAGCCTTAACCTGCGCCTGTGTTTTGTTAAGAGCGACTGCAGTGGATAGCACGGTAACGTCAGATGATAGTATGATGCTCCCACCGCCAGACATTTTGAGAGGCGTGGCTAGAAGAAGAAGCCCTTCATATGAGGCCTTAGCTTCTCCTTGAAGGTTGACTTGATGGCATGAACAGCAACAGGCCTTGGGTATTTTAGCTACACTGCCGAACCTTCTGTTCTGCTGGATGATATGAAGTATTGTTCTGGCTCTAAGTGCATATGTTAATGGTTGCCTCGGATAATACCATGCCCACCTAAGTGAACATCACCGTCACCATTGATCATGATCATCACGAGATGACCGCTCAAGTATATACATGTTCTTTAAATGTACTATCTCAGCAGTTCTTAGCAAGATTTCTTGGCCGGAACACTCTTGTCTCGCTCTGTTCGCTATTCAGAGACAAAGGTTAACTAAGGCTTAGAGCTTGACATCAAATTAGCTATTAAGAGACGTGACTACACCCTTACTGGGCTCAGACTATACCCTGTAAACGTCGAATTAGTACGGGATAGTTCACCCCTTGAGAAACTCCAACCATCAGATTTGTCTTCCCCCCTTAACAATAAGAGCTCTGTGTTCCTACGCTCTCCCGCTTATTATATGACTAGTACAACCGAGATAACATTTGAGCACTCTAAACATATCCTGCAAGCTATTCAACAACATGTGCTACGATGTGACCATTCATTTCATGTGTGCTAATTGCGGTCACAGAATCCGCTTCGAGAACCACGGTTTGCGCTGCTACCACGCAAAACAGACTGGAGAAAGGAGGTTTGGATCTTGTGGATTAGAATATTCTGATACTATCTGGAACGGCAAAGAATATTGCAGCAGCTGCTTGTACGATCCACCTGACATGGTTCCTCATGTTCCTGTCAGACCATGGCCTTGGCCCTATATTGGATAGGAATGGCGCTAGCGAGATATAAAATGCGATAGAAAGCAAAGAATACAGTACATATCAAGATATTCGAACTTCTCGCAGTAACTTAGTCATCACTTGCAACCTTTCAAGATCTTTTGCTGTGAATTTCAGTGCAGTGCCAGTCCGTCGCATTTGCTTTTCGTGCCAGTGCCAAACAGCCCACCCCCATATGTAAATTTAATAGCAAGCGGTTTGTTTATTTGACAAACCAGTGACCAACGTTCCCTCCGCCTCTAGAGCCAGCTCAATATTTCTTTTAGCCGCACATCGTTAAAACACTTCTTCATCTTTGTCGCAAGTGAACCATCGCCCCAAGAGTCGCGCATCTACTCATCTACCGAACCCTTCATCATGTGCCAGCGAATCACGAAGAAATTCACTTGCAACCGCTGCTCGAACTAGATTTTCGTCGGCGATCCCCAACAAGAATTCTGCAAATGGTATCGCTGGGAAAAGCCATGCGGACGACTCGAGATCATCGACATCGTCAAATGCGAACCCGCTCTTTGCACCCGTTGCTCCTCGTTCCCTTCCGACAGCCCTCTGCCCTTCAGCGGTACTCCAGATCTTATTCCCATGCCGAACCACGAGGTTGAGCGCCGTTGCGAGGCTCAAATGAGGGGCGAGGGAAAGGCCCCTAAGCCACGACTCGACGCTATGATCAAGAACAGAAGGTCTCCCTTTTCTGACAATGTCGCAGGCTATATCAAGTAAGTTTACTTTCATTATTCTCGCGTTTCTCTCTCGGGGCAGTTATGAACAGACGCTAATTATGAAGTGCAGGAGTTGTGGTCCTCAAGCTGTCAGGAGCCCAGCATATTTGGCGTCTTTGCGTGCTCACCTTCACGCAAGACTGGCACGCAACATGCTCGAGAAAAACAAGCCCGTTGAAGATGAGACAGAGTGATTACAGAGCCTCTGGGAAGACGTGCCCACAATGGAGGTGTAGTTATGCGAGAAAGGGCTTGGAGAACTATTCGTGGTATTTGCTTGTTCTCTCACACTGGTTTTGGGACAGTTGGAGCAAGATCAGGAACACAGCGTGCTTATCCAATTTACAGCCTCTTTGTCTTTTCTCTTGGCTTTGAGTCTCAACTCGTAAGGTTACCTCGGTGCTGCTGTTCTAGAGACGTGCTTGTTCGTGCTTTCAAGCGACTTGTGTCAACTTACGTATCAGTTGTCCAACTCCTGGTTTCACACACAACCAACGCCTCTTCGAGCAAACACATCGAACAATATACCAAGAATACACTCCTCTTTCTCCAAAACCCTTCATACCCTGCCTATAAATACCCTCCATTTTCCGTTTACTCGGACGAATTTTCAACCTGTATCCAAATCGGAAACAACATCGCACTCCATCAAAGTCGACCACCATGTGTAAATTTACTTATCTTCAGGATATCTGCCTGTTCTGTGGCCGAGTGGTCCAGTCCAGTTCCTTTTCTGAGTTTTGTGCACTACATGGAACCGGCAACTGTAAGCCTACTCAGGTGTCTGATACCAAGTTTGTGGCTTCTGCGCACTGTAGCGAGTGCCAGAAGAGGAAGCAAAAGTAGTCAGTAGTCGCTTGGCTAGATTGAACGAGTGCTTTACTTCTGTGAAGCTATCATGGGTGCTTTCGCAAGACGGAACGACTTTTGGATGATGAAGTTCAAGCAAGTGTTTGACAGCATAGTACCAGAGCGGAGGGGTTGGATATTCGGAAGGGAACTCAATCGAGGTATATAGAGAATCAATTGTGATGTTTCTGACCTTAGATCAATGCCAATCATCGCCTTTGCAATGTTTATCTTGCGTTAGATGTTTAATGAAAGTGAATGGCAGTCCTGAGCTCATTTGTGCGTTGAACAATGCCACGTCACCTAAGCAAACCCTTCGTATTCGAGTATATTGTATTATGCATCAACCTAGGTATGGATACTATTCACAGAATGTGGGTTGTTACTCACGTTAGAAAACGAATACCAGGTTCGTTGCTGTCATGCCTGTGTCCAAGTGCAAGTATCCTGAGTCGAGTTTCTAGTCGTATGCGCGTGATTATCAGATCAACTACCTTCGTGGCTCACTGATCAATTCTATATGTGAAATGCTGCTCTTACTAGGCACGACAGTTCGTCACGAATTCATCAAGCCACAACTAAACTAGTGATCATGTCTCTACTTGGGAGTTTATAAGGCTTATCTAGCCCGTGCCTCCCGTCCCATGACCAAGTTGTCCCAACAGCATCCCCACCAATCCGCTTAACAACAAACAATACAAATCATACCAGAAGATCCGTCACACATTTCGTCAGTCATGTGCATTGTCAAGGACACCTACCTGAATTGTTCCAATTGCGGTAGACCTTGTGGTAAAAGAATGAAGACTCTCAAATGCAATAAGGCATTTGACGGCAAGTTATGTCTGAAGCATACTGAGGTCCAAAATGAAGATTGCAGTCCCGAGCGCTGTAGGTTCTGTAATCTGCCCCCGCGTTTATGAGCATGGGTTGTTCAGGTTAGCTATAGGAGCATTAGTGAGGTATAAATTGATGGGGTGATACTGTTTCTACTTCTAAGAATTTACAAGCTGTGACGTATTGTTTGGATTCACTCGGCAGAGTGCTCATTAACAGTTCGAATAACAACAAACAGTGAAGATGGGCTGTACTGTACTTAAAACATCCGACTGCTTTCGTGCTCATATCTCCTCATAATTACAAACTCTTTTTTGCTTTCCTCCGAATATTATAAACCCAACTCAAGCATCTTCACCAATATTGAGACGACCAGTATCAATCAATATGTGCACCATAACATTTACCAAATACCGCTGTCAAGCATGCGATGCCTTCCTTGACAACGAAAGATCGAGAAACCAGTGTGCTGAGGCTATCAAGAAGAGCAAAGGATGCGAAAAGCCAGAAATCAAGCCAACTACCATTTACCGACATCCGGACAAATGCAAGGACTGTGTGAAGAAGAAGGAGGAAGGGGAGAAGGGTATGAAGCGCAAGCGCTCTAAGGGTGATGTGGGAGATGACCTGCATGATCCCTTCTAGCAGAGGTCATAGTAAGAATCGGCTATCTTGAGGGTTTGGAGAAGGTTTGTCTCGGGTCAGGTAATAAATAGTACTTGGTAAGGCTGACATGGTTTGCGTTTGGGATACAAGGCAAAGATAGTATTATTGCTGTTTTCTAGAGCAACACGCCTAGACTAGACATATAGATTTACACCGGTAGATGCCGGACCTATCGGCGAGAAGCAGTCTCCGTTACTACTCTTTGAGGTGCTGACCTCATGATTTGTTTCATGCCTATATTTTCACGAACTTCCAACATGTAACGACCCGGCTTGATCGTATCTTCTACAAGTTGAACGTCATATCCTTTGACAAAAACATTGTACTGGATGAGCAATATACATGTCACAATCAACGTGATTGCGAAGATCTTGGGGGTTTGTTCTAGCCAGTCAGTACTTACGAACAAAGGCCTGTTAACAAATCAATTGTCTGTTCATATATCTTGTTCGTTCGTAAACAACTCCCATCTCTGTAACAATCCAATTTTCTCTGCATTCCTTTGTTTTATGCCCATGGACAGACGAACAATCTATCACCTCACCATAGTATAAATAATCTCAATCCGTAACTGTCAATCAACAATCTCAACTTCATCTCATCACACAAACGTTCTTCGTCAATAGACACAAACAGTCAGTTTTTCACATCACACACAAATCAGTCACTCAAGCAAACTCATCAAGATGTGTCAGTTGTCGAGCACCGCCATGATCTGCGAGCAATGCCGCCGCCTGATCAACTACAGCTCCATCACATCTTTCTGCCGTGAATCAGAAAATTGTCTTCAGGAGCTGCATGATAAGACCAAGTATGTTTCTTACCTTGAATGTAAGAAATGTAACCCTTGTGGGATTGGTCTTGCTAAGTAAGTAAAGTTCAAGGCGCTGTGTGGAAACCCGGGGTTGCCCAGCCTCGCTCGTGCCCCCGGAATTTGGGTCTGTCCGCTTTAGGTAATATTGGCTTCGCCGAGGCGGGAACTTGGAGCTAGCTAGTTCTTGGAAAACATGGAAGCCCAAGCGTGGGACGTCATGGATTAAGACACCACTGTGGGGGTTGTGGTTTGGGGGAGGATACCCTGAAGTGGAATATTTTTGAAGAGTTTTCTGCTTGGTCATTCTACTCTGACATACAATCGCTGCTTAAGTATTTTATTAATTCACTCGTTCTTTCATTCTTAACATGTCTCGTTGTGTGAAAGTATTTATAATAAGCTCTATGAACAAGTGTTTGCGTCGGGTAGTTTAGACGGTTCATGCTTATTTACTGTTCGGTTTCTTAGCGTAAGCACTCTATTCCCACCTAGCAAAATCAATTTTACATGGAAACATCAACGACTTGAATTGATGAGAATTCGGCCTTATCCAGAGCTCCCGACATATTTACTATAGGATACCTTTCACTAACAATTGATAAGTTCACACGAGTAACTAAACCAACCAAATCTCTCCAGCCGTCAAATGGAAGCCTAAACATTCCATCATGGTCAAACCGTTAATTGCCGAGTCATAAATGCGGGGAATCACTACTCATTCGAGTCAAGCAAGAGTGAACGGGTTTTGGCGTGGTTCACAGTCAACCCAACCTTTTGAATGCAACCCACATCCCGGTGAACGAACAGCCACGAGACTCACCCGACACGAATTGACTTTTTATCGGGTCTAAACGTATATCCGAACCTAGGTACTTACTTAGGTTTGCGTGCAGCCCATATCGACCGTTAATGGAATAAAGTCATGCACCTCGATGATTTAAGAACCGAATATTCACCGATAAAAAAAAGATGGGATATCACAGCATGCATACATACATACATAGCATAGGTCACGACGGCAATTCTTTACGGCATTGGTCATTGAATGTGGTTGCACAACAGGCCAATGCAAGGACCTAATAGGGCCATGTCAATTGGAAGCCTACATAAAAGCTCACTTCTCACGTGGTCAACAGCCTGACAATCACGGTTTCTGTGGATTAATACAACGTTGTGACCTAAGCAAAAAAAAAAAAAAAAGACGTTTGACCGTTTCCCGTCAAAATGGCCTGAAAGGTAACAAAAGTCCGGAGCCGAAGCGGTCAAAACTTCCATAGTCACTCTCAACCCAATTTCATCCCAGCAGGCATGTCATGTCCCTCTGTCACTGTAACGTAGGGCGTCACCAGGCCACTGTACTGGGTCGATGAGAAAGGCCGTGCTCTCCGATTACCGTACCTAACGTGATCTTGCGGGGGAGAAAACGGACGAGAAAAACACAAAGTGACAGGGGCGGAACCAAGGTCCCAGTGGAACAAACAGCTGTTTTCCAAGTCACTTTTGCGTATATGTCGGGTGAGTTATGTCTATAATACCGATCTTGATCAATATATGTACTGTAGGTAGATGGATCACATCTCCGCATAGAGTCCACAACAGGGCCGAATTCAATTGCGGAGAAGAACGAACTACAACACAAACCCCCGGCTTTTCTGTTCCCCAGAACTTTGTCAACAGACACTAAATCATCCCGGTAATTGGGGTACTGCTTCGACAACAGGTTAGACACATAGAAAAGGGCTCACTTTAATGTCTGGATAATCCTCGGATGCTCGGTCGCATAACGGCCGTATTATTAAAGCTGGGTCCCATTTTCCCCCGGGTTTTGTGGGTTACATCACCAGACTAAGTTAGCAGACAAAAGCCGGGGACTCTTCTTCTTCTTCTTTCAGCAAGGCATGACACCATCGAAATCAAGATGGGCTTCCATTTTCTGTAGCATCGTCTCTTTTTATTGGTTGCAACCACGGAAACATCGGTTAAGCCACGGCAGAATTGTCCCAGTAAAGTTCCCCGATGGGAACAAGGGTCTGGTCTCGTAAACTGGGAATGCCATCACACGACGACCCTCAACTCAACTTTTTACTCCGCATTGCACTCCCCGCACAAGCTCCGACTATACCTCCAGTCTAGCACGAAGCTAACGGCTTTTTTTTTCCAATGACGCAGTTGTTGAGGTGGAAGTTTTTCTGCGGAGTGAGCGCGGGCATGCGCCGAGGGACGGACTTGCTGTATGTTGCTATTGTCCGACACTGGGATATATAAGTTCAATGGACAGCCTACCATCGAAATAGAGATCATCATCACTCACCATCTCCTCCTCTCCCTCTCACACAATGGCTAGCCTTCGATCTGTGCTGGTCTCCGGCCTGTTGGCCGCGAGTGTTAATGCTCAAAGCTACGATGCTGGTGATCGCAGTGAAGACGCTTTCAGCTGGGTTCAGCCCAAGAACACTACCATTCTTGGACAGTATGGCCACTCACCTGCCTACCCTTCCAGTATGTTCAACTACTCAGAAAATTTGAAGTTTTTTGCTAATATGTCACAGCCTATGCCACCGGTAAGGGATGGGAAGAGGGCTTCGCTAAGGCCAAGGAGTTCCTCGGCAAGTTGACTCTCGAGGAGAAGGCCGACATGGTCACTGGAACTCCCGGTCCCTGTGTTGGTAACATTATCGCCATTCCTCGTCTCGGCTTCAAGGGCCTCTGTCTCCATGATGGTCCTCTTGCCATCCGAGTCGCCGACTACGCCAGTGTTTTCCCCGCTGGTGTTTCCGCTGCTTCCTCTTGGGATAAGGAGCTCCTCTACCAGCGCGGTCTCGCAATGGGTCAAGAGTTCAAGGCCAAGGGCGCTCACATTCTTCTCGGCCCCGTCGCTGGTCCTCTCGGACGTTCAGCCTACTCCGGTCGTAACTGGGAGGGTTTCTCTCCCGACCCTTACCTGACCGGTGTCGCCATGGAGGAGACCATCAACGGTCACCAGGACGCCGGTGTCCAGGCTACTGCCAAGCACTTCATCGGTAACGAGCAGGAGGTTATGCGAAACCCCACCTTCAAGAAGGACGGCTACATCGGTGAGGTCGACGAGGAGGCTCTGTCCTCCAACATGGACGATCGAACCATGCACGAGCTTTACCTATGGCCCTTCGCCAACGCCGCCCATGCTAAGGCTGCCAGTTTCATGTGCTCTTACCAGCGTCTCAACGGCTCGTACGGCTGCCAGAACTCCAAGGTCCTCAACGGTATCCTGCGTGACGAGCTCGGTTTCCAGGGTTACGTTATGTCCGATTGGGGTGCCACTCACGCCGGTGTTGCTGCTATCAACAGCGGTCTCGACATGGACATGCCCGGTGGCATTGGCTCCTACGGTATGAACTTCAAGGCCGGTTCTTTCTTCGGTGGCAACCTGACTCAGGCTGTCAAAAACGGTACCCTTGAGGAGGCCCGTGTCGACGACATGATCATGCGTATCATGACTCCTTACTTCCAGCTCGGTCAGGACAAGGAGGACTACCCCTCTGTTGACGAGTCCAGCGCTGACCTTAACACTTTCTCCCCCCGAAAGACTTGGCTCAAGGAGTTCAACTTCACTGGTGAGCGCAGCCGTGACGTCCGTGGTAACCACGGTGACTTGATCCGCAAGCACGGCGCCGAATCAACCGTCCTCCTCAAGAACGAAAAGAAGGCTCTTCCCCTCAAGAAGCCCAAGTCCATTGCCGTCTTTGGTAACGATGCCGGTGATATCACTGAGGGTTTCTACAACCAGAACGACTACGAATTCGGTACTCTTGTCGCTGGTGGTGGTTCCGGTACTGGTCGTCTGACTTACCTCGTCTCTCCTCTTACTGCCATCAACGCCCGTGCTAAGCAGGACGGTACTCTTGTTCAGCAGTGGATGAACAACACCCTTATTGCTAACTCCAACGTCACTGACCTCTGGATCCCTGCTGTTCCCGACGTCTGCCTTGTCTTCCTCAAGACCTGGGCTGAGGAGGCTGCTGACCGTGAGCACCTGAGTGTTGACTGGAACGGTGATGATGTTGTCGAGTCTGTCGCTAAGTCTTGCAACAACACCATCGTTGTCACCCACTCTTCCGGTATCAACACTCTCCCCTGGGCCGACCACCCCAACGTCACCGCCATCCTCGCCGCCCACTTCCCCGGTCAGGAGTCTGGTAACTCTCTCGTCGACCTCCTCTACGGTGAGGTTAACCCCTCTGGCCGTCTCCCCTACACCATTGCCTACAATGGCACCGACTATAACGCCCCTCCCACCACTGCCATTAACACCACCGGTAGCGAGGACTGGCAGTCTTGGTTCGACGAGAAGCTTGAGATTGACTACCGCTACTTCGACGCCCAGAACATATCTGTGCGTTACGAGTTCGGCTTCGGTCTCTCTTACTCCACCTTCGAGATCTCCGACATCACCGCTGAGCCTCTTGCTGACAACATCACTGCCATGCCTGAGGTCCTCCCCGTCCAGCCCGGTGGTAACCCCGCCCTCTGGGAGAGCATCTACAACGTTACCGTCTCCGTCACCAACAGCGGCGACGTTGACGGTGCCACTGTTCCCCAGCTCTACGTCACTTTCCCCGAGAGCGCTCCTAAGGGCACTCCTCCCAAGCAGCTCCGTGGTTTCGAGAAGGTCTTCCTCGAGGCTGGTGAGAGCAAGAACGTCGGCTTCGAGCTGATGCGCCGTGATCTCAGCTACTGGGACATTATCTCCCAGCAGTGGGTCATCCCTGAGGGTGAGTTCATCATCCGTGTTGGATTCAGCAGCAGAGACTTGAAGGAGGAGACCAAGGTTACCTTGGTCAAGGCCTAAGCGATGTGGCTTTACGATGCATGACTTATGCGATACCTAATTACCTGTAGATATTTATATAAATAAAAGTACAATTACAATTAATATTATGAACCAGTCATCTTTTGTGATTGGCATATGCTATTTTCCGGGAGAGATTAATATGCTGGTTTACAATTATAGTCACCCTTTCTTTACTTTATCTCAACCCGTCTGCTAGTTTCCGCGTGTGTTGTACGCAAATTCCACTCAACCACACACCTTGGTGCGTAAATGGCACTGACAAGCGCAATGCATCGAGGTCTACACTACAGCATAACCATTGCTCATTATGCATTACACTCTCAGTCAATTCCCTTGGTGGGCCCTCTTTGCTCATAGATTGTTGGTCAATTCACTTTGTGAGCAGTGTTTGACAGCCGGCAACTTTAGGGATCAGAGCAACCCTGCACACAACTCCCCTTCACATCACACCAACTCCCCTTCATATCTCTTCACATCTCCCCATCTCAAACACCCCACTTCAAACGCTGAAAAAGACATTTCTGCTCTCTGGTAACTTACTTTCTCCTTTGCACCGCAAGTTGCTCACACGAAGCAGCGTCATGGTATCCTCCCCTGAAGAGGCTCCCATCGAGCGACTCCCGGGTTTCACGGCGGAGAATTGGATAGGCTTCATGGAGCACGTTTTCCACGGCTGGACCTCCGAAGACCCCATCATCATGCCCACCCTCCCCGTCCATACTTTCTCTCAGTCTTCCATCGAAGTCGGTCGTTTTACACAAGACATCCCCGTCAAGGCAGGCAGCGTGATCTCACAGAACCGCAAGAAGAACTCGAAGGCCTATCTCATGGTCAAGCGCGATGGGGGCAACAAACCTGGCTTTCTGTGGTGCGATGCCGACGGCAAGCCTGCCAAGAGAAGCTACATCAAGATGACTCGCGGTCTCTCTGCCTCGCGCGCGAAGGAAGACCTGGTTAGGAAGTACAATCCGGTCGAGTTCGAGGTCATGGCGCAGTATAATCGCCAGCGGATGATCTGGCTTGCGCGCAGACAGGTTGTTAAGTTTGCCGAGCGTGGTACTGTTGAGCCGCCTGTCATTGATGAGGATATTTGGGAGGATGCTTATCTCAAGGGCTATGTCGTCTGTCAGGTTACTGACCCAGAGCTGAACTGAATCGGGTTGTTCATCGATGCTGGGGATAAGTTATGGGCATAGAGAGGATGATAGTGTATGTGGGCTATGGCAGAGCTAAGCTGCGCTGGTTCTCGGAAGCAATACGTATCTAAGAGCATGAGGACGTAAGGCGGGCATCACGATGAGCTCTTTCACACAGTTAGCTGGTTCGACGCATCGAATGGCATATGTCCCTAGATGTTCAGGAGCAATAAAGCATCAAATTCTATATGTTCTCTGAACATGACATGTCTTCTCAAGTGTTCTGGGAACATGATGTACAACTAAATATCGAATGCCTTAGAGACTCGTGAACACGTCCTTGGTGCTTCATGGCTGAGCAGCAAGTGTGTACATATATAAATACTTGATCTCTCCCTCCTGGACCTTGGCTTTCCATAACCTTTGGATCAAACAGACTTTTTCTACAATCTCGATCATCCACTGATACTCAATCACCACTAACATCATCAACAGAACAATGTGTTTCCACTACAGCACAGGCTACCTCTGCAGAGACTGCGGTCACACGGTCGACTTTGAATGGCACGACGCATTTTGTGATGTCTACAAGAACAACCAGCTGGCGACTTGCAAGCGAACGCCGATACATACCAACAAGAGGGTTGCTCCGACGAGATGCACGGTGTGCAATCCGGAGAAGCCAGCCCCGAAACCATGAAGATGTTTAACTTAAGCAGCATCCATTAGAAACGCGGCATGTTTCGCTAGGAAGAGGGTTTGAGGTGGTGGGAATGAGCAGTTGAATGGGAAGCATCAACTGGCACAGGTGAGCAAACATGAAGCTATCGTGATCTTTTGACGTGGTGCAGACTTTCAGCGGGTAATCACTCCCCGGAGAGTTAGAAATGGAAAAATAACTGCAAGTATAAAACATAAAACATAAAAAGACCCTTATTCCTTTCTGATGTAAGATATTGGATTGCTTTCCCTTGAATTCCATCGTTGATCCGTAGTGTTGTAGGGTATCTGACATAGGTACTCATGGTGAAATTGCTACATGGGTCTACCAAGTTTATCCGTGCCTAGATCACTACGTGGGGCAGATTTAATGATCTCCAGCGAGTTTGGGAGCTTGGGAGGAACGCGATCAATTGCATAAAAGTAGTCACCGTGATAAGTTGTGTGTCACGAGTAGCGTGAGTCGATCGAAGGGCGAAGACATTCCACAGAACTCAATCTCATCGATCGCTACGGTGATTACTATGGCAACCTCGCCAACGTGGCCAGAAAGAGTGCAAATTGAATCATTGACTTGTGAACTCCTCCCTCTCAATAAATCTAGGTCCAAAACGTCACTGACTTGACTCGATATCACAATCGTGATGCGTAGACACGGGGACTCATTGAGCATGCCAAACTCCGTGTAGTAGGTAAGACGGAACACTCCATGCAAGCCAAGCCCTAAACGGAGAATGCCTTGTCTGGGTGGGAATTTAATATTACTTGCACAAGGACGAATGGAAATTAGGACAGATAAACCCAGCCAGACACTTTTTGTAACTTTGGCTAAGGGATTGGTCTGAAAGAGACGAGACGCGATCCTGGAGGGGGCTCAGTTTCAACAGCGAGTCCGGGATTCTTTTTGGTGGAGACGTGTTTGGCAGAAATTGGAGGTTGAACGAGACGGGAGGTTGGCTCTGCAGAATGGTCCCGCTCTCTCACTTTTTTCACTTCAACAGGATAGAAAATTCTTGTAGAGAACAAACATGTAATATTTGACAGGATCAATTGGAAGGAAGCAAATGCAATTAAAACATCATGCTCCAAAGAAGGACCAGAAAAAGGAAATATTAATGTCCCGAATTTGAGACATTGTCAAGGATATCCCCAGCTCTCGAAGCTCAAGCCTCAACGCAGCCACTATAACTCAGCGCGTCTAGTGAACGTCATCCTTATCGATACGCTAAGTAAGAGATCCACCCACTCAACGCGGCCTGAGTCGCGTAAAGTACCCCCTATAACTATATGCATATCTCCGCTGTAATTTATGCTCAGTCCCCTAACTTCCAGCGCAAGTCCACTGGAGACGACTTAGGTGCTCTGCACAAAAAAACGCCAACGCCAAAAATCACGGATGCGCGCAAAGTACCTTGGCCGCGTTCCCGCGTGCCCCGGTGGAGCGGGTCACCTCTTAAATACCTCCCACCACCAAAGCACACCAGACCACGCACACGAGACACCTCTCACTCTCTCTCACTCTCTCCTACAAAACTTCTTTTTTTCCTCGAAAAAAAAGTTGCACTTGGTCTCGTCTTTGGGCCTCATTGTCAAAACACCTGTTCTACTCTTGCACCTCTTCATGTTCTAATCGATCGAGTCTCGTCTTCTACTGATCTACCAGACCGCTTTTCGTGTCGTCATCGTTCCACCCAGAACTCGATCTTTCACCACGACTACGCCCTCGTTGGCAAGAGTTTAGAAGGAATAGGGAAGGAAAAGGAAGGAGGAAAAGATCAAGGTTGATTCTTCATCTCGAATTTGGAACAATTCTCAACTCAGTCCTCACGTGTGTTTGAGGTCTGATCTTCGCTTCTGGACGCGATCCAGTCCGATATTCGATCATCCGATCTGCAAACGACGACACGAAACAATTCAATACTTACACACAACCAAAATGGACTCTCTCGGTTCATCACCACGAAAAGGCATTTCCGCCTCGCCTACACTTCCAACCATGAAGTCCTGCTCACTCGCCGGATCTAAGCGTTCCGCTCCGACTCTTCTCCCGCCCTTTGAGCCGCTCACTTCTTCACCACCAAACCTCCCACGACCCGTGAAGAGACAGAATCTCGGTTCAGGCTCGGGAACAGGACGTTCTCGTGCTCACCTCAAGTATCCTACTCCCGTTCCCACGTCGAGCACGGGTATCTTGTCGAGTTCCCCGCCTCAACGGGCCGCAAGCGCTTCCGAGCGAGCCCCGCTCGCTGCTGTCCCCGCCGTTGAACTGTCGGAAAACGGCGAGACTCTTGTCATGGGTCGATCCTCCAACTCGTCCCACTACCAGATTTCTGCCGACCGCCTTGTTTCCCGCGTCCACGTCAAGGCTCGCTTTATTGCTGCTGCCAGTCCTCTCGAGCCCAGCAAGATTGAGATTATCTGCAATGGCTGGAACGGCCTCAAGCTGCACAGTCAGGGCCGTACTTGGGAACTCTTCAAAGGAGACAGCTTTACCAGCGAGACCGAGGGCTCCGAGATCATAATTGACGTGCAAAACTCGCGTGTGCTTGTCCAATGGCCTAAGCGGGCTCTTGACCATCTTTCTGACGCCATTTGGGACTCTCCTCCCTGCCAGTCTCGTGCTCAGGCTATTCTCCAGTCTTCCCCTCCACGCCGGGCTTCTCGTATTGCGTCTCCCGAGAGCCCCACGCCCGCTAGCCTGTCTAGCTCTCGTCGTCTCCAGTCTTTGCTACCCGGACAGCGTGACATTGAAATTTACGAGGATGATACTGAACTGCCAGAGCACAAGCTCGATGCCTCTAACATTAATGTTAGCATGTGCACTGATGCAACTGCCAGCTTCAGCAGCGAAGTCAGCGACGAAGTCGAGGAACGCGACCCTGATGAGGAGAACGACCCCATCATCCACTCTTTCGGACCTTTTGGTGGTGACATTTCTTGCCGGCTGGCTTCGATAAGCACAAAGTCTCCCAAGATCTTCAAAGGCGCCAAGCGAGCTGTCAATCCTCTTCACAACGCTGTTGCTTCTGATCTTTTCGCTCCTCGACAGATCCCCGCTGCTCCTCAATCCCCACGAAAGCAGCAAATGAGGGCTGAGTCTCCTCTCTCCTCTCCTCCTCGTGTCTCTTCTCCCACTCCTACTCCTGAGACCTCGAAGATGTCTTTCGAGACCAACCCTGCTGTCGCCAACCACGTCATCAACCAGCTCGCCTTCTCGCGTCTATCTTCGACACCTCTGTCCACCATCATGGCTCACCTCCCCACCGAAGAGAAGCGAGATATCTCCAAGGACGATCTCCGCGATGTCATCGAGAGCACACCCTGCATTGGTATCATCAAGCGCCAGGGCAAGGATGCCGCTGGCAAGCCCCTTGAGAGCGAGTACTACTACGTCCCTGAACACGACGATGATCAGTCACGCCGCTTGGCCGTCACTGACGGGCTTCGCAAGCCCAGCCTCCGAGCTTGTCGCAAGCAGCACAAGGTTTGTACTCCCCAACATTCTTTACACTGGCTTGTAACTAACATTGTATAATAGCAATACTACTGGAAGCGACCCAAGACTCCTTGATTCAGCCATCCGTTCACGTACATACGAATTTTCACTCCGAGAAATGATTCACGCAGCTCTCGATGACAAAGTTTATTGTTCTTTAACTTCCTAATTATCCGGTGGTGGATGACTGTTTTTGCTGTATACCCCCATTTCTGTTTTTCGACTGTTTGTTGTATTTTATCTTTTTCTTGATTCACGACCTGCTCTCAACTGCATAGCCTGGGCGTATAAAGTGTTTCTGCATGATGGAGTTGAAAGGGTTAAACTGAACAAAAAGGGCAAAGAAGGGTAGTATGCTTTTCACACGGAGCATATAGATAGACGAGGTCATGTTTGGGGCCAGCCGGAGAAAAGGCAAGGCATGGAAAAGGGAAAGGGTTTAGCGTTTTTTTGTTTCGTTTTGACGGATGTACGACGTGTAAGAAGAATAAGTAAGCCCAATGGAAACTATTCCCCTGTTGATCAAAAGTATTTGACCATTCATGTGAAGAAGTGATGTAGTTGGTGGATGATCTGATGGATCATGAGGTCGAATTGAGGTCTAGAATTCCTGTAGGTGAGATGAGGTGATTGTGAATGATTCCACCAACGAACGAGGCATGTTCAGTCCAGAGACATTGGGGTACCCCAGAGTACCGACTGTGCTATAGCCGACCTCCTCATGCATGTGAGATGTACCGCATCTTCCAGCCCTCTTTACCCGGAGTCAGCCATACATCAATTCCCAAACCCAGCACAAAAAAGAATGTACTCCAAGCAAACGGGTTTTACATCAAACAGAGAGGTACTTAGTCAGGTAGCTTACCCAGTCCTTCACAAACAAATGCATCCATCCCGCCATAACCACTCACACCTCCCCCGCAGAAGCATACGATTTCCATCCCGAGGTCCGATCTTGAGCGCAAAAGAAACTCTAAAACCCCGAGATAATCACGCCTCAAACGTCACTCAATTGAAGTTCGTGGTGCACAAATAAGACCATCCTTGCATGATCATCACTCGCCACCGAAGCTGAAGAGAGGGGTTTTAACGATGATCTAGTCTAATATTTTACACAGCGTTTATAAATAAGAGCTTTGGTTCTCTTTGAAGGAGGAAAGACACACCTTGGACTTCAAAGGGTAAGTGCATTGGGTATTACTATAAGACATTGGGCTGACGGGCTATACTACAGCAACACTTCATTCATACCAACCACAACAAGCATCTATATCAAGACCTAACCATCTAAACAATTGCACCAACATCAATACAATTACTACACCAACCTCGTATATCAACTTACTCTTCATCATGGATCGTCAACCAGCCGCCATTTCCACCACGAATCACACTTCTCCTCCCCCCGAAGGTACCCAACCACAACACACACTCGTCATTCTACCCAAGCTGACGTCGAAATCTGCAGCTCCCACTTCCCCCTCGGCTCAAGCTGGTGCCGACCGTTGCATGCGGCACACAAATAGCTGGACACCTTCATTTCAGCGCCGACAGAGTTGGAGCCCCGAGGAACGAAAGCATGAGATGCACCTGGATAAGATTGAACAGGTTAGCACAGGACCCGGATTCACAGAGCGCGAGGGCGCTTAATTGATGGCAACATGAACTTGACCGGTACCGCGAGGAATTAATGGCAATTGGGACAAGGCAAAAATGGTGACAAGGCAAAGTGAAAATTGTATACCACAAACGCTGGAGAGACAGCTCAAGAATGAAACAAAGATTTAAAACGAACGCAATCGTATTCTTAGCTACCTAAAGTGTAAATGATATGCTGAGGTATCTTGACTCCCAAGCTCCGTGTTATACCATGCATGCTCGCATGGCTAATGCATCCCTTATAAAACCCAATCAGAAAGGAAAAGTGAACAATATACTAATGAACGCTCAAGGGTGAACCATTGCACCTTTGTTCCCGGTACCCGCCGTCCAGAACTCCAAAGCAATTTGCTATCGTGCACTGTGTCATCGCGTCAACTCATTCCGCTTGCTGCTACAACCCCGGACATAGCAGTCCTTGGAGGAATGCATAGAAAGCACCATAATCAGGGAACTAGACCTCCCGAGGATGCTTAGTCTCTGCCCTCTGCCCCTTGGTGCTCAAATATTCCACCAACACAGATGTTGCAAAAGCACCCCCTGCAATCCCAACAGTTCCTACAAGAACTTTGCGACCCAATCCTTTCTTCTTTGTCTTCCTTTCCTCGCGAATGTCCATTCCACGACGTCGAGGCCCGCGAGAAGTCTCCCCATCTGTGGTAGGAAAGACCCCGCCTTGACGGACCATCTCATCAAAAGAGCCAACACCAGTATCCATGGATGCTTCGGAAACTGGCTGCGTCTGACGAAAAATCAGAAGATGACGACTTCCCGATATAACTTCATAGCCTTGAGCTTGGAGAGATTTAAGATAGGGGAGAAACTTGGCAGGCTCGGCTAATTGAACAAGCGCCTGGGGAAGAGGAACTGGATTTTCGTTGCCACCGGCAGTCGACAAAGTTTCTGCAACGCTCATCGTTTTGGAAACTGGATCAAAGGCGACTATTTTGTAAGAAGAAGCATTGGGAATATTGGTTGTCTCAGGCGCCTGGGTGTTGTTCTCATAGTGTTTCTCCCAAATTGGCATGGTCGAGCTGCCACATTCCTCTGAATAACTTGTCTGTAGGCCCTGAGGCTCTTGAGAATAAGAGTCCTTGTAAATCTTGCCCGAATAGCGACTCAATGCTGGCTGAAGCTTCGTTCCTTCAATAGGGAAGCTCTCATCCATGGATCCGAGTTCTTCATTGTCCTCAATGGCAGTCGAGATCTGCTCCTCGGGTGATGATCGTTCAGCGCTAGTGTTTGGTAGTAGTGTTGACTTGGATGATGAATTATCCTTGCTCCAAGACACCACAAACTCCTCTGGAAAGTCCCGAGCATAGTTGCCTGTCAGCTTCTGCCCAGCCTCGAAACTGCCCCTGACGGACGAATCTTGGTTTCTGATCAGTTGGCTGTTCTCATGGGCTCTGCGCAAGACTGCAGCTCGAATCGCCTCGGCACTTCCAGAATCGCCCATATGGACGTTAGTTTCCGTAGAGCCGGGAGTAGACCTGTTCGGGTTTCCACAATAAGCATTTGATGTTGCGTCCGGGGATTCTTGGGAACCTGCCTTGGAATCGAACTCTCTGAGGCCGCGGGCGACTTCATCCAGAGGGATTGAGATATTACCATTCGGTTCACTGTGGCGCACTGCAGTGTACTGATGCAGATCCTGGTAAACCTTGGAGGCTTCCTCTGGGTGGACTGGGTAAGCCTGGTCTTGTGAAACAAATTCGGCTGGTCTGTAGCTACCAAGATCTGTATAATTCTTGGTCAACTCTTCAGGATGAACATGCTGCACCCGAATACTCTCCTCAAAGCCAGCTGAGGGGTACTTGTGTAAATCCGTGTACTGTTTCGACGTGACCTCTGGATGAACTGGCTCACCCTGAGGCGCGTCATTCTCAAAAGAAGCATAGGAGCTTAAGTCAGCATACTGCTTCGAAGCTTCCTCAGGGTGGACGCGTGGAGTAGCGTCGTCAGCGTTCGCAAAGTGACGGTAACCCGGGAGATCCTTGTATGCCTTAGAAGCCTCCTCAGGATGTACGCGCGCGATGGGGGGAGATAGGTCCCGAGCTGCATAGAGATGGGTATCCTTGTAGCTCCTGGAGTTCTCCTCCGCAGTAGGTCGTCTTAGACCATCAGGCTCGTTCCATCTCACAGCACCATACAAGTGAAGATCATCATAGTTCTTCGACAATTCTTCAGGTGTGAGCTTTCGGAGACCATCAGGTTCATTCCAGCGAACAGGTCCATAAAGGTGGAGATCGTCATATTTGCTTGCAAAGTCCTCAACGGGAGCATCGACCTTAGGTGCCAGAGGCTTGCCTCGCATGGTGGTATCCATCTGGGCCTTCTCGTGAGCCTTGAGAACCGATTGACTAGCCTCGAAGGGGTTCGCATAATCATCCAAATCGTCGTACTTCTTGGACTCCTCCTCGGGTGTCAAACGGCGAAGGCCATTGGGCTCGCTCCATTGAACTGGTCCGTAAGAGCCAAGATCCTGGTAGTCTTTAGAAACCTCTTCTGCTGTGCGTTCACGAAGGCCATCAGGCTCGTTCCAGTAGACGGCCTGATACTTGTTAAGATCGTCATAGTTCTTAGACAATTCCTCAGCGGAGTGCACTCTTAGACCATCGGGCTCATGCCAATAAACTGGCTTATATTGGTCCAAGTCCTTGTAGAGCTTAGACTTCTCCTCGGCCGTCAACTGAGGCTGAGAAAAGGGACTGTCGATACTAGACGAAGAGTACTTGTGAAGATCCTTGTATTGTTTCGAGTCTTCTTCAGCGGTTGGCTGCCGTTGTCCATCAGGTTCGTTATATTTGACAGGCCCATATTGATCAAGGTCGTCATATTCAACAGGCTGTTCTTTCGCAGATGTCTCATCAATAACTGGCTCGTACTTGCCCAGATCATCGTACTTGGGTTCGACAGGCTGTTCAGAGACTTCGCCGTCCTTGATTGGCTTGTACTTGTCTAGATCGTCGTACTTTGGAGTAGAGTCAGCTTCGGCTGTTGCCTCGACAAAGTCAATCGGCTTATAGACTTCTAGATCGTCATATTGTGGCGTCGCAGCCGTTTTGGAAGATTTAGAAACTCGACGGTTCGTAATAGGGTCAATAAAACTGCCGTCTTCACCAAGTCCGGCGCTACGAGGCGTTGTTATATTTGCACGTGGACCGGTGAAGTGATGGCCAGTAGTCAAAGTGGCTTTGCGAATATTGGCTTTGTCGTCACCACGAAACAAATGGTCGATGGCGCTTCTTTCTACGTCCTCAATATTTGCTCCAGGTCGAATACCAGAAAGGTCGCTCGCCCAAGTCTTGACCCGCTCCACGCTGGCGAACTTGGTAGGATCCGCAGGCTGATTGAAGCCTTTCATAGCTCTCCTGAAGGCAGCTCTTGATCGGTGCTCCCAGGAGATATTGCGAGTCAACGCTGCTGGGCGCTGAGTTCTAACAGAATCACGTGCGTTTCGACCGGTAGGTTTCGATGACCCTGAGGCAGAGGAGAAACTCCTGATATGGTCGCATCGTGATTGTAATGAAACGGTGGACCGCAATGCACTCGAAGCGTAAGGTCGAGTCTGTACGAGTTTCTCACTCGTCCAGGCACGTGTAGCGGCCAGCATTGTGACTTGGAGATATGGGCTTATAGAATGAACTTTGCCAAGGTCAGCACTGATGGGGTATAAGACAGGTCTGCCGTATGTGCTGCTTGCGGAGACCTGATATGGACAGCAAATGCTCGTCAACTTACAAACAAAATATCGGAGGACGAGCGCCCGAGAGACGATCCCGAGGCTGCTACTGAGACGAAGAGTTCACAAGGGACACAATGTGTGGTGATAAAAATTGAAGACGTCGATATCTTGTAGTAAGACACAGCAGCGACTAACACGGTGATGATTGAACGGATGCGAGCATGAGTGATTGTAGACCGAGAAAGGATAATGTGAGACTGAGGAATGAAAAGAGAAACAAACAGGCTGAATGAGGGGAATCCAGGACCTTAATACAACATGGGTGGCATGCAACGGAAGCAGCAAACAACGACACACGATGGGGGCCTGTTTGGTCAGGGACGGCCTGAGGTTCAATAAAGCCGGCGCAAGAGGGAACTAAGTGGGGTTTCTGTAAAGTTGGGGGAGTGGAGAGGACATGGCCTTAGGAAAAGAGGGGACTTTGAAGGGAAAATGCACTGTAAGATGTGATACAATTGGACAGAGGCTTTGTGAGTTTGGGCTCTTGGTGACGCTGTGATACTGTACCACGACGGGCAGTTGTGACTCGTGTTCAACGCCTCTTTGTGGCCTGTAGCATTGTAATAACATTCAAACAAACTTCATAGGGAGAGCATATGTTATCGAATGAAGTCTCAAACACCGCAAACGTTTCCTAAGCTCTTCATGGCACAGGCAAGGCAGTATTGAGTTGAGTTCAAGGTTACCTACACCGAACCGACCCAGCCTACAGCCAGCCGCTGCAACAAACTGGAACCTGTCCGGGCTGTAGTGTAGTGACCCACTATAGTCGTCCATTTGCGGGGGAGTCAGCGTCAAACCCGAAGCGGCAAGTGGACGATGTTCCGCCCCGCCTGCTTCGTGCAACAGCCGTTGACGTCAAGCTTGCAGGACCCAGAGCCCCTAAGCCCCCTGCCAATAACAATGATGGGTACATCTCTTACACAGAATGCTCACTCTTCACCAACAGATCTTGTACAACAACTCCTGTCGGCTGGAGCCCGGATAAGGTTCTTCTTTACTACAGTAACGCGTAGCTATCGTGACTACCATAAACGGTCATTCCGCTTGTTGTTCAGTGGATGCTCGCCAAACTCGTCAATGTGCGGCTCACGCGAGGTGACAGGGATAGTCTTGGTACTGTACCACTTGGCTTATCAGAAACTCGGCTAGGGTCTTTTGTGGCTTTGAACCCCTAAGACATTCGACTCTCAGGGCAAACGGAAGCAGCAGGTCTTCATGCATGCAATGCGGCCACAATGAAGAGGAAAGGGCACAAGCGGCCAAACAGCATCCGACGCTGATGCTAGCCTAAAGAGACGTGTTATCCTTATCACGCCCGTCTCGGTGGTCTGGACCGACTCCGATAAACAACAGACTGAATAGGCCGTCCTCGTTTGTTGTGTTTGTTGATTAAATGGCGCATGCGGCGGTGATCAAACAAGCCAATTCTACCTCGCACCAGTGCGTCCAATAGCAGGACGACGAGGTCTTTGTCACTGAAACCGGCAGCATTAAGAGGGATGGACGACTCTCACATGCAGCGGCGATCCATTGCAGTTTACAAGTCGATCGAGCAAGCCGAGCAGTCAGCATTCTTTGCTTTCTTTTGCTGAACATGTTTAAAGCGGCACAGAGTCCACCTTAGTCCGTCTCTGCTCCTTTCGCTACGCAGACTCGTCGACGCTTGGTTGTGAAATGCCTGGCTCACCACTCACAGCCCCGGTACTTCTCATTTCATCCTGCTGAAAAGTGACCCTGCGCCGCTGAAAAGTGCTAGTGCAATCGACAAGCCCCATGGGTCCTGTAAGTCGACGCTTTCGGGGACCTGGAACGATTGCAGGGGTTCCGTCAGCTGATTGGCGCATTGGCCGAATCGTTACTCTCGCAACCCGGCTTCAGTTTGAGGTGAAGTCGCAAAGTTACTGTGCTGCGTAGGATTGGGGTGAGCTTGGGAGAAAACGCCAAGATGCGCTTAAGATGTCGAGATGCCGCCGCGGCAGCTAAAACCCCTAGAGACAGGTTGTCAGCCACGGCTATTTGACCTGGAACATAAACTACTGGGCGAAGCGGGAGAGGTCAGCTTAATATAATTGAAGACAGTCAATGTATCGTCTTGATCTTTTTATAAGTTATCCCAGCCAATTTCTGTAGACTCTAACTTAGCATGTAGACTTGTGTCATACCATTTGTCTCATAGTAAGGAATGTCTTGAACAATGGTCCTTTTTTGAGACTACTATGTAGGGATGTCTTGTAGGCGTTCAATGGAGATCTACTCACCACCTCCGATAACCAGGTTCGCATGGTGAAGGAAAGTGGTTTCCACTCCCTTTCTTCTTCAATCTGCGGCGGAGGCTCGGCATGAGTCAAAAGGGCCGGCAAGAACGTGTCTTCGGCGTAAGAGTTTTTAGTTACCGCGATCTGCTATACGCATGACTTGAAAATAAAGAGATAAAACTAACCACAGTATAAATCTATAGAGCCAGCAATTGCCAACCTCATCAATCGTATCGTCGTCATTCATTCCCTTCATCGGGCCGGACACTTTGTATCGTGAGTGAGGCTCATCTTCAGTGGACCTAGCGACGTGACCCGCTCTCTCACTAAAACCAACCACGGTCCGTGCTTTCATGTGACATCACTTGGTCCCTCACCACCAAATTTGATATCATCATCAGCCTTGCAAGCTTCTATTGATTTAGTGAGCGCCCATCAGCCGAGCGGCACCTGACACCTGCCTTTCTCTTTTACATTCCTATCACTCATATACATCTGGATCTACATTTGTTACAAAGGTTCCAAACCATGAAACGGTCACAAGGGAAACCGGCCGGCCGTGGTTTTGACGGACCCCGCTCGGGCTTCGGAGGCTTTGGCAGCGCCGCCTCCGGAACCTCCCTGTCCTATCTCGCCGAGCCTCCTTCATTCTCATCTATCTCGGACCCGAATGTTGTTGTGTCGTTGAAGAACGTGTTGAAGAAGGACAGCACCACCAAGGCGAAAGCTCTGGAGGAGCTACTAGCTTATGTTCAAGCTCACCCTTTCGAGAAGGATGGCGGGGTTGAGGAGGGGATCCTGGACGTTTGGGTTAGTAGACAGGAAGAAGTGTCGCATCATCGGATAATGTAACTTATACGTTGACAGGTTCAAATATACCCTCGCACATCGATAGACAACTCACGTCGAGTGCGTGAGCTTACGCATAATCTTCAATTCGAGCTTATGAAGTCTGCGCGAAAGAGATTTGAGCGCCATCTACCAAAGATCGTCGGCGCATGGCTTGCTGGTTTGTATGATCGCGACCGTGTAGTAGCCAGGGCTGCCAGCGACGGGCTAACCCCATTTCTGAACACCCCTGAAAAGGTCACTGCGTTCTGGAACAAGTGCCAGGCACAAATCCTTGACTATGCCATTGATGCGATCCAGGAAACACAAGAAACTCTAAGCGATGAGCGTTCTACAACAGCAGAGGATGCTGAGGCCAAATACTTTCGAGTCGTCACTGCCAGTTTGTCTCTCGTCTTGGGTCTGCTACAAAAGGTTGAGCCAAGTAACTTGGAGAAATTGCAATCACGTTACGATGACTTTTTCTCGGAAGAAAACGTCTGGAAGACAATTACCTACAGCGACTCAGCAGTCAGAAAGACTGTATGCCAGCTACTCTTTGCTTCTATCGATCGCAAGCTACCCTATGCCGATGATACAAAGGTCAAGCAGGCCTTTATCACTGGTGGCTTGAAGACCAATCAAGCTGGGTCAGCTCTCGAGTACGTGCGAGCCCTGACAAAGATGACACAAAATTATCCCGATGTTTGGTCTTCTGGAAAGGTTACGAGTGGACCAAAGTCACCTCTGGGTAGATTGCAAGCATTCATCTCCAAGGGATCACAAGGAAGCCCACCAAAATTTTGGGAGTATCTGGACCAGTTGTTGATGGTTCTGCCAACAGACTTGATGACGCCCGAGGTTGCCTCACAATTCATCTCCTCTCTCAAGTCAGGAATCACACATCGTGAAGAACCGCGAACGAATACTTCCTTTGCATGGAAGTGCTTTATCGACACTGCCAAACGACTGCTCAAGAGTCTACCCGCCGACGACCAACTACCCTTTGTCCAGGAGCACCTATTCCCTCTTATCGAGCAATTCCTTTTCTCTGTGACAGAGAAGACCGTCGCTATCCCGATGGGCCCGAATGCCATTTCTGTCTTGGTTGAAGCTTACATCGCCACTGTCCAAGCCTCTCCCTCTGTTGTGTCCGCCTCTGAAGAGGAATGGAACCGTCTCGCCAGCATTTTTTGTGCGAAGATATCCGGTTCCTTACCCGAGGTGTCTCGAGAGTACCAACAGTCTCAAGAGAAGATTTCAGAGGAAGGTCGACGATGGTTCGGTCTTATCGGCCAGATTGAGGATAAGTTAGCCGAGTTGACAGATGACATCCCTGACCACACGGCCGAACCATCTCTTCAAGTTATCAGTCAGAGCATCACTCTTCTAGAGAGCCGTAATCTGAAGCCGTTTGGCGCGGCGCGAATCATCGAGTATGCACTTAGCATGGCTCCGCGCCTTTTCCATGGCCAAGGTATCACAAGACTCGCAGCCTTCTTCACTTCAATGGCTCGAGACGATGCCGCCAAAGCTATCTCCTCACCTTCTTCCCGGTACTTGCTGTCTTCTCTGCATCTACTTGGTTCTGTTTCTACACAATTCGCACCTATCTGGAACTCGTGGGTGGAGGCTGTACTGGATCTGCCATCCGAGGCTGCGCGCGACGTCGCCCTAGCGTCACTTATCTCCAACGACAGAGGTGCTGTCCTTGCCAAGGGCAACATGGACTTGCAAAAGCACATCATTGGCCAGGCTGTGCTTCTCGCCGTTGGTAACAGCAATGACTGGGAACTGCTGGAGGCTGCCGTTACATATCAGACCTTAACCGATAGTAATTACCGAGAGCTGGTTCAAGCTCTTGTTGAGATTCTTGAAAAGGAACCTCAGAAGACAGAATCCACACTCCAAGCTTTGGAAATTGCTGCCAAGGGGCGACCAGAGCTGTTCTCTCGAGATGAGCGTGTCCATACGACATTAGTCGCGCTGCTTTTGGGTCTTTCTGAGCTGGAAGACTCTGCCATTTCTTCCAAGGCCACCTCCATCCGCAGTCTTTTGGATAGCCATACCGGTGGCAAGTTGCCTGTTGTTGCTGTGGTTCAGGCTAATCTCGAACGCGCGGGAACACAGTCTCTGGAGTAAGTTACCTTGAGCTTATATAATTTGTAAAGGCTAACCCGCTTACAGCATCGACACCTTGGTTTCTCAGGCACAAAACGCAGCTTCCAGTGATATCCCATCCGAGGAGCTATTCCCAAGCACTAATGTGTGGATGAAAGAGCTCGCCCCGTTCCTCGAATTGTCTGTGAACCCCTCTTTGTCCATTACCAACAGCACTGGAGGTGCTACTGCACTGGTAAAGGGGGTACCTCGGTCTACACAGCTGCGAGTTCACCGAGACAGGAAGGGACGTGCTATTCCTACAAGAATGGCTCTTTACGTGTCGCAACTATCGGATAAGCTTCCGCTGTCACAATTGCCAAAGCCGTTCCAACTTGAGCTTCTGTACCTTCAATGTTTGACAGTGCAGCTCATCTCTGACCAAATTACTTGTATGGAGGAGAACAGATTATGGCAAACCCTCAAGCACGCTGAGGCGAGTGCTCAAGCCGAGGAGTTCGTCTCCAAGACACGTGGTATCTTGAACGATCTAGCTGCCGACGCCAAAGTGTGGAGCGAATCGGCTGAGGAAAACCCAATTATTCAGGAACTCATCGATCTGTTGACAGAACACTCGAAGGAACTGACGCCTAGAGGGTTGTATAGTGCGAGGGCGCTAAGTGAGCTTGTTCAATGCTTGGCAGAAGCACATGGTGCATCGTCCGGTTTTGAGGATGCTCTTCTGAAGCCTGAAGTGCTTAAAGTTGGCCCTACAACCGTCCTACCTGCTTCAGCCATCGTTGCCGGATTTGGAGAGACTCTCCAGCCATCTAAAGCCGCCAACAATTTCTGTAATAGGGTTGTAAGCGAGATTGCGGGAGCCAGTGCTGAGAGCGACAAGACCCTGATGACTCTTGTCCTACTTTCATCATGTGCTCAGATCTACGAGACGGGAGAACTTCCTGTGGCTAATAACCGAGTTGTTTTTGCCGTTCGTCAAATCACCTCATGGCTCGACGAGCCCGAGAACCTGAGCCCGGCCCTTTGCGCCGAGATTTGCCGCGCTCTCAACAAGCTGCTCCCATGTATGAAGGATGTCTACGGCTCATACTGGGAGAAGGCCATCGAGTTTTGTATCTCGCTCTGGAACCGTGCCCACCAGTTCGAACTAGACGAGGCTCTTCCCTTTGTCCACTCCTCACTAAAGCTTTACAAGACGATTGAGTCTCTCCCTGAACCTAACGATGACCTTGAGGATGCCCTCAAGGAGTACGCCAGTGCCAAGCCTCGAGCTTTGGTCGAGCTCCTGCGACTCCCTCGTGATACCACTTCTCAACCTCTCGAGATTGTGGATGCCATGCTCTGCAGAGAAGTCGAGAAGATCTCCCTTCGTCAGGTGCCTGATCTCTCTGATATCTTTGGTTTGGTGGCATCGGATTCGCGTGACATCCAGACAGCCGCGTTCAATTTGCTTCACAAAGCTCTTCCAGAGCAGCAACAGCAGAAGTCCGTTGACGCTATGCTGGACAAGACAGGTATGCTTAAATCTGAGTACAGTAAATTCATTGCTAACATGTATAGATGCTCGATTGCCCGACGAACTCCTGTCGCTTCTGCTTGACGCCCCCACGCTCGAAAAATACTCTGATGAGATGCTCGCCGAGTTCCCCTCATCTATCCGCGCATACCTCCTATCCTGGAAGCTCGTGTTCGATGCTTACTCGACCTCGTCTTTTAAGATTCGCAACGACTTTAACGAAAATCTGAAGCAGGATAATTATGTACCACCGTTGTTGGACTTCATGTTCGACGTCTTGGGCCATTCGGCCGCCCATCCTCTGAAGCTCGAAAAAGTCAACCTTACTTCAGAGCACATTCAAGATTACGATGTGAAGCTGGCAGAGTCAGAGCCTGAGGAAAAGAACATGCAGTGGTTATTGGTTCACATCTTCTATCTCCTACATAAGTATACTCCTGGCTTGTTCCGAGCCTGGTACATCGACTGTCGCTCAAAGCAGACACGAATTGCGGTCGAGTCCTGGACTACCAAATATTTCTCACCTCTCATCATTGCGGACGCTCTTGATGAAGTACAGCAGTGGGCTGACACTCAAGAACCGCCCGCCATGGACGAGCAAGAACTCGCCGTGCGAGTTGCTCGGGCCGCCCGAGAGATCACAGCTGGCTACGAAGTTGACGAAAGCCAGGCTGCTATCTCCATCAAGATTCCACAGAACTACCCAATCGAGAACGTCGTCGTGCAGAGTCTCAACCGTGTCGCCGTCAACGAAAAGAAGTGGCAGAGTTGGATCATGACCACGCAGGGTGTGATCACCTTCTCAAACGGCAACATTATCGACGGTCTACAGGTGTTCAAGCGAAACATCATCGGTGCTCTCAAGGGCCAGAGCGAGTGTGCCATCTGCTACAGTATCATTTCGACGGATAAGCGCATGCCGGATAAGCGATGCACTACTTGCAAGAACTTGTTCCACAGAACTTGTCTGTACAAGTGGTTCCAGAGCAGTAACCAGAATACTTGCCCGCTATGCAGAAACCCTATTGACTATCTCGGTGCGGACACAGCGAAGAGACGTCAAGGTTAAAAACATTGAATAGAAATGAGGTGTTGGTATCGATAGGAATAAAAAAGTATCTTTTGAATTGGCAACTTTTAATGCCTTCCTTTAGTGAAGTATTCTTGCCCAGGTGTCCCCAAACGAAGTCCAGGACATTGTGTGCTTACACCTTGACTCCGCTTTCATCCTTGTTACTGCAATCGTCCGTAGTCAATTTTTCAACCTTCTTCTTGTGCTTGTTCTTATCAAACTTCTCGGTCAGTTTGACGCCTCCCTCCTCAGTGTCATGAAGTTCACCCGCCCATTTCCGGAGTTTGTCTTTGACGGTAGAAGGGAGCAAGCCTTTACCAACAGATCCATGGCCGGACTTAGTAAAGCCGACGACATGGGCAGTATTGCTCGTATCGATGTCCGTGATACCAGTGGCATTGGTAGCGTTGGTATTACTGGTATCGGTACGGGGGGTATCAGCGAGTACGTCAGTCTTGCCTGTTGAACTAAGTGGAGTGTAGAGAGTGGTTACCTGTGGTGTTGGACATCGTGTCTGTTTGGTGTTTGTTTTGTTTACGTTATTTGTGGTTATAGCAGTAAACTATTGTTGCACAAGAATAGTCTTAGGGTTGGAAAGGGAAGAGGAATGATAGCAGAGGAGGTTTTGTTTTTATTGTTGATTGGAAGTAGGAGTTTGACATGAGAATTGGCAATTGCGCTCGATTCAAACTTCCGATTTGTACTGTTTCGTAATCTTCTACATCTACACTCCAATTTCACATCTTCAGCAGAAAGCGGTAGATGGTACCTGCCTTATCGGCTCAGTTTATGGTTCCACAGCCAAAGCTCTGTGTTCAAGAGCCTACAGAAGAATTAGTCGTTTAATGGTTCACCGCAAGGCGGATAAGAGAGCTCACCTGTGCAGCGGTGAGTCGCTGGCTATCATAGCGCACAAGGGACGACACAAGATCTATGAAGTTTGGATGGACGTTGGGAAGAAGTTCCTCCCAGCTTTGACCGGGAAAGACTGTCCACAGCTCGAAGGGGGCGACCTTGAACTTCTTCGCTTCAGGCCATGTTTCGGGGGTGGGTGTTCCGATGGTTTTGAAGACGCTTAGAATGAGGCCAAGCTGGTTACCATCTTCGTGAACGGCACGAGACTCAAATATGGGAGTAGGGGGGTCGCGCAGGGCTTCTGAGAGCATGACTCCCAGTCCCCACATGTCAACCTCTGGTCCATAGGATTTGTGGCCAAAAAGGACATCTATCGCGCGGTATGGACCCGTTCCAATGTCTAGAATTTTATCATCGGCCGGTTCTGAGTGGATCGATAGCTCAGGATGCCACGCTGTACCAAAATCAGAGAGATACGCCGGGCCTGTAGGAGAAGAAAGAAGAATGGCGGATGGCTTGATGTCTCGGTGTATGATGCCTTGCGAGTGTATATCCTTCAGACCTTGGAGAATGTCCCGAAAGATCGAACGCACAGAGTCTAAAGGTAGGGGTCCTTGGGCGAGAACATCGGCCAGGGTATACGGCATAAAAGGGAAGACCAGAACGAATCGCTGCTCCTGATCTCGGAAGGTCTCAAGAAGGGGAATGCATGGCGACCGCAAAGTCTTTAAGATCTTGGCCTCGCGTTGAGGATTATGAGGTTCAATATCCTGGTATGTCACAATGACTTTGAGGGCTTTGTCGCCCGAACGGTAGACTTCTGAGGTGACACCTTCTGAGACAGGTCGGCAGTTTCTGTAAGAGCCAATCCGAATACCAGAGTCTGTCTCATTCCCTAGCTCCTCTTCTTGAGGTTGCGGGGGTGTTGGGGTTGACGTCGGTTGACAGGCGAGATTATACTCTTCCTAGGCCTTGTCAGCGGTTCCGTGAGTTCTGGACCGCTACATGGCATCGGAGCACACCTGAGTAGAAGAGATTTGGTAAGCGGCCTGTTCAATGGCGATAGCCTCACTCATGCTGGATTCGGAGAGTGAGTCTTGGCTAAGAGGTATAAGTCAGCAATGCCTATGACGTCTAGAAGGCATAAGCTACATCTTTTGGATTGTCTCATATCGCTGAGACATGGTAAGAGCCGCTTTCCATTCTGGGAGGGCCATTTTGGTGGTGTAGTGTATCTGTATCTGTGTATGTGCCACAACTTGCAGGGTTCAATTGGGACGAAACTAAAGTTCACAACTCAATTGCAAACGCTGGCACTGGTGCTGTCAAAGGTTGGAGCATGACATTCAAATTTCCGGCAAAGATCAGCCCTTTGACCAGGATGTCTCAGGTTCTTGGTTTTGGTTTCTGTTAGAAAACGAGAGGCCCGCAATTTCATAAAGCAGAAACAAGGCCGGGCATGACAACGGAGCAGGGGGATTGTGGATGTTATGGTAATTATGCCCAGTCAATGTCTTACGACTCATGGCATTGGCTAAAATAAGAATTCTGAATCTTCAGAGTAAAGCAATTTAGTTGTGGTGATCAAACCATGGTGTTGATATCATTTTAATACAAGTACCGAGGCTGATAATGAGGTCATGTTTGTGTCCTCGTGATTTTTTTACTCTTCTCGAAGTCGTCTAACTCAAGAAACAGGAGCTAGAAAAGCCTCAGCCAACCACCAAGCATCACATATTCAACTTAAGCTCCACTGTCTCTAAATCGAGCTACCCCAGCCCAGTCCAACCCAATTCAGCACCGACGCCAGCCCTGTCTTGACTTTGTCCAGCCTCTCCTCTCCTCTTCTAACTTAGTTCTTTTAGCCGTTGTCGTTCCCCCCAGCCAAGACAAGGCACTATTACTTGGTTACAGCAAGAGACCAAGTCCCTCAAACTCTCTTCTCTCCAACCTCGCGTCGTCTCGGATGTGTGCAGCTTTGCGGCCAATAGACTATACCAGTACATACTCCGACTCATCCGATTAATCTGTCATCGTCATTGTTTACCTGCGAGGTGACAGCTACTCCTGGGCCTACGCACATCGCAACCAAACCAAGCTCCTCATCCTGCATCTTCGTCCCTCCGAAGCCCGACCGAACCCCTCTCGTTCGACGGAACGCAATGCGCATCACCTTTTTCGAGCGATTAATACTATAATTAATTCATTGCTCTCTCCTCCGCATTTTATATAATCCTAATATTCATTTGCGCCATCGCCCATCATGGAGGATATGGCCAGGGCCGAGTATCCCGCCATGCTGGTGAGCCAATCCCTTTCGCCTCCATTGCTATCGCCACGACCGACAATGGGAGGGCAGTTGAGAGGCTGCTTGATTGAGCTTTAACTGACTCATTTGCGCAATTAATAGGCAGCTCTTCAGCCCAACCAGGCGGTTCAAACCCTTACCGAGCGAATGAAGCGCATGAACCGCGTCAATACCGAAATCGCCGACTGGCTTCAGGTACGACAACCCGCGAACCGCCAATGACTACGCAGTGATGGGATCGTGCTGCGAATCACATCAACATCCCACTAATCAATTATGTACAGGAGCGCCGTCGCGTGGAGGACCAATATGTGCAAAGTCTTAAAAAGCTCACCCAATTCAAGGTGCCAAACAGTCAATCTGAGCTAGGGTAAATCCACCCTCTGGCATTGACGTCGCAATATGCTCACAGCTGCTGTAGTGTCTTCCAGGCGCCGTGGAACCGAATTATCGATTCGACCGAGAGCATCGCCCACTTCCACCACCAACTTGCCGACCGTATCGAGAAGGATATCGAGCATCCGTTACGCAATTTCTCCAATCGAAAGGACTTCCAGAATATGAACACCATGTCCAACAATCTGTCAACGATGGGAAGGGACCTCGAGGACGCGCAGAACGCTGTCGACAAGCTTACTAAGAAGGGAGGTCGAGCCAACACTTCCAAGGTTGAAGCTGCTACATCCAAGCTCGAATCCGCTACTGGGCAATGGGAATCGCAGGCACCCTTCATCTTTGAATCCCTTCAAGCTCTCGACGAATCGCGTGTCAACAACCTGCGTGATCTCCTCACCCAGTACCAAACGCACGAGTCCGATTCGGCGCAACGTGTGCAGGAAAATGCTATGGAAACCCTGGCACTAATGCTCGAGATTGATACCGAAAAAGAGATCCAATCGTTTGTACACAGGGCTACGGCAGGTAAGGCGAAGCTTCCAACAAGGACCTCAACACGCCAGTCGTCGTTTGCTGGTACTACACCTTCTACGCCAGTGCCTCCAAGCACTGCGGACAGCACTAATATGCCAGCTCCAAGCGCTCACACATCCTCACCTGCTCCAGTCACGGCCCCGACTTCTTCCCACGCAGGCGACGATGATATGAGCGAGACTTCGGTCCCACAAGAGAAGCCAGGTATGAGGTTTGAAATAGCCACTGGTTTACATCAACTAACAAGTCATAGGAGGTAAACTTCGTCGCCTCGGTACCATGTTTGGCAACCGTAGGAGGCAGAGTATGCACGCCGGTTTCGGCCAGCTCTCTCCTGGCAAGCTGGGACCCAGCTTCGGACGATTGGGAACGAGCCATAGCCAAAACGAACGCGGACCTTCGCCCAGAGCTTCCTCCAACAACCTCCAGGAGCACCAGCGATTGTCCTCTCTGGCGGAAACACCTGACATGCCTCGGGCACCCGATAGCGAAAACGACACACCCAAGCCTGACTCACACGAGAATACGAACGGAGTGTCGCACAATGAGAATCTACTCGATAGCCCAATTCCACAGACAGGTGGAGGTACTGGTAATGACAACCACGAACCCGATCTGTCAAACGTCCAACCACCTCCTGGCCCTCCCCCGTCACACAAGCAAGAGAACCAGTCGCCGGTGCCACAGCAGAACGCAACCAAGGACTCCGAAGGATTTAATGTTCCGCCTCCCATGAACGATCCTATTTCCGAGGCACAGCGGGAGGCTAAGCAGGAATCCGGTGAAGACGCTGATCAATTGCTCAAGGTCAACATTCAGCAGACGCCCGTCGAGGACGAGGATCCTGATGCCAAGCAGGCTGCCATTTCTAACGTCACCAACGGCCTCAAACTTGGGCCGGCCACTCGTCGCAGTGGTACAGTCAGAGGACGTCGTGACGCCCGTCAAACCATCTATGTGCCGCCACCTACCCTACCAGAAAGCGGTACGGATTCTTCTATAAGTGCTCTGCCAGTATCTCCAACCCTTGCACCATCTACCTCGAAGAGCAGTGCAGTTGCTGCATTGGCGTCTGAGGCGAGCATTGCCGGTACTTCGGATACGCAATCCGTGAGATCTGGTCACTCAATGGGAAGTCGAAACCATCTTCAGCTCCCGCGAACGACTAGGCCTGGTCTGAATTCATACATCCTTGAGACCGTTCCGGGTAGCTATAAGGACGGTGACATCACAGAAGCAGCCGTCAAGGGCGAAATCCGATTGTTCAACAATCCTGGCGACTCGGATGATGCTAAGAGTAAGTCGATTCCTGTGTTGTACCAATTCCGCTTACTGACATACCATACTCAGGCTCTGAGACCATCCGTATCAACAACTTTGCGGCCATCAAGCTTACCGACCCGGTCCCCGCCTATGTGCAGAACTCGTCTCCTGACCACAACGATCAGTTCAATCTGGAAGTATCTAAACTTGCCAAGAATACCCCCAAGCATGCCTCCGAGAATGCCCCCAAACATGATCACAAGAGAAACCCCGAATTCTACTACCAAGTATCCTCCGATGAATCCAAAACTTCATTGTGCGAGCCTGCTCCTATCCTGCTGGAGCCCCAGTGGAAGATTATGGGAGAGAAAAAAAACCTTGGCTTGGCGATAAGATATCAGCTCAACTCATCTTCCAAGATTACGGCTCCCGTACAACTGCACAAGGTCTTCATTGTCGCAAAATACAAATACAAGGGCACACCGAAAGCTCTTCAGTCAAATAACGGGGGACAGCACTCGGATTACATGCAGCTCTTCTACTGGCGCGTCGACCATCTTACTCTCACCTCTGAGCCCAAGATTCTCAGATGCGTTATCATCCGCGGCGAAGGGGATGAAGTGCCTCAGAAGGGTCCCGTCGAAGTCCAATGGGATATCACACCCTCAGGCGATCCAGTCTTTGGAAGCGGCATTTCCATTTCCCGACTCGACGAGGACAAGGACAGAGGCGAGGAGATCACCGACGACGATCCTTTCGCAGACGATAGTGCGAGCACAGAACAGAAGTGGGTGGACGTGCCTGTGGCAAGGCGGCTGATCCGCACTGTTGAATTTGAAGAAGTAGAGGGCAAAAAGGACAAAAAGGACAATTAGGACGGTTGAATATCTTCACGTGCATGGATAGAGAAGCCAAAGAAATACGTTTCTTGGCAGCGCATTGAATAGCGAGCGTGAATGGCTTGTTCCGGGTGAACTTTTTCACTCTTTTTTTCCCTTTTGTTCCTAATGTCTTTTATTTATTTTGTTTCTTCTTCTTTGTATGCGCAATTGCAATGTCTTTTGGAGAAAATGTCGCTTGGAGAAATGGTGGTAGTGTTGTATTTATGCATTCAAAATGACGCTGTTTCCTCCTCTTCAACTTAATCGTTACATGGGACATAAAAGGGTGCGCTTATGATCGTGATGTACATTTAGGGCTCAGCTTAATCTTTCTTCTCCGCCTTGTCGGAAAGCTGTTTTGCCTTTTTGCTTACTTGGTCTTTCTTCCACTTGGAGTACTTCTCGCCTAGATATCGGACTGTCCTTGAGACACCGCCCATCAAAAGCCCCTTGACACTCTGCACTGTACTTGGCCAGTTGACCGTCTGCTTAATGGCAATGCGCACCGTCTCGTGGAGCTTTTGGGGTTCATCGGTAGCGATGCGGCGCTCGAAGTCTCCTCCCTGCATCTTTTTGACCGCGGTACCATCATTGTCTGCAGAGGCCTTCATGAGCTCGTTGAACTCTCCACGAGGGATGCCGAATCGCTTCTGATACTGGAAGTAGAGGCGTGATCGGAAGGTCTGGGGCAGACGTCTAACCATGTTGCCACGGCGCGTAGGGTCCATGTCCTGTTGAAGTTTGTTGCTAGGGTCTGGATCCATGACCCAATCTGTGTCGTCTATGCGGCAAGATCCTGTAAAGTCGACGTTGGGGAGCGTCTTGACGAGCGGTGCATAGAGACGGCGGAAGTGAACGATATTGTTGTTAACAATGTTCGTGACCTTGCTCTTGTTTTCCGTAGGGAGAGCCATACGGGGATCGCCCAAGTAGCTGAGACCAGCAATGGTGCTATATAGCTCGACTTCCGTGAAGTCCGGAGGTAGTAGAAGTAGAGCGGTTCGAAGGGCGGCGATGAGATTATGCTGATTGGCGAGTCGGACGCGAGGGTGGTCGCGAAGAATCTTGACAGGTTTTTGAAGGCGACCAGCAAGATACAGGCTATCCCAGGAAGAGAGGTCGTGGACGAGGTTGTCGATACTTGTTACACCATACTTAATGAGCATGCCGTTAACCTCTACAAAAGGGTTGAAGTAGACGCCGGCACCCCAGTTCTGCACGCGCGATACAGCGCCTGATCCTAAGGACGCAAGACCAGAGTAGTGGTGTCGGTTCTGCTTCATATTGATCGAATGCCAATGCTCAACGTGTGATACTCCGAAGATGAAATCGAGCACCTTGGGAGAGCCCTTCTGTGACTTGACGAGCGCCTCCGGGGGGTTCGGATGAACAGCACGAAACTCGGCTTCCGATATTTTGGCCTTGGAAGCAGATTGGGGGAAGACACCAGAACCGTATGCGAAACAGTATACGATGGGCGCATTGAACTGGCGCAGCATGAGGCGCAAAGCTTCCTTGAGCTCATAGTTAATGACCATGTGCTGGTTCGCGCCAAAGAAACGATGCGGCAGGTCGGCAAAGCTACTGATTTTGGTGTCGAGGTCTTCCCATTCGGTGCTGTAGATGTTGAGCTTGCCGACTTTTGGTTCGGAGGATGCGCTGCTCGAGATGGATTCATCGCTGGTTGTTGCCGAACTTGCCGAGCTGCCGACGTTCGAGGAAGATTTTGAGGATTCGGAATACCATCGTGTTGGATTTAGAAGAGATTGCGTTGAAGTTAATTGTCGCGGATGAAATGGGAGGCGGGAGTGAGTGGTTCGAAAGGGAATGGCTCGAGTGGTCACTGAGGACTATGAAGCTATTAGAGGATGTTTAATGGAGGGGCATGCGTTGGGAGCTTACCCTGAGGCCAATTGAGGCCATCGCTGAAGATTTGAGGTTTCGGGAAGTAACAAAAGATGCCGAATATCGAGATGATAGGTAACGATTGATGTGTACAAAAGCGGTGATCGAGCAGCTGAAGCTGCGTTGGCGTTGAGTGATGCTCTAGCTACTAGGTTGAAGGATGCTCCATTCGCAACAGTAAAAGATAGGTCAGAAACAAGAAGCGTCGAGTTCGAAGTAACAATAATGACAACCCCCTCTGCGGTTCTCGATATCGAGTCGACGTCAGTGGAGCTTCGTTTTGTCAGCGTATGCACCTATGGATCGTAACTTAGCGATCGTCGGGTTCTGACGATATAGGCTTCGAAGCTTGAAGCTCAACAAGCAGAAAATAGATGAAGTGGGTCACGAGAATCGCAGGGAGGGATGTGGGATGACCAATTAAATGAAGCCTTTGGCTTGAAGGACAGGGTCCCCTCCATCTTTCGTCAGGTACTGCTACGTCACTGGACAATTTAGAACTTGGCACCTTGGGGAGACGAAGATTCAGGAACGTTTTACTGGGATGCGTCATTGATTTGATTGATTGGAGAGATGAGCTAGACAAGCTCAACAAGGATAGTTAAAGCTGTTTAGCTAGTCTAAGTACAGATATTTCGTTTGTAGTTTGATGAAATACAGTCATGGACTGAGAAATATTGCTACTGAGGCTAGGTCAATAAGGTATAACGTAGCCAAAAACAAAAATGAACCAAAATTCTGCCATGTACACTGAGACGTTGTACAGAGTCCTTTGATATCTGAGGGGCTAAATATACCATATGAGAAATGAACTACACATCAGAGAATATTTTTGGCCATCTGAACAACCCAAGGTAGGTAGTTCAACCGTCGGGAGTGTGGCTGATCATGATGCCTACCCTACAGCAAGACAACATTCACACCATGATCTGATAACCCACCACGACACTCACTTAGTACACAGTTTCTAGGAATTAGATAGATCATTGGAACAGATTGAAGCTTAAGGCATGTGTAACTACCTATGGTGATGCCCATATGGACCTACGAGCTCAAAAACAGGGATCCTGTAAAGTCACGTGACAACGTAACCTGTTGTGGTGATCCTAAACAAAGCGTTCTGCGACCGCGATTTCCTTTGCACCCAACCAACTTGACTAACAACCTTCACGATGCGCGCCTACACGCCCAACGAAAAAGATGGGCGTGGAAGCCGAAGAGGTTCAGTGACCAACAACAGATTCAGGGCCAGTACCTCTAACATAGATCGCCCGCAAACGACGTTGCGACAGTCCAGGGTAAGTCAACAACCAAAACAAAACAAAACAAACAATGCCGAAAGCGATGAATTGTCTCTGACCGCGAATCTGTAATCACAGATCTCCTCCTTTCGAGCAAGCACCCAGCCGACATACAACCTCTTCACTGGTGAATCCAACCTACCTCGTCCCGCTTCTCGAACAAGTCAAGCCCCCGAATCTGTTCGCCCCGGGTCGCGCGAAAGTCATAAGGAGAATATGGCGCCTCCTGATGCGGACGAGTATGAGAAGTACAGGCGACAGATTGAGGCGTTGAAAGCAGAGATAGGAACTCTGGAATATCGCATGCAGACAACCGAACAAGAGAAGGAGATCGCCCTGTCAACAAATAATGGCAAGCTTGAGCAAGCTCGTAGGAGAGAGCAAGATGAGGCCCAACAACGCCAAGCTGCTGAAGCTGAGCGCGAGAAAGCCGTCGAACAAGCCGAAACTTTGCGAAAAGAGTTGGAGGAAGTCAAGGAGTCAGTCGAGGATGATAAGAAGAAACTAGAGCGCAAGGCTCGTGACGCAGAGGACGAGGCCCGCTTGCTTCAGGATCAGCTCGAGGATCTGTCCGCTGCCAAGGACGAAGCCGCACGAATCGCCGACCGTAAAGTCACCGATATGGAGATGCAGATCGCAGCTATGCAAAAGACAGTCAAAGAATTTGAACAGGAGAGCGAGCAGCGGGAGACCGTCCTGCAACAGACACAAGCTCAATTGGCCGAAAAGGACGGACAGATCGCCAATCTCGAAGCAGATGTTTTGCGACTCAAGGCACAAAGCGGTGATGCCGAGACGATGGAGATTATCAGGCAGGAACTTTCCGAACAAGTTCAGCATATCCGTAAGCTCGAGTCCACGAATCGCGATCAGCTCTCCGAGCTTAAGCATTTGCGATCATTGAGCAAAGCAGTCGAAGTTGTCGAAGAAGAGAAGCGAACCCTACAGCGAAAACTGGAGTCTGCGGAGATGGTCGAAGCAGAGCTTACCGAAGCCCGCATCCAGCGACAACGTCTTGAGGACGAGCGGTTATCCTGGGCTGCATACCTCAAGAACGCTGCCGAGACTGACGAGTCCGAATTCGATTCACCAGAGGCTGTTGCAAGAGCTTTGGTTGAAGAGCGCCTTACCAACGCATCCTTTGTTGAGAAGGTGGGCGCTCTGCAAGCTGAGATCACTGCGGCTCAGAATACTATTCAATCACTTCATGAGGAGAGGGCTCAGCTAAAGAGCGAAGTCGAGAAAGCTAAGAGCGCTGCCAGTGCGACTAATACCGACAAGGCTCGCATGCGGCTTGAGCGACAACGTGTTATGGCTGTCAAGGAGGTAGAATACCTTCGCGCACAGCTGAAGACTTTCGACACCGAAGACGAGACACTTCAGCCCGAGCAGTTCGACCAAGCCCGTGCACAGCGCGTTCAAGAACTTGAAGAGCTTGTCGACCAGTACAAGAAGGAGGTCCAGACTCTACATGCTGAGCTATCATCTCTTGAGCCTTCGGCGACAGGCGCCCCTCAACCGGTCACAGGCAGCAAGCGATCGAGAGCGGAGGATGATAGTACTCAGGAACAGCTTGGGCAGCTTACAAGGAAGAAGCGCAAACTGGAGGAGGAATTAACAAAGTCCCAGAACAAGATTGCTCTACTGGAGAAGGACTTATCCGCCAGCCGGGAGCAATTGAAGGCTGCTAAGCAGTCAACACAAACACGAGTCTTGTCGCTCAAGTCTAACCCGACATCGGACTTTGAAGCGATCAAGCGCTCAACCCTCGAAGCTCTGAAGAAGGAGAACGAAGATCTTCTGGCCACACTCCGCGGCAAGCCATCAGTTTCAATGATACCCACCTCAGTGCTCTCCGCCATGGAGCGTGAAATCACAGCAGCCAAGGCCGAAACAGCATCAGCTGAGAAGCGAACCCGTCGTCTCAAAGAAGTCTGGGGCTCCAAGTCCCAAGAATTTAAGGAAGCCATCTTTTCCACTCTCGGCTGGACCGTGACGTTTATTCCCAACGGCAAGATGCGCGTTGAGAGTACTTTCTATCCCTCGCAGACAGACGAGCACGAGAACTCGATCGTGTTTGATGGAGAGCGCGGCACGATGAAGGTTGGTGGTGGTCCACGAAGTGACTTTGCCAGAAAAATTAGCGACCAGATCGGCTTCTGGGTTAGGGAGAAGGGGTGTATTCCTGGGTTCCTGGCTGCGCTGACGCTGGAGTTTTACGAAGAGCATAGTAGAGCGGCGGCCAAATAAGAGGTGGTTATGGATGCGATGTGATGATAAAGCTTAATACCCTTGTACATTTTGTGGTTACTTACAAAAGGGCTGGCGTTGAGGATTTGTGTATATAGAGGGTGGGCATGGGCATGGGCATCAGTTCCTGTGTGGACTGTGAAATAATGAGTCCCTTTGTAAATTGAGATGAACAGAATGCCCCGGTCCATATTCTTTAAGTGTTTGTTGATGAGAAACTGGTGATGTAGTATCACGGTTCTTGATTCTAATGTTCTTATTGTCTTGCCAGTCTTACAGGCAATCCTGACATTGGGCTTGTGAACGATGCAGTACTGACCGTGTTGATAGGCTATTATAACACAGGTATTCATTATTCGTAAGACTGCTTCAAATTTCCAAAGAGTTCTCTTAATTTTGGAGATACTCTCAATTGACAACCTCGTGAGTCTCATCAGGTGCAGTACCAGGATCAGATTTTTAACATCCCACTCTACTCTAGAGCCATGCAAGCAATCCCCTGAAGCTATGCTCGGATTGTCTCGAATAACATAATTTTTACTCGCAGTCTTTAACAAATATTGAACCCTTATCTTCTACAGTTGTACCAAAATGGGTATTCGCCTCCATATGAGATCGCAATCCACTTCCAAAGACACACCAAGACAACATGGTAACCTGGTTCGCGGCAGGCACGGAAATAGCAGCTACAGTCAAGTCAGTAACGCGATCAGCCTCAAAAGTCTCCACCAGGAAAAGATCCGTTGAGCCGCCTTTTTACGTTATGAATGAACAGGGGTCCTCTGGACTCTCAAGATCTTTAGACATTGGAGTAACGTAATTGACGTGATAGCTGTTTATTTAGTCTGATATCAGTAAGTAAGTGTAATTAATTGTAGTTGAAGATTGTGAATTATGTGGTTCTGAATCTTCAGTGGCAAAATGGGTTGGATGGATGTCGAACCACCCCCCAGGATCATAAAAAGCTTAAGCCCCGATCATAAGAGACGAAATAACTTAGTCACTTTATGACAGGCTACATAGGCTCTTAGGCTGTTTATTTGTGGCACCCTAAACTTTTGTCTTAAGTTTTCCTACCACCCCTAGCCACCTTGCTTGTCTAAATGGATCGACCGACGGGACAGGTACAGGCGCGAATTGGTTGCTGAAAAGGTTTTCTCGCTCGGGCCGAAGCGCTGTTTTTTGTACAGTAAGGCGGTATGAAACCGATCTTGAAGAACCAACATTATCACTGTCTTTACAGATTGGCAATTCGATACAGTCAAGCATCTCTCTTGTTTTTACTACTGCAGATACAGTAGTTAACTTATTCGTTATTGAACCTTTCAGTTGAAGTATCTTTCTCCAATTCCATGTGGAGAAATCGCAAGAAAAAAAGACTCCAAATTTTACCAGTCAATTTGGAGAAAAAAACGTCTTTCTCCACACTCAATTCCGAAAAACTGTAGATAACCTCACAAAGAGTCAACGTTTCCCCATGGAGATTTACGTAAAGAAACAAAGTCAAACCCCGGGGAAATAGAACAGTCCCCCCTTTAGATCGTGGAGATTATCATCGTTGAATAAAAAATTTTCCCATATCGAAGAAGAGAGTCAGGACCACCAGGCCATCTGTGGATCCTCCTGCCATAGCGTTGTTTTGTTTTTTTTACTATGGGGCTGGTAGACGGACCGGCTTGTTCAGGATCAAAGATCTTTATAATGGGGCCATAGTATCTACTCATTACCAAGACTTTTTCTCTCTCTCCTTCTTTGTCTTTCTTGTCATTCTGGAGTTTTGTTATCCAGATCCTTCAAGCTAACTATGGCTGTTGAAAAAGTCACCGATGATGCCCCCGTCGTGGGTGAGAAGGGTGTCGTGAGGGATGCTGATGAGAGAGCTCCTGTTGGTAAGGACACATTTACTGCCACTGGAGAAGAGTACGAGCAGGAAGATTGGATGACCAGAACGGGATTGAATGCAAAGTCTTTTACAAGAAAGCATTATGGTTTGGGTCTCGTTGAGTTGGATCGCAAGATGAAGCCCAGACATCTTCAGATGGTTGCTATTGGAGGATCTATTGGTGCTGGATTCTTTGTTGGTTCAGGTTCTGCCCTGAGCAAGGGTGTAAGTGAACCCAAAACCTGTCAAGAAATGGTATTGACTATCCCAGGGCCCTGCTACCTTGTTCATCGACTTCTTCCTCGTTGGAGTCATGGTTTTCAACGTTGTCTACGCCATGGGTGAATTAGCCGTCATGTATCCCATCTCAGGCGGTTTCTACACCTACGCAGCACGCTTCATCGACCCTGCATTCGGCTTCGCCATGGCCTGGAACTACTGTCTTCAATGGGCCGCCACGCTTCCACTGGAACTAACAGTCTGCGCCATCACAATCCAGTACTGGGCCCCTGATTCGTCTCCTGGTATCTGGATTGCTGTTTTCCTTGCTGCGATCATCATCCTCAACATGTTTGGCACCATCGGTTACGCAGAGGAGGAATTCTGGGCTGCTTGCTTCAAATTGACCTCTATTTCGATTTTCATGATCATCGCCCTCGTGCTCGTTTGTGGAGGAGGACCTTCAAACGGAGAATACGATACGTACCAGGGATTCAAGCGATGGCACGATCCAGGCGCTTTCAAGAACGGCTTCAAGGGATTTTGCTCCGTTTTCGTTACTGCGGCGTTCTCTTTCGCGGGATCAGAACTTGTTGGTCTTGCTGCAGCTGAATCTCGAAACCCGACTGCTTCGGTCCCCAAGGCTATCAAGCAGGTTTTCTGGCGAATTTGCTTGTTCTACATCGTTGCTCTGCTGTTCATTGGTCTTTTGATCAGCTGCAATGACGAGAGCCTTCTCAGCTCAAGCTCTTACTCCAACAGTGCGGCGTCACCTTTTGTTCTTGTCGGAAAGTACTCTGGACTCAAGGGCCTTGATCACTACATGAACGCTGTGATCCTGTCATCCGTTTTGTCTCTTGGTATTGCATCCGTGTACGGAGGATCTCGTACGCTTCTTGCTTTGGCGCAACAAGGTTTCGCGCCCAAGATTTTCACCTGGGTTGATCGCGCTGGTCGACCTTTGCCTTCTGTTGGCTTCATCATTGCTTTTGGATGTCTCGCTTTCCTGAACCTTGATGCTGCGGGCCCTGTTATTTTCGACTGGCTTTTGGCCTTGTCTGGTCTGGCTATGCTTGTTTGTTGGGGATCCATTTGTCTTGCCCATATCCGATTCCGAGCTGCGTGGAAGTACAACGGACACACACTTGATGAAATTCCATTCAAGGCCATCGGCGGTGTCTATGGATCTTGGATTGGTCTGATTTTTGTTGTCGTGATCCTCATCGCTCAGGTAAGTTCCTCAAACTCAATTACCACTCTTAGACTGATCTAACATTTCATAGTTCTACGTCGCTATCGTGGCCCCGGTAGGCGAGTCCGGAATGGGAACTGTGGAGGATTTCTTCATGCAGTACCTCGGTCTTCCTATCGTGCTGGCTTTCTGGGCTGGAGGAGTTATCTGGAAGCGAACGAGCTGGATCAGTATCGAGAAGATCGACATCGATACTGGACGACGTGAGCATGACTGGGATTCTATCAACGCATGGCGGGCAGAGCTTGCCACTTTCCCCTGGTGGAAGAGATTGATGTACACACTGTTTTAGAGCTTATGTGGATATATGATTGAGAAGATTTAGAGTTAATGAACTGCGAAAAGTTTTGGATTTCACGAATGAAGAAGACTTCATATTTGATTTGTATTTGACATGCACGCAATAGGAGAAGAATATCAAGGCCATGCTATCTTAAACACAGTTAAACGTGATGTCGAATTCCAAGTGTCCTCTCTCCTTGAAGGAATATCAGATGGAGTTGCGATACCTACTGAAAGGCAAGAAACGGAACGTTCTTGTCATACAACCTTAATCTGCCCCGTTAGAGTTATCAGATAGAGTTCCGATCCTGTCCTAAACTTGAATGTGATTGGACCGGAGCTTTTTGTCATATCCTACAAACTTAGTTACGAATCTATATCGGAGAGCTTCCTATTCAAGCTCATCGCTTAATTCCAACATATCGCTCCATCTTGGCATCAACCCAAGAACACGATATGATATCTGCTATTGCATGATCATAGCGATCATTTCCTCAGAAAGCAGGTTGTTAACTAAACTCCATATTTTATGCAACATACTTATCATTTATATCTAGCATATCATGACTATGTTGGTCCTTCGGAGATAATAATGGCCTCCGGTAAAGGCGGGGTTGATACAGCTCCATCGCGGATCCTATCTGATATAGTAAACTTATAAACTGTCATATAAACCACCAACATTCCTTCGAAATGGAACAACAAAGCAAAGAAATCGAAAATTCGTCGAAAATGAGCGACGTAGCAAACTCCAACGTCGTCGTCATCGGCGGAGGCATAGTCGGTGCCTCCATCGCCTGGCATCTTTCCTCCGAAACAAACGTAACAGTCATCGCAGAAGATATCGGCGGCGTAGCCACACCCAACTCATTCGCCTGGCTCAACGCTGCTTCGTCAGACGAGAAGTTCTACTACGATTTCCGTCTTCGCTCCATGAAGCGTTGGAAGGAGATCGAGCAAGTCTTTGATTCGCTGCCGATTCACTGGGGAGGAACGACTACTTGGGATAAATCACCTGAAGAACTCGAAGCTGCGAAGAAAAATGCCACGGCTTGGGGTTATGATGTTATTCGCGTTGATAAGACGGAGATCTCTGAGCTTGAACCTCATGTTGAAGAGGCTATTCTACCGGAGTGGGGCCTTGCGTATGGACAGGAGGGTGCTCTTGAAGCTGAGATCGCTGCTCAGCAGATGATTTCTCAGGTGAAAGAAAGAGGCGGAAAAGTCCTGGAAACGAAGGCGAAGGGATTCACCAAGACTGACGGTCGTGTGAGCGGTGTTGTTTTGGAGTCCGGAGAGACCGTCCCTGCTGACCATGTTGTCGTTGCTGCTGGTCTGGGAAGCGTCGCCTTACTCGCATCGGAGGACATCAAGCTACCTCTGGAAAGTACAGCTGGTCTTCTAGTAAACACAAAACCAACATCCAAGAAACTGATCAACGGAGTCATCAATGCACCTGAGCTCCACGTCCGGCAGACAGTCGAAGGAGCTCTCCGTTTCGGATCCAGCTACGCCGGTGGTGATTTGGGTGACGACGCAGAAAAGACAGCTCGCAAGCTCTTTGCTAAACTTCAAAAGTCAGTTGTCGGCGGAGATGAACTTGAGTACAGCCATTACACCATCGGACACCGAGTACTGCCGGTCGATGATCTGCCTATTCTCGGGGAAACTGGGTTGGATGGACTCAGTGTTGCTGTTATGCACTCTGGAGTTACCAATGGAGCTCTTGTCGGAGAGCTGCTAAGCAAGATGGTTTTGACTGGGGAGAAGGATCCTATGCTCGAGAGCTTCCAACTTGATCGATTCAAGTAAGCATATGTCTTTTCAATGAAATAGCCGAAACAAATTAAATACAGCGTTCATGGTTCTGGAATAGAGGAATAAACTCCTCTTGGCGCATCCTTGGCATCTAGCCTTGGTCAGTTGAGAATTATAGTCAGGAGATCCAGAAAGTCACAGTGCTATATCCTTCTACTAACGGTAATCTTTATTAAAACTTACGCAGAAAGTAATCTCAACACCACGTACCGAACCATTTAGACATGTTCTGCAACTCTTATAGGCCCGTTGCATCGTCCGCTCTGCTTTTACCCACCTGATCTTCAACCATTCGAAGTTTATCCAGCTCCTCATCCAAGAAACCCAACATGTTTGACAACCCATGCCGTGCTGCAAGATCTCTGGGGGTTCTGTCGTATTTATCCCTTGTTTCAAGCATAGAACAAAGATATAAATACCCTTCCTTCTTATTGATCATTCCGATAACAGCTTTCATCATGTCAGTACTAGATCCCTCAGCTGCTACGTGGAGCAAGTTTTTGCCGTTAATATTCCCTCTAACTCTTATGTTAGCGTCGTGAGCCACGAGATATGAGAACACCTCTTTTCTACCGTATAAAACAGATTTGAGAAGAGGGGTATAGCCAAGCATGTCTGTAAGTTCGAGGAGCTTTATCCATATTTCAGGTTCCAAGTCTGCAGTAAGAACTTCCACAACACGTAAATTTCCAGTTGAGATAGCGATCGATAGTGCAGTAACTCCAGTTTCCGATACCAAAACGCTCCCAGACCCGAAACTCCGTTCTCTCTCAAACTGTAGCAGCTTGGCGGTTAGTTCTGGTCTATTTCTCGCGCTCGCATGATAGAACAAGGTACCATCCTCATCACTTGGCGGCCAGGAATCGATAGTTGCTTTCTCTAAAAGCCAATTGACAACATCAACAGTGTTGCTCTTGACAGCCTCAATGATCCCATGCGACAAACCGCTGTCGTCGTACAGGAGTTCAACTATTGGAAGGAACCCAAGTGAAGCAGCAAGAACGAAAGGAGTTCTGTGTTGTCGGTCCAAGACATCCTGCTTGGCACCATGCTCCGCTAAAGTCTTGATTACTTCCTCATTCTGAGCAGCGACAGCGATGTGCAGTGGTGTCTGACTCCGTCCATCCTGAGTGTCAATTTCCGCTCCAGCTTCGAGAAGTAGAGAAAGAATCTTCCGTCTGTCCAGCTTTGAAGCTACATGAAGAGGTGTTTCGCCTCGAACATTGGACAATCCTACGTTACATCCGTGCTGTATGAGAATTTTGACCAGATCTTCTCGACCAGAGAATGCCGCCTGATGCAATGGGCTGTTTCCTAGAAGATCCTGCGCATTGATGTCAGCCTTATTATCAAGGAGGACTTGTACCCTCTGTTCATCTCTGCCTGCAAAATATCTACCAACCCCCCATTCGTGTATGCATTCGTTTTGTCTAACAGCCATGCAAACGTAATGCAGTGGAGTCAGGCCGTCAACATCTTGAGCATTTGGGTCAGCTCCATGGCCTAGTATAGGTTTTAACGTTTGACTGGGAAAGAATATCGCCCAGAAAAGATGGTCCAAGAGTTGCATTGGATCGGACTTAAGTTCTCGTCCTGCCTTCACTGCTCTTGCTATGCGTTTTCTGTAAAGCGGCAAGTCCCCCGATCCGAATGGAAGTGAATAGTCACCGTCTTTTTTTAGATAGTCGTGATCGATAAAGCTACTCTGCATGTTATGATGGAGATAAGTCCTGCCAAAGATGTCGCAGTGCTTTTTGAAACCCTTATAGTCGACTGGGCCAGTCTCGAGACTGAAATCAGGGTCCCATAAAAGTCGAAGGTCGAGATTTTGAGGTAGGTGATGTTCGAGGTGCTCAAGTCTCTGGTGGAGATTGGCAAGATTCTCAAGTCTGACATAGAATTCTTTCTGGTTCTTTCGGTCCTTTATCAGAAGGATTTCCAAGTCATACGATGGCTTTTCACAATCTTCCATGAAGCCGAAATAATCGTTGAAATTGTATGCTCTCTCACAGAATTTCCATACGATGGCCCTGGATTTGGCTCGAAAGTAGCTTTCAGGTAGCGACAGGCTGCTAATATCAAAGAGCCAGCGGTATGCGGTTTGGGCCTTCTCCCATTCCCCGGCCTTCTCTTTTTGAGTGCCCTCTGCTAGTACTAATTGTATCAATGGCTCAAGCCCTGGAAGATTATCTGTAGCGCTGAGGGGAGGTATTAGACTCGTCCAAACCTCCCATTCCGTCCAAAGTCCAATTCGTGCTATGCTCTGAACTAGATGAGAAAGTCCATGGTTTTGGAGCGAGCAGTTGTTCCAAGGATTTGTGACATTACTATCACGAGCCGTGACTTTTGCTTCTAGTTTATGACTGACAACCGAGTTCCCAAGGAAACTTGCCATAGACCATAAAAAAGACGAAAAAAGATCCTTCGCTTGGAGAACATGTAGAGGATCTTCCGATTCTACTATCAATTGACTGGGTAGCCTTTGTGTCTGTTCCAATGGTTCATCGTGGTCTGATTCGGACTCTTCGTCTAGGTCGTGATACTCTTTGGGACTGGGGTTGGGTTCCTTTACAGCCTTTTCTGCAGGCTGCCACCTCCAATGAGTTGTTGTTCCATCATCACCATCCAAGATCGAAACCTTTGACAAAGACCGGTTGGCAACGATATTGGCTGGTGATGAGTACCATCTTTCGCCAGCAGCCCCAATCCTCTCTCTCTGAACACTCTGCAGGAAGTCTTGTTTGTTGTCTGAGCTCTGTTTTATATGGGCTTCTGAAATTCCGTCAAGTCCATTTGGCATCCACCAATCAAGGTCTCGAAGAAGAAGTTGTGTTGATGGACCAACTATTCGCAAACTCCTCCCTTCTTGAATGAGATCACCGCGAATCCACTGGTCGTTACCACTAGGGAACCTTCCATATGAATTGTCTCGATTGCGGTGGCCTCTCGTAGAAAACAGCCACAATGATAAGGCTGCATCTATCACGTCCACCGGTGCTGACCAGCCATTCCTCGAAGATTGTTTCAATCTGATTCTCACCCTATTGTGTTCGTTGTCCTGGTTAATTCCTTGTTGACCATAAGAATAATCAACCTTGAAACCCCAATCCAAAGATCGAGGTTTTCTCCCATGTGCTTCGTCATCGTTGCCAAACTCTGAATCTTGACCAGAGCACATGTCAAGCTCGTCGCCAAAGACGTCAGCTGAATCAACTGTCGAGAAGCTAGCATCATCGTCGAGAGTTACGTCTGTTTGAACCCACTTCTCGATGGGATCATCATCCATGTCAACGACGGCAAATGGCATAAAGAAATTCATGGTCTTTTCAATGGCCTGTGCCACTGCGAGCGCCTCCTTGGAGGTTGTGCCATGCCATTCACTCAACTCACCCAGGTGCCGTCTTAGGTACAGAATACTCTGAGGGGTTGTAACGTCAGAGACTTGTTCGAAATCATGGTTCATTGTTTCTCTCGTCTCGTCAACAGGCGAAAGTTTCTCGACGCCTTCACCGTCTCCAGTTTTCACGATCCACTTGAAACTCGAAGTTTCCAATTCCACTTGTTCGTCATCATCTGCATTCAAGTCCTTAATACCATCGTCTTTAGTCGGTGTCCGACTAGGTCCCGGAACCCAGGAGATCATGTCGTCTTTCAGGAGTGATGTAATAAACCATTCCAACTCAAACCCAGTCAAAGCTTTCAGATCATGACCCGTAAGTCCTGAGGCAAGATGTCGGCGAATGATAGCACGAAGAGTGGTCATGATAATGACAGCTGCCAACTGTGCAATGCTGGCTAGCCAATGCATTCCCCTTAGACCAATGAACTGAACGAAGAACCCTAAAACGCTGATCAGGGCCCCTGTAGTCGTCATGAATTCCAGCCATAGGGTATTACTGGGATGCTTATGAGCTAACAGGGAAGAGTGCGTCTTTTCACTACCATCCTTTCTCTTAGAGATACAAGCTCGGTGGCGAGTAACAGTTGGATAAATGACCGTTGAATCAAAATGCTGATCACTGACGGTCTTCTCTTTCTGGAGCCAAACCATTGCAATAGCAGCAGAATCTTTGTTTGTAACCTCGTAAGTCTCTTCGGTACTGCTTTCATCCACAACATGGGCACATATGAGAATGCCAACGTTGATAGCTAACGTCCCAAGGACAGCCATGGGCATGGCATAGTTTTGCACAGGACTACCATCTTTATCGAACTTGAGCTTCCTGTGCTTAGCCAAGATGACAAAGAAAACCAAAACACATGTTTGAATGATGATGCCAACCACTGCACAAATCCTGACTTGCCAGCGATCTCCATCAGCCGTGCAGTTGAGCGTCATGTTTGGAGCAATATTCTTAGGATTGCGGGTTATAACGATCGTGGTCGGCTCCTCAATTGAAAGGGGAGGTTGTTCAGTTGCATCTCTGTTCGGTCCTGTCCTTTGCAAATAGTTATATGAACCGTTTGTGGCAGATTCTCTATCCCCTTGTGCCACTGCCTTTTCGATTTCCATGACCTGTACCCGCAGAGCTGATTTGTCGATCTTCTTGCCTATAATGGACTTGGGGTAGATACAAACAAGTTCACAATTGTTAGTGGTTCCGGCACATCTGACAACAGCTCGAGTTTGACTGTTCCAAAGTTCGCATGCTTCCGGCGATGTTGATGACATGATCTCGAGTTCGACGGTGGCCACATTCTCTCTAGCTCTTCCGATTATGGCTTTGAGGACGCGAGGCCCGGCGACACGAATAGCGCTCACGATGATTGTGATGACACCTATAGGAGCCATAGCAAGAGTGATGCAGTCGGCCCAGCCTATCGACTGGCTCATGAACTGCGTTGTTACCCGCTCGCCGAATAAGGCCAAGAGTCTTTTAGAAGGTCAGCTGTTTACTCACGAGATGATCTTTTGGGGTTATAACATACGGAGCCAAATCCGAAACTAGGTTATTGCTGAAGTCTTCCCCGTCTTCTAGGAGGCCTGCAGTAGCTGCAGGTCGAGGCAGGGCAAAGAGAAGAGTAAAGATGGATAGAAAGGTCGAGGGTGGACACAACTCCATCACTGCGCGTCAATATCGAATCCAACTACGAACAATTCGAAGTGCGCAATAAGGTTAGCGAGGCTTGTACGGAGTGAATAGGAGGTTGTTGAACTGTTTGGGTATTCAAGAAGACAAAAATGACGGTGAAGGGCAAAGGTGAAATAAGGCTGGGACAAGTTGTAAAGAGCCTTGCAACTAACATTTAGGTGGCCGTCAGCTGAATCCCTACTAGCAAACACACGCAAGGATTTCCTATTGGCCTCAAAATGAAATTTGATGGGACGCCTTGCAGCTCAGCCTCATTTCCCAATCCCAGACCTGGCAAGGCAGAACATACTCGATAGTGATAAATGACAGAAGCTATTCGGTCATCTTTGTTTTTAACAAAGGCTGCCTCCGTATTTAGCTGAAGGATAAAGGTTAGAAGCATTCTTCTTAGCATTATGTGAGAACTCGTGTAACCTATCTATCATAAGTCATGATTATGGCTAGCAAGACGACTTGATGCACCAGGTCTCTAGCGTTAGAAGCTTAATAATTTCTGTCAGAACTAGTTATTGGCCGCTTGAGCAAAGTCTGAAGTTTTGCAGCTGTTAGATACCCGTTGAATAGTTACATAGGCAGTGCAGGTTTGGGAACATTTTGACAGATCAGTTGAGCAGGAATAATGCAGGCAACAGCCCCCGCCTCCTCCGTCATCTTATCAATAGTCTCCGCCTTATTTGTCATCATTGGAATGCCATCGCTACCAGACAGCGATTCCCCATGGTGGTGCTATGGCACACCGATAGGACCATAGACGACAGCTTCAGCTCTTGGCACAAACTCACAGACTGACCTGGTCATGAGCATTCCTCGCCTTCTTGTGATCGAAATAACATTTTAGGCTGACGACGGTGGATGTCAGGTCTTAAAATGGCCCAGGTCATAGGTGGAAGAGGGTGCATGGCCTGAGTTCGTATCAGCGATTGACAGGATTTGCACCATGAAGGCCACTGCATAGAAATCAATCAAGATATTGTATTCTCAAGAACGAAAGGGTTTCCGATTTAAGGGCTAGAGATCAGAAAGTGCGTGCTTGTGTTCGATGCCTTCCTTGACCAACCAACGACGAATTGTCGATCTGTGACAAGAAAGTCCTGTTTTTTCGATGATTTCTGTATACGAGATGGAAGGCTTTTGATCAATGAGCCTTTTGATATGCCTTTTGTCCCTTTCCGATAACACTGGTGGCCTTTTGGACCGTTTGTTGTCCATGGCCGATTGCTGATGACGATATCGACGAATGACGCCGTAGATGGCATGACGCGTCAAGCCCTCTTCTTCCATAATAGCATTAACGGATCTTCCTGATTCGTACATAGTTACAATTCTCGTTCTCCGGTGAGGAGAATGGTTTGCACGATTTCTAATTTGCGACATTTTTCTTTATGTAGATATCGTAGATTGATAATGTTGGGTTGTTTTTGGTGTTGATGTAATGTGTGGGGTTGAGTGTCAATTTCTGCGATTGGCTTCTAGGAAGCCAAGAGAGACCTAATTTCCTTTTTCCTATGTTAGTCTAGTCTAGTACTGAAGCGACGTGGAGTGGTGTTTAGATAGCTTCTTCTTATGTTGCATAAATCCAACTTAGCACGACATCAGACAATACCACAGAAACCCACGTATGAATGCCGAGATAAGTCGCTCTTTTTATTGACCATATAATACCGTTTGAGAACATTCATTCAATTGATGAGATCTACAATAAAAGACTCCTAGATCTTATTCTTAATGGCCGCAGATTTGAAGGGTTTACTGAAATCAATGTCCTTGTACATCGTCCATGCCCTAATCCGCGCCAACTGAAGATTGCACTGAACCAAGGGGTAGTTCTCATACTTTTTGAACCAATCAACCAGAGTCAAGATAGCCTTGTCGGCCTTTCCACTCTTGATTACATCTGGATCGACTGTGTAAGCCGCTTTCGGCTGCACAGGCCTGGCCACATCATAAAGGTTATGAAAGTCCCTCAGGACCTCATACATGACAGGATAGTAGGCAGGCTTGTGGTCCTCGGGAGGGATCGCCAAAAGTAGCGGTCGACAAGCCAGATCCAAAACAGTCGCCATAATTTGGGTCAGATTTTCCGGCAGAGCCTTTGCAAGCTTATCATTCTGGATCTTAAGAAAGAAGGGGTGCTCCTTGTCGAACGGGCTCATCTGTGCAGACTTGGAGAGTAGGTTGTTGACAATGGGTAGATTCGCATCATACTTCTTACGCAAACCATCCAGCATTACCTTCACATTGTTCGGGTGGTTTTCGTCGACCATTGACAAGAAGTTGAGAAAATCCTCCGTGTCTCCCAATATGTATGGATCTGGTAGTTTAATTGCTTTCCGGTTTGTCTCGAGGTAGTTGCGGATGTACTCGGCGAGCTCCAATGCTGATGCAAACGTGTCTTTGTTCAGACTGAGCCGATAGTCCAGTGTCTTTTTGAGTTTCACGAGGACATGTTCGCCGAGCTTCCCGATTCCGTTCAGACAGTCCAACAGTTCATACTCCTGGATTGAAGGACTACCGCTCAAGGTTTTATAGGAGAGGTCATGATTGACTTCCGACCACGAGTGCAGAAGCAATGTCTGGATTTGGACTTCGACCTTTAAGCTGTGCATTCCAAGGATATCCTTCAGCTCTGTACCGAGATCGTGCTTTTGAAGCACAAAGCGGATGTGGACGGCACGGTAGTCGCCGTACTTATTCACATACTTGACTCCTGTCCTTTGTATATCGACGCGCTCCGGCAGCAAATCGAGTTCCTTTACTGCATCGTCGGTAGCAAGGTCTTGGAGAAGCTGCTCTGCTGAAACCTTATTGTCCGTGAGAGTCTTGGTATCATGCTTGGCATTCCAGAAGAGGGATTCCATTTTTGCAACAACCTCCGCCAGCTGAGTCGGAAAATACAGAATGATTCGAACGCCGATGATGTCGACGATGTCGTTTTCTATATCGCCGAGTGAACTGTATGTAGTGCCGTCTTTCTCCCTCGCCAAGAGTTTGTTTCTCAATCTCTCAGGATCTTTCGCACGCGACGAAACGTCAGCGAGGATGCCTCCAGACACAAGCGCTGAGCGGCAGGCATCTTCAACGTAGACGGCAGATGCATTGAAACCATTGAATCTCTGCTTATAGTCCTCAATGTAGTCTGCAATACCGGAGATGGGGGGAAGCTTAGGCTTTGTCTCGATGGGCTGAAGCTTCGTCTTTCCAGGAAGATCATGAGTGGGCTTTGCCACGGGAACTAATTTTCCACTCGGTTTGGGCATCATAGTGAAGAAACAGTCTAGTAAGTAACTGACTAAAATGTGATGGTGTCTTCTTGTTGGAGCAGTGTGATGATGGAGAGTATCCTGAAGCTCAGGATACTCCGAAATTTATAGTATTACCAACGGCAGAAATCCGAGGAGACTTTCCTAGCACCAATCGAGCCGGTGTTGTTGCTTCTGGGGTTCGATTCCAGCTAATAGCCATCCACAATAGTACCCAAGAGAATTCACTTGGGATACGCCATTGTGGAGTGATGGCAGTGTTAGATGCGGACCGTGCTTCATGACACATTAATTCTAGATGAACGGCGTTCAGCCAGCCACGTCCGAAGAATTGCAATTCATAGCCTCACCCTCATGTACAGGGTGCTCCAGGTAGGTACGTTCAAGGAGGGGACACGCCAAGCCTCGGTGCCCGTTCGCTATCGGTAGGACTATCGCCGAATGTGCTCAGCCCTGTTCAGCCGCGCAGTGCAGGGATAAGAATCATGCGATGGCGTACAGACCACCACTTTATCTGTGTTAGGTTTTCGTCACATCATTGATCAGATAAATCACAGAACGATCAATGCCAACATGGATCTATAGGCTAGGACACAGGAACTGTTGTAGATTACTCCGTTCTGAGGCTTGCATACAGATAGCTATGCAAATGGCGCATGCAAGATTATATCTTGTTCATGCTGAAGGGTTTGTTGCGTCCCCAATCATGAGCATAGGATGCTGAAACCAACCAATATGCAGTTTAAGAGCAGATTGTAACTTACCCTCAGCTGGTGTGCCCAACTTGAGAATTTCAATAGTTACGGGTCTGGGCTCTGTAGGACCTTGCGTGCAAGTGAAGACTTGTCCGATCCCGTGGATAGATTAGAGATGTGATTCAGATATCATAAACCGCCAAGGTTGGATAGTTGTTAGCTGAAAGGAAGCCAGAGTACAATGGCCCCAGGGTTGCCGTCAACTAGCCGTAGATAAGCCCATCTAAAACTAACTAGTCAAGAACACAGTAAATCACATGGAGGGCATGTGGCTGACTGAAAACCAGAAAGACATAGGATGGAATCCTTGGAACAAAGGCCCTGTCTAGAATTCAATAGTGTGCCAGTACAGCCCACCGTGACCGATTGGCCCAAGTACCTTTTGACGCTCGATGGACGAGCTACGTCTAGGTACGTTTCTGATGAGTTCTATGTTTCCTATCTTGGCAATAATCCTTGCCCAAACAAGAACGTACTTTACGGCGGCTGACATTCTAGGTCAAGATCAGCAAGCCACAATTTATCACGCATGAGCGCCGTTCTGCACACGCTAGTGATGGTCTCGATCGATCTCCTCTGTACGACCTTTACCACATACCGTTGTGAGTGCATGGATGTGAGTCGCATGCAGACCCTACAAGCTTATTTTGGCATCTGCCCCGAGAACCTAATCAACATGAGGGTTCAGCACCTTATGCGGGCTACAGGGGTACTTTTTAGATGATCGCAATAAATCTGGTATCAGATTCTTGACAGCGTTTTGACAGCTTACTTTCTTTGTGGTCAGGCTACTGGTTTGCTATTCTTACATATGATGGCAATCAGGTTGGAAGACTAACATCAGCTGGTACTTCTATATGACAGACATGGAATGCTAACTTATACCTTGATAACAGATAGTCTGAGTTCATTAAGAGAACAACGTGATAAACTTAAACTAGAACCACCAAAGACTCATTCAAAGTTTCGCCTTGGGATCTCCACCCTCGTCTGCTGCCGGGCCTGCTCCTTCTGTATCGTCATATTTAATGGACATAAATTGGCCAGGATAGTACTTTGCAGCCCACATTTGTGCCAGCATCTTCTTGTCAATGTCCTTTAGATAATAGTTGATGGGGATTCCAGCTATACCCTCAGCAGCCTTCTTCAGGTAATCATCGAGAGCCGTCATCATCGAATTGACATCAAGAACCTTGTTCTTGCTGTCGTCGATGACGGCCAGAGCACTCATGACCGACTCGATATTCTTGCCTTGCATTTCCGTGGCTTGGCCACTGGTTCGCGCGTCTTCGGCCAAAGATTGTACTGAAGCTTGGTCAGATGCGACTGCATTCTGGATGCTAGCCACGGCTGCCATGTTGGACGCGGGATCAAACTTGGTGAATTTCTCAACAGTTTTCGAGACCTCGCTGGCCACCATGGAAGGGATCACGCCCATGGTCAGCACGGTTACATGGGATTGAACGTTTTGCTGACTGAGGAGGTTTTTAACGTCGCTGGCAAACTTGGAGTCGACGCCAACCTTTCCGCTCTTTTTGGCAAACCAACCACCGACGTCCATCGAGGCCTGCATAGATGCCGCTGCCGATGTCATGGTCTCTGAAGCCGAAGTATGTGTCGTGTTGAGAATATGGACCATACCGACGAAGCTTGATCCAAACGTGGTACCGGAGATGATGGAGAATTTCTCTTTATCTTCCTGGCTCTCCTGCTTAGCAGCGTCCAACATACTCGTACCGGCGGTAGGATCCAGCTTGCTTGTGGGAAAGAGATGATTCCACACTTTGATGGCTTTGTCTACATGTAGTACAAACGGGGCCACTATAGCAGCATTCTTGTGTGTGCAGCTGACAGACAGCACAAGAGTTCCTTCAATGCTGTGCCGACTGACTTGGCGGCTCACTTGACGTGAAGCTGCGGTGCCCATCTCCATGGATTTCTTGGCGCCAAAAACACCGCCAACGGTTCCGGAAACGTACGAGGCAATTTGAGCGCTGTATGCGGCTGAGCTTTGGGAGTTGGAATCGAATGAAAAGTACTGAACGTCCATGTTCATCGAGTCATTGGCCAACGGCATATTCTTGATCTCGCTGCGCATGTAGTCCACGGGACTTTCAATCTGTTTGTGAACAGAGTGAATGTTCTTCCGCTTCTCCATGATCTGCGGTTCAGCGGCCATCTTGGCTTTCGCATAATCACCCGCTGCTTTCTCAACAGCCGTGTTCAACTTCTCCAACTCTTTGTCCAAGTCATCAGTCCCGACTCGGAGATTCCTGAGTTCGGTCTTGGTCATGGTCAAGCTGCGTTTGGACGAGATGAGCGAGTTGAGAGCGTCCTGTGCCGCATCCACAGGTGCTTGCAAGGCTGCAATCTCGATGACATTGTTGAGTGCTTGTTCATTAACAACACTCATGAGAGTGAGGCTAGGGTCGTAAGGGATAGAGGTAGGCATGATGATAGACTGGTACAAGCTATTGCAGTATACGGATGAAAAAGTATGAGGATAGTTTTGGCAACTGAGACTCCAATCAGATTATAACTTGCGATCTTGGATATTCAGACAGAGAAGTATGATCCCAACGATCTACCTTTGTATTATGAATGGTAAGAGCAAAGAACAACACGGTCCTGGACCGAGGTCTTTGACAGCGACCACCTCAATCGAAGCCAATAACTTCAGCCAGCCACCGATAGAGAGGTCAAGTCTGGACCCAACCTGCAAAACTATTAGCTGCAGGGCCAACATTTACTAAAGTTATCATCAGCTGTGATAAGGAATGTTATCAGCAACAAAGTGGCATGCTTTACCTCCCAAACACCAAGACGGAGTGTTCTTCCGTGTCTCAGATGCCTCGTGACTCTTCCAGGCCTCCAAATAGAGAGTGAAAACCTAAGCGCTGGCACTATTGAACGCGGCTGAGCTACTTTGTACTTTGTAGATTCTCCTCAATACGCCCTGCCGTCCTACCGCATTGGCTTTTACCCCACGCTCCAGACAAGGCTCAGAGTGTTCCAACGCTATTCACGGACCTGGCCGCTTTAGCCTAGGAGGGTTGATATAGGGAAATGTATCTAGCACCAGCTCGGTTAGACCATGATGCTTTGAGCCAGCCGCATCATCCTAACCGTAAAGGTAGTCGATGCGAGGTGAACTATAGATTAAAAAATCCCAATTTGGTAAGCGCTATCACATTACTAGGATCTGAATCACAAGAAGACTCCTTTCAGAATAGTTAATCACTCTTATCAATCACAGCTCCGTGGAATCTTTCGACATTGCTACATCTCTGAAGTCAATATCCTGATACACACAATATTGAGAAATGAACCACCTAAGGGGAATGTTAAAGGGTGGTCCTGCCTTTTTAAAGGACTGAGGAGCTTTAGATATGGGAAGTACAAGCAATATCCGCCTCGAATAAATCGAGGGGTGGTATTCTTAATGTTGAACTGACACTCCGTATGTTCTTATCATCATTCCACTCTGTTAGATATATGATATTAGAGGAATGAAAGAGTACTGTTGGCGACGGATAGACCAACATGAGCAGATCTCGAGATCGTTAGTCCCGGATGTTCCAGTTGATCAAAGGACCCTAGTGGAAATTGAATGCCATTGTCAATGAGGCATGGCTATCATTACAGCTTCGGACTGCCGTGCGTTGGAGGCTGGCTGAGTATTGCAAAGCTGGACGCTATTGAAATCTAGACCATGATGTGATAGAAACGTGATGACCAGCGGCTGAAATAGACTACGGGTATCTTTATATCTCAGATCAAGGTGTTTCAGCTGCTTACTATCATGTCCATATGACAAAAGAGGCTAGTAGGCCAATCATTACCCTCATCTGATCAACTATGCCTTCGAGGGAAGACTATCCTCAACTTCCATATTCAGCAAGGCGGCAATGCGCCCGGTGAGCTCTTACCTATAGTAGCCATTCCCGAGGAGAATCTAGACACAGTTGGGTATCTGCAGTAGGAATGGTGCTATGTGAACCGCTATCACATCCACATATCTATACATTGTTGTTACTATTCAGCTGTCCTGGACCCGAAGCAGCTCAGCCAGCCACCGAACAGTCCCACAGATGCCGAGATATCAATAATCAGTTCTATTGACTTAGTTACAATGCGTTGGCTACATAGTCACCGAAGAAGAAAGATCTCTATATGTAGATTCCAGAGTTCCCACAAAGTTCCTCCAGCAATCTCCATCCCTAATTTCTTTATACACACATACAAAGTTACTATCATGTCTACTACAGAATTGAGCGATGACCTTGGTGCCCTGGAGATTTCTCACTACGAGAGACTGCACGGTCGCACAAGCGATATTGAGAAGCCAACCCCAAGCATCACTGAACGTACAGCTCCTCCACCTTCAAAGACCCCTCCAATGGCTGCGAAGTCAAAGGTTGCTCTCAATACGCCTGATCGCGTCCTGTTCAGATTGAACCAGTAAGTCGCCGTGAATAGACTTCACCATCATTTGTCTTACTAGGGTTAGATTGTTCCTGCCTACGAAGAATCTCGGGTCTGTGCTTACAACCTTCAACTATGCCCTCTACTTACTGGCATACTTTGACCACAAGGCCCATGGTCTCAAGTCCACCGCGCTATCATGGGTAAAGCCTAAGGATACGCTCATCACAATCACGGAATCCCCTGGACCAGAGACCTCGCGCTTTGCAAGACTGGGTCGTGTAGTCTCAGAGGCACGTTTGACCCTGCGTCTCTTTGGCCTACTCCCCATTTATGTTCGAGTGAGGCAGTTGATGACTTCCAAAGGCATGGACCAAGTCCTCTACTTCATCGCAGCGTTGCAATGCTCTCTTCTTGCAGCCTACCAGTTGCTCGAAAACGTAGCCTTCCTCACAGACAAGGGTGTCATTTCAAGACAAGGCTTGGGTCGCTGGACTGGTGGACGTGTTTCCACCATGTACAAGATCGCCCACCGTGCTTGGTTTCTGAGCATCATGTGCGACTTTGCTCGCCTAGTCCGTGAGGCACAGATATTCTTCCGAAGAAAACACATTGACCAGAATGAGATCACTGAGGAAGAGGCTGAGAAGGCAGCTCAGTGGTACTCGGACTGGATCCGTCCTCTGGCCTGGCTGCCAATTGGATGGCACCTTTCCAGTTGGAATCATGATGGCTTGCCAGGATTCAACATGGGTGTCAAAGGTGTTGCTGGCCTTCTTGCCGATCTCGGGAGGACTGCTTCACTTTGGCATAAAACTAAGGACGCCATCTGAACACTCGTCTTACTGAGGAAGTCTTAGTACGCACAGTGATCGGAGCAAGCATGGGGTGAATTCCAGTGTCTGAAATTGGTCGAGGGTATGAATGTCGGTTCATTTGTGATTTTTTGTTTGTGACTTTGTCATTGCTTTTCGAACACGTTTTAGGACGAATTGATCGATCATATGTTATTTTATTCTTGAAATTCTTACTCAACTCCGTCTGTCTTTGAGCTGTGCAAGATTGCTTTTATATCAGGACCTGTTTAATCGAGAACTTGTCCTATAACTATATGTGAACATGTGGGATAGTCGTCAGCTTGGTTAAGAAGAAAGAATAGATTATCACCAATGATGAACCATTAATTTGTAGAAGATGCAATCGGGATGAATTGTACCATCAAATCGGAATGGTGTTGGCCATGCGATACATGATAGAACAATAGCCTGTACTCGCTCACCTGGCCTATGTAGCTATCTGAGACATGGGCTTTCGCCACGGAGTCGGTAGCTTTAACCACTTCGGCAACACGGGGGGGTTGGTTCTACACATATTACCCACCCACACTATCCTTTCAGCTGCCATCAATAGTCTGGAATGTATCTCAAACCAGGCGTTGACTATGGATAAGTCAGTGTAGCGAGAAACATGGCTGAAAACCCCCTGTGAACAGTAGTAGTTTCTGAACGTCACACCCCATCCCCATCTCAAGATACCTAGCGTCAAATTAGTTTATAGCTAACTCATTCAAAGCCATATATCGAAAATTTGATTTATCGTCACAAGTCACAAAAGAATCAGCTGACGCCCCGAGAAACGGCTGGTGTTATACCCTAGATCTTAGATCAGAACTAAAAATGAACTTGTACTTGAGAAAATGAATGAATATTGTTGTATCCTCCACATTAGACCTGATGATTATTTGAACCGTGAGAACTTAGGACTGAAACAGTTGCAATTAACTAATGAAAAACTCGGATCGTGTATTTCCTCATGACCAATGTAAAGCAGGGCGGTATTTCATCAATCAGAGTTTTGCCAGAAACCGCGGGTAGCCAGGGGAGGTATTGGTGACTTTGATTGGGAAAATCGCATTGAAAATCCACTTCGTTGGTTGGCCCCTGGCATCGCGAGTAAAATTGCTTTCCGTCTCACTGGCCAGCCTCTCTACTTTGTCGACCGTCATTACTTCGCAGGAAAGAACCTCTTCTCTTTTCTCAGACTGGTTGAAAACCTCCACCTTGACGGAATGTTTTGGCTCCTTGGATTTGATGTGCTTCACCAGGGCCGGCATACAATGACCACCCTGCCGGTCGTTCGTTACACCATCTTCTCCTAATCTTGGGGGGTTGACCCTATCCACCAGGCAGTACTGATCGTGATGGAGCTCGTTGATCGTGGCACTGACATCGGCGGTAAGCGTTATCGCGGTGTCCACAGAAATGCCCTCCACTCTTAGAATCTTGAGCAGATTTGTTAGCGCTGCTTGACGTTGCGAAAACAGACAAGCAGTAAGGGCTTTATTCCAAGCACCGTCCCCTCCCTTCTCCAACAGATAGAACATAATCATTCTTTGCCACTGGGGACCATAGACTAGTTGTCCTGACTTTGGTATGGGCATTTGCTTCTTGAAATGCTCGTTAAAGTCGTCTAACCCTTGATTTTTGGGACTGGGTGATGCTTTTTTATTCGTTGAATTTCCCGAATTTGACCTTGGAGACGATTTCTGCTCTTCATTTTTGTTTGAAGCCGTACTGGGTTGTGTCGCTATTGTAGTGTTGCTTGAGTTGATATTACCATACCCTTTTGGTAAGTCGCCCTCTGCGGGAACTTTGGCGACGCCTGTGGTTTGATCGACTGCAAAGTGTTTGACAAGGTGGCCTTGCGGCTCAAAGATTGGTCGAAGCTTGCCACTGACTCGGGCCACCTCAAGTAATGCTAGCCACCAACATTGTAGAGTACCAAGCTTCTGTGTGACAGGCAAATGGAGCTGAAAGGGAAGTTCCAAGTCGTTGACATGTCCTGCCGAATCCATTGCAATCTAGCAGAACGGTGTCAGCAATTGCAAGCAGGTTCAAGCGTAAGCATACCGCTATGGAATATCCCGATATCAGTATACCTGAACGGCAGTCTTTCCAAACTTTGTAGGCGCGATGCAGACGGCGATGCAAATTGAATATATTTGGGGCTGGAACAGGCGATTTGACACTTTCTTTACTACGAAAGCTTGTTGGAAACTAAGGGAGGCTAGGCGAAACGTTCTTGGTAGGTGGAGATGGTGTGACTCTGAGTTGGTGAAGATGAACCATATGTAAATTTCAGGCCTCAGGAATAGTCTGGATTTGTAGCTCCTTTATAGTTCTGGAGTATAAAATCTGTTGCTACCTGTGCAGGATGATATGCGAGCTCGGCAACCTCCACAATACTTTTCAGCTCAGCCACGGCCATGTCACCGTGATCTATCACATTCCGCCCCCTGTCTGTCACCAGAAGCCCCAGCCAGCCACATTCATTTGTGTCTATCCAGATTAGCAATCTAATCCCACACCTCAGCTCAGTTCATTCTTCAAAGGTCATGTGTCATCTTTCCCTTAAAGCTAACCTGGACAAGGCGAGCTGAACAATATTGGTCTACACTAAGTGCAACTGTTGAGGCATGTGAGCAAATAGGTATCGTAGGATGTAGGCTCCGGTTGTGCCTCCTTAGACAAGGGTTGGGAACTCTTGATCAGTGAAGTGCAGTCTGACTGTTGTCACAGCTCAGCCTTGCCACAAGCGGAAGCAAACAGACATGGACGATATACGATTCACCCTTGAGCCTGCCCGGACATTGGGGATTCTGTCGTCCACACAGCTGGTAGTCCCATGAATTTTGTATTGAGTAGGGATCACCAGCTTTGTAGGTACAAGATATCCGAGCTGCAATCGTCAGCTTTAGGTATATATGATCTAAGCCTACAAGCCTCTCCAAGAATTCCAACAATTTCCCTGCAGGGCAGTCTAAGGGGTTATACCCAGGTAGATGGTCTTGATACATTTTGTAGCCTATGAGTCTTTTCTGGCCCGGAATACCCTATATTATTGATAACGTGGCACTTGTAGGCTTTGTGGATTGGGTAAAGAAGGGCCGTAGCCATTGTTGTTAACAACCATCACTACACTCGTGGAAGCTCCATCCGATTGAGTTCTTGTTTCTCATGCTCTGCCTTAATGGTTGATAGTGTTATTCTTAATTTTGTTTTATCCAAAGTGTTATAACTTAAATGCTTACTTAATAACACAAAATAGCTATTCGATTAGAACAAATATTAATAGAAGTGCTTTATTTAAGTGCTTCGACAGTGATGTGGTGATGTGGGACAATCAATATTTGGTTCCTAGTCAAGATTGTGTACGATTAATAGAGACTAACCTTCCGGGTATGAATATGTACAGCAAGATATGTGGGAGGGCTATAAACAGTTACTGGCATCTGAAGGTAAAACACGTATGCATTCATTCCCAATGTTGACGTCTGTCATGGTTTCATAGGAACCTTGCATTCTGTAGCTAGGAACATTGCGACTAAATACCAAAAGGAAATCATCGAACGCCGAACCATGCGGCTCAACTGAAGAGGCTTTTCAATTCATACACCGTCGTTTCTGGATCAGGAAAATACGACTTGGAACACGACCCCATTCGAGGCGCAGGATTCAATGCAAAGTCTTTTCTTCCGAGCCGCCGAGTTCATCTCCCACTTCCCAACTAAGGGTGCACCAGTGATACCAAACGTGGAAAAGCGTCTAACCAAGGAGGTCCCAATTTCCAGTTGTTAAGATCACATGCGATGGCCTCGAACTCGGGACTAACGCAAACCTGACCACCTTCCATCGTCATGAGAGAACAACCTGGTGGCCATTTCAGCTGCAGTGATTCAAGATACATCTTGACGGAATGCCGAGACTTGATGCGTGGATTCGTACAGAGAAAGTCGCGCAGGTCGGGCCATGGGATGTAATCAATGCTCACAGGATGGGGATATGTATTCTGAACCTCGGTAGGGAGAAGCCACGGCGGTACATCCTTGAGCGTCATAGGATCAGGATGTAAGCGCCACTATAAGAACGGTTAGTTTATGTTTGATAAAGGAACGAAGGAACACAAACCCTCATAAGACGATAGGCAAAGAAATAAACCCCAAACAAAGTCTCCACACTGGCCATCTCGAACCCCTTGAGGAAGGACGTAAGAAAACATGTGACAGCGTTGTCACCGTACGAGTGAAGCGTCATATTAGGCAACGAAGGGTTTCTCGGCAGGGATCGCGCATGCAGAGGATCCTGGGGAAACGCAGCATGGGTTTCGTACAAGATGGCAAAACTCCGATACTCGAGACAATCGGCCTGCGAGTGATGCTGCACTCCACATCGACAATCGACGTGAGATGGCGCGGGGAATAAACTTGACATGACCTCGGCAGGCGGCATCTCAGGCTCGGGACGAGGCGCGGCTCTACCTGTACCTGTGCCTGTACCGTTGGATGCAGATCGCGTTGCGGGGAAGTCCGGGGTTGTCTCATCAACGCCTGTACTAGTGTCCATCTCATATGCTTCACCAGGGGATGGTCCAGAAAATAGGTTGTGGGCGGGTGGTCTTTGGTTCTGAGCAGCTGATCTCTGTTGTTGTTGTTGTTGCTGTTGTTGTTGCGAAGCCATCAAGTCAACACCAATTTGAGGTAACGTTCGAAGCTGCGCAGAGACAGTATCGAGATTCTTTCGAATCTGCGCAATATCTGCTTCCATTCTCTCCATACGCAATTTGTGCTCCTGGCGATTCTCCCTGTGCTTGACGCGATCGGCCAGTCGCTTCTGGCTCATCTGAGCTTCGGTGCGGACCCGTCGCTTGGACGAGCCGCTAGGTGGAGACGCAGACATATGTAGAGTATAGGTGATAGATAATATGTGGCTTAAAAAGGGAGGTGAAAATGGTTTGTATGAGTCGTGGGATATCCACTGTTCTGAATGAGGGTTGAGTTTGAATGAATAAGTGAGTTGAGTTCAGTGAAAAAGGGGCGCGTCGACGTCGACCAGTTAAATAAAAACTTGGGAGGTTCTGGACCTGCCAGGGTATGAGGACTCTGAACAAGAAGAGGGTCTCGTCTCGTTGGTGACTAGACTTGGCAATTTGAGAAGGGTTAGAGGTTGTCTAAATCGACACTAGACAGATTAGGTTGGTTGTATGGGTTGTGTTGTTGGTAGGGACAGTCAAGTAACTGTCAGTTTTGGTTCTGGCAGGTGAGAAAAAAAGGGAATGAGAAAAGCGTTGAATTTCTCTTGGGTGTGTGAGTTTCTACCAGCCATGACGGGAGAGCCGAAACGCGGGGTAAAGGCCGAGATGAGTACTCGCTCTTTACCATTTCCGTTCTAGCTTTGCAAGGATGATAGAGGTTTCTGTTGGGGAGGAATAGAGAGGGACAAAGTATTTGTTGTGTGCAGGGTTAAGAGTTTGATTGGTCAGCTGAACATCATGACTTATCTGAGATACCTACCTATGTAAGGTAGTAGTAATAAATGCATAGATCAAATGAGATAGTCTAAATTTATTACTTTTGGTAATATAGCCGGTTTGGCAGTATGCATGTGCTGCTATTATCCGTGCTGGGAAATGGTCAGAAACTAATCCCAACAAAGTAGGCTAAAAAGATGATCCGCACCCTGGTTCAGTAATCGATAAGAACTAAATCAGCCGACTTCAAACGAGAACCATCAATTTAAGACACAGAGTTAGTTCATCACCAATCTAAAACATAAACGAGACTATCAATTCGGTTATCTAGATTGATATCTAAAATTCTAAAACAGACAAGGTTTCGCCACGTTGTTATAGTGTCATGTTCGTCTGATAGTCAACACATAAAACAGAAAAAAGCAAATGTCGAGTTCGTTTCAGAAAAGTAAAGACTGCATATTATGTTTTAAGTGATGCAAGTACTATCGAGTTGTGCATTCAACCATTCAAACCCTATTCGCTAGTTCCCGTCAACTCAGGCTTCTGTCCATATACGACAATACTACATCGAGATTAGTAAGACGAGACCTCATACTAATTAAGATCTACACTGCAACTTACATTGGAAGATAAGCATGAATCTTCGGATCCCTAAGCTGCTTCCTCACCTCGGCGCAAAACACCAGAGTTTCTTCTCTAGTCCACTTAAGCGCCCTTGTAAAGAGCCCCAACGTCAATCCCTCAAGTCCACCATCAAGATTTGCAAAACCCCAAGCCCCAATCTCCTTGTAGTAAGGATCTTTCGGCCATGCGCTAAGTGGCCATTTGAAATGGTGTTCTTTGATGTTGACAAAACCAGCTTTTTGCATCAGCTCTTTGTACTGACGGGGCGCTTCTGCAGAACGATTAAGAATCTTGCTGCCCTCGAGGAAATACATGCCGAGTTTGTACAGTTCATGATGAGGTTTGAGAGTGTCGTCGTCGGATTTGTAGGGGCAGAGTATGTCTTGCATTTCGAGCCACCCACCCGGTTCCAGAGCACTAGTAGAAGAATTAGGTTTGATGGTTGGTATGGTGGGTATTGGACTAACTTGTATGCTTTTGTGATATAGGTGTTGTAGTCTTCGAAACTACCTGCCATAACACGACTAAAAATAAAGTCAAATGGCTTGTTCCAAGTCCAGTCTTTTTCTAGGTCGTCAATTTCGAAAGTGCAGTTGATTGGGACCCTTGGGTGCGTTAATTACTAGCCGAGTGAATTAACTCTTAACTTACATGCTAGGTTGAGTTGGACTCAAGTCCACACCAATGACCTGTATAGTCAGCTATCTGTTATGCAAAGATGGAATATCACATACCTCCGACTCGGGAAAGGCATCAGCTGTACTCACAGTTAGCTTTGAGTGCAAATATCCTTCTTTCAGATTTACCATATTCAATGGCCCAACATCCAGTCCCAGTCCCCAGGTCCAGGACTCGCTTGGCAGCCTCATTACCCTTGGGACACAACGCAAGGCTCCCACGCAGTGTCAACAGCCAAATATTATGCTGAATCTCTGTATCACTGTCAGCCCGTCATACAAGGCCCTGAGTCGATGCCATTACCCAACCGCTCGTTTTCCCGTTGATCGTTTGGATATACGTATTCTACCACATATCAAGCTCAGATCACGCCAAAGCTAGGGACATGTCTTACTTCCAGCGCTCATCGAATGATAAGTTCGACCATTCTCAATCTGATGTCGAAGGATACTCGATCGAAGCGAGGCAACGGAGTCGGTGAGTGGCTAATGGATGTGAGCCCCGAGTTTTACGAAAAGGATCGTCTGGCAGGCAGTAAATTTACCTGAGAGATGGTAGAGTCCCCATCTGAAAAGGTATCAGCATACTGTATTATAATTAGCATTTCAGTTCACGACATGGCTTCTGACGCGCTTACGATAAAATCGCCTTCTTGGGTCCCGTTCTGCTCGTGAGAAGCCATCTTGAATGGGTCTATTTCTCGTTTTGTGAGATGAAAGCTCCAAACCCCTCATTCTTGTAGAAATATGAATATCATTCAGTGTTGGTAGTCCCTTGCCATGATTGCGTAACCGATCATGCACCTACGAGGATTTACATGGTAACAATTCTATTCTCCATTTCGATATCCCTGCATCTTCATGAAAAAACAGAACCAACTTGCATATTCACACCGTCCAACACAACACTTTCGGAAATGAGATGTTAATATCCGTAAACTGGAACGGGATTCGGGCCGCGAAAACGTCTCTAAATCAGATCATGGTGGTTCTGCTCAAAGATGGGAGATAGAAACGTGTAGCTGTCTCTGTTGTCGCATGGAACATGACTTCGCTTTTTCATTGACACGGCTCGAGATAATAAAAAGACTAGCTTGCGCTTTTTTGAGACTTGGATAAAGTTACTTTCAGGATCTTCTAGAGTGGAGCGGTCACATTGAGCATAAACATCGAGAATAGTTTCTGCATCCACTCCAAGGATATGTTCATCATCAACGCCAACAATAAAGCATGATATTGATTTTAGAAGATACTAAATTGTTGAAATAGACAGTACGTAAAGTAACTATCCAATGTAATCAAATCCTGTTTACCAGCTGAACTTGCTTCCAGTCGCCTTCTCCGAAAACTCCCACAATCTCTCAGCTTCATCACTTGAGACGGCGAGCGGCGCCGCTTCACCACTGATTTGACAATCAGCCAGGTAAGATCCATGATTCTCCTTTCCTTGATGACTTTCGCCAACGCCAATTGCCAGCTTCGGATCCAGCGCAGCAACGAGACCCGTCGAAGCTCCTGCACCCACGCTCTTCGAAACAAACATGCCGCTTTCGACGAGTTTCATTGCGGCATCGATTGTTTCCTGTGGAAAGTTCCTTCCAAGTTCAGTGCTCCAGATAACACCTGGGTGCGTGGCAAGAGATAGAATCCCGTATTTGTTGAACAGACGCTTGTTCGCTTCGATGCCAAATAGCACGTTGGCGACTTTGCTGCGGTTGTAACCATCGAGTGGAAGATAGTTTGCGTCTTCCATGTTGGTGTAACCCCACAGCTTGAGGAATTCGTACATTGGCTGTTCTTCTTGTGGAAGGTCTTTGTTCTTTTTGTCAAAGTTCATGTCACTCCAGCGCATATTGGATACCATTGGCGAGGCAGAAGTAATGTTGACAATTCGGACTGAACCCTTGGGCTTGCCTTGAGCTGCCTTGATAAGTTTGGGCATGATGAGGCAGGTGAGAAGCCAGTGACCGACATGGTTTGTCGCAAGGTGCATTTCAAGTCCATCCTCAGTAATAGTACGTTCCTGAATACCCATCACACCAGCACTATTAATAACCAGGTCAATATTCAGGACCTCATCCCATGAAAGCACTACTTCTGCTGCCTTCCGCACAGATTTCTGGCTTGAGAGATCTACCTCAAGGAATTGGTATTTTACTTTGGGGAACTCAGCCTTGAGTGCATCGATACTGTCTTGAGCCTTTTGTGGGCTTCGGCCAGCGATGATTACGAGAGCTGGGGTTTGCGTGGACTGGGGGCTGTTAGATACGAGGTTTCTGTTTAATGCGTTGAACTTACTAATGCATGAGCAGTCGCGAAGGCAATACCTCCACGATTGACACCTGTGATGAGGATGGTCTTGCCACCAATACCATCTGAAAAGGCTTTGGCGACATCAACCGCCTCAGTGTGAGTTCCAAATTCTGAGTATGTTGTGGAAGCCATGATGAAGGAATATATTTGAAATTTGGAAAATGACGCGAGTATGGAGTTGTAGCGAAGTGAAAGTGTTTTCTGTGAAGCTGTACCAAGATGTTTGTTTCTTCAGTCTCTCGAGAACCGGAAAACCTGCCTATTTATATTGAAATGTTATTCTCGTCTTGACACGCTCTTCCTCATGTATTCAAGCCTATGACTTGCCATTGCCCAATAAGAGACTTGCTACCTAATTGGGAAACTTAGTCAATGCCTAACATTAGAATACGCCGTTAATCCTTACGCAGCCACTTCCTTACGCCGTCCAATAAGAGACTTACTACCCGATCTGGTTAGGAGCAATGTGGAATAATAGTGAGATATTATTGGTTGAATGTTAATGACGAAGAATATTGCTATCAAGAGGTCCGAAATCCGGACGGAATTAACGACATTGCTTGATAACTGATCTATAGATCCATCATAACTCCGTCCTTTAATTCCACCTCCATACTTTGCACCTTGTTCCATAGCCCCTGGCCCGAAGCATCGTGAACAACACTTATCCAAGGAAACTTCAACAAGCAACTCCGGGCATCATCCCATGTTATCACAGAAGCTTCCCGAGCCCTTCTCCGGAGTCGGACCAACATCCACTCCCGATCATCTACCCCGGAGACGGATATTCCTCCTAAAACCAACAACCAAAAGACAAATTCCTCTTCAAGTTCATCCCCCACCTCAAGAGCCTTTTTAACACAGGCTGCTATCAACCCGGGTTTAGCAAGCCGACTCTGATGGTTGTTCCAGAAGATTGACATGATGAATATCAGTAATCCGATGCTATAAGCAGAGTCAATATCTTTGCTGAGCCTTGATTCATTCAATGTCCTAAAGCTGAGGAGTCGATAGCAGACGGATACTAATATTTCTTGAAATTCGACTAGATCCAAAGGTTTTTTGTCGATGTGCTGGTTGAATAGGTCGCAGACTCTCATAAGGTTAGAAAAGGCTTCTCTAATGGTAATACTGAGTTGGAGTTCTCCGAAATGATGGCTATCCTGATTACTCTTCAAAGGGAAGCCTCGCAACACCAAAGAACTTTGTATTCTTGTCATTTCGTCGCGATAGAAGAGCGGATGACCTCCTTGTTGCAAAGTGAACAGGATATCAGTCCTTCTAAAAGTCAGCACCATATCGATATGCACACAACTAAGTCTTGGGTGGTTAGTGCTCACCTGCAGATTTTGGCTGCCACAGCGGCATCTTCTATCTTCTCTAGTCCCCCACGCAGGTCGACAATCTTTCTCATACCCTTCAAATGAGCTTCAGCCTCGCTGTAGTGCCCCACTAGTTGCTCATCGTTGATAAGCGCCATCACAATGGAAAGAGTTTGGTCGGACAAAGCCTCGTTGCTGCATAGGCGCTTGGATAATTGGTCAAGAGTTTGGGATAGCCAATAAAGTGAATGTGTGCAACCGTAGCCTGCGCCGATATATGTCTCATTGGATGATTGTATCAAAGCTAAGGAGCACTCGTATGCTATCACTGTCAGTACATATGCAGTATGTTTCAAAGGGGACTTTTACCAGGCGTGCTGAGAAACATTATTTCAAGCCAGCGCATTTTATACTGCTCCAAGTCAAACCCAAGTTGTGTAGGATAGATCAGATTGATCGTTGAGGTGAAAACTAGACGATGTTAGTAATAGTTGACAATAGATTGTATTACAAGTATAACTGACAGTCATGAATGGCTTTACTAGCAACCTTGGTTACTGGTACCGGAAATGGAAAGGAGAAGAACTGAGTGCCGATAGGTCGTGCGATTCTCTCCATTGTGTGACATTGAACAACTTGAGCGGCTCTCGATGGTCGGTATAATGTTTTACCTGCATTTTTGCCTTTCATCACATGTCGACGCATAAGCTTTTTCGAGGCTCTGTCGGCTTGTAAGCCATTCACGAAGAAGAAATTCTGCTCCATGTTGCGCTTGGTCGTATGTGAGAGTAAGTTTCGCGAAATGGTGTCAGCGTAAGCTTTAGCCTGTTTGTTGGACAGGATGCTTGCTTATTAATCTTCGTGCAGCCAATTCCTGCTACTGCGTTAGGCTAAACAAGACAAAGTTCACCATTGTGGAAACGAAAGGTATTTTTAATTTTGTTTGTATATTATATTCGTCTCGTAACTCGTCTTCTCATACTTTTGTACTCTACATAACAGGTCCACTAACAGGAACCTCTCAAACGCTCAACTCGTCATCATCTCATAGTACAGGTGAATTAATTTACAGCTGTTTTCATTCCTTAAACCTCAACGGCACCGCAAGGGCCACCGTGAGCGTGGGTGTGAGCGCTGGTGCGCTTGAAGATCTGGGCGTGGTCGGCGTCCCGTCGGCGGGTGAGGTGGTTCACCTGGGGAATACCCTTGAAGTTCTTGGCGTACTTGGCAACAGAGTTGGCAATGGCCTGTGTGTTGACGAGGAAAGCCTCCTTGTTGAGGTTGTCGATGGTGTCGCCAGCCTTGTGGTAGTTGATGTCGTAAGCAACACCAGCCTCACCACCGAACTTCTTGGCCTCCTCCTCGGTCTTGAGCTGCTCAGCACCAGTGAAGAGACCACCAGAGGGAATACCGTTCTCGATGAAAGCAGCGTAGTCAGAGCGACCGCTGAACTCAGAAGGAACGGAGTTGAGACGCTTGGTCTTGAAGAACTTCTCAAAGTCCTTCTCGATGGCGTCGGAACCAGCAGGGCCGGTCAGGTTGAAGGCATCACCATCACCGTCGTAGATACCGTAGACGTAGTTGGGGCTGGCAATCATGTCGAAGTTGAGGTAGGCGCGGATCTTGGCGATCTCGGTGTCGGAGCTGTTGATGCTCTTCATGTAGGCGTAAGATCCAAGAAGACCGAACTCCTCAGCACTCCAGAAACCGAAGCGAACGGCATTCTTGACGCGGTACTTAGTGAGAGCCTTGGCAACGTTGAGGATACCAATGATACCAGAGCCATCGTCGCTGAGAATTGTTAATGTCTGCTCAAATTTCAAATTTGGGACTAAACTTACTTGATACCAGGGCCAGCAGCAACGGAGTCGGAGTGTCCTCCAACGACAAGGACGTTGTCGTGGTCACCCTCCTTGGTCTCAGCAATGACGTTGAAGGTGACACGGTTCTCGACGGTAGCGTCGACCTTGAGGTCAACGGTGACATCGCCAGCCTTAGTCTTGGCAAGGATAGCCTCACCGGATTCCTGGCTGATACCGACAATGGGAGCAAAGTCACCGAAGGGCTCACCAAGAGTACCGCTCAGCTCGCCGGCAACGTTATTGTAGACGATGACAGCGGCAGCTCCGGCCTTCTTACCGTTGGAAGACTTGGCGGAGAAGGCACATTCTCCACGCTTGACGAGGACGACCTTGTCCTTGGACTCAGCAGGGAAATCGCTGGCCTCACATCCGAGGTTGGAGGCAACGACAAGAGTACCAGATGCCTCACCAGCGGGGGTGTAGGTCATGATGGCGGCAGCGATGTCCTCACCGTCAGCCTTGAGGGAGGCAGTACCGGCAGAGTACAGCTCAGTGAAGGGCTGCTTCTTGACATCGTAGTACTTGAGGGACTTGAGGGTGTTGTAGAGGTAGTCGACAGTGGCGTTGTGGCCCTTGCCTCCGAAGACACGGGTGTCGTCGTTGGCGTCAGCGATGTCCTGAAGCTTCTGGGCATCGGCCATGAGACTCTTGAGGCTGATGTCCTTCTGGAGCTTGAGTTCGTTGACGAGCGGCTTCTTGGAAGCAGCACTGGCAAGGCCAGCCAAGGCAAGGACGGTAGAGTACTTCATTTTGAATAGACCACGACTAACAGAGAACGAGAGAGTAGAGAGATGTGAGGAGGTGAGGTGAGAAGAAGGTCATTGAGTGTGGAAATAGTTTGATATTTATAGGCTGCAGATCCTCGTCTATCTCCATTTCACCTCTGTCTATCTCTGTTGCCGGGCAGGCGAGTGAATACCAAGCTTGTAGTGCAATGACAAAGAGGCCCCAAGTTCTAGGCAAGAGTCGATGCTGTTTGGTGATAGGATAGATGACTGCACGGCACTTCTGCATAGCACAAAAGTCGAATGCACCAATCAATTACAGCGTCCGATCACGGCGCGCAGCCCAAAGAGGCAGTTCCAGGGATTAATATGGCGATCGAATCTTGGCGTCTTCTCTTCTCCTCCGCGGGAACTGCCTGTTTCAGGACCTAGCGCCGACTCAAATCACACCTCGTCTGGGAACTTTTGGTGATTTCCCCATTGTGTGCTTTTCCTCTAGATTATCTTAACTATGTTGATAACGGCAGGTCGCAGGGATCATCGATTACTTGGCGGGTCCTTTTGAGATACTGCAGATAGGCAGAATTAACGTTAGTTAGTTCCCCCCAGCAAGCACGCGATTGACCAACTTAGTATTAAGAGTAATAATAAGCATCATTCAAGCTTATTCGTCCCTCCCGAGATAGAGACCAACCTTTATCTTACTAGTTCCCATCGCCACCACAGCCACCACCAAAATGAAGCGATGATCAAATCTGGGCGAAATACTCCGTCGAACCAGTTATTTCTCCTCTTCCCCTCTTTATTCTTTTATCATCTATCATACTGACTAACTAGTATCGGCCAACATTTAGCTTCAATTGAAAAGTCCCTGCCCCGTTTAGATGATGTCTTGGCCACAACTCCTCACCGGTTCTTTTGTACGAGCCATGTCCGGGGTAAAAACAAGGCTAATCCACAACCCCAACCCCAGCCGATAGATAAGAACCTTGTCATGAATTGAGTTTGTGCCACCTTTTGCCAAACGTTATATCCGTTACTACTTTTGTAGTTGACTCCCGTCAGTGGCTTGGCTGCGTTTTTACTCGTGACGATCTTGTCCTGCTACGAAGGTTGGAGTGCGGACTTGACCGATCGCGCGTTGCATTGCGTTTTTAACAAACTGCATCTACTACAATTTGAAGCAATGATCTGCTCTATTGTACATGAGTAGTTCGTCGCGGCGATATGTGCTGTAACCCAGCCTTGTGAGGCAAACCGATTCTGGGGAACGGAAGAGGGCACGGGTTAGGAAAGTATCTGGGTGAACTCCGTAGTGAACCGTCTATTGCATCGTGCACCTTTCTATTTTCTTGGTTGGGCAAATGCACATGTCGTCAAGTTGATAGAGCATAGGAAGGAGGATGGGACACAAGATGGGACGGAAGATGGGACGGAAATCGTTCCGTCTGCGAGTGCATGGGGATTGACATGACCTGCCAGACGAACATTAGCTTCCCCGCGTTACATCAAGGAATATTTGTGAACGGGTTATTCTTGGCAAAAGCCAACGTCTCATCGTGACTTGATCTAATTAAACTCTAATCTCTACCTCTTGTATCTCGTACGAACATTCGCGTCAGAGGGCATACTCTGGTGGAATGTAATAGGCATATTTTTTGTTCTTCAATGCTAGAGATATCCCATATCTGAACGTATCGATCTGTCTCTACTTGTGAGTTCTTGCGACCGATAATATCAAGACCATCATGCAATGGTCCACGGTCTATGTAACATACTAGATAATGTAAAGAGAAACGGCACATATATAACTTGCAACCTATCTCATATATATCATCAATATATACATCCGAGCTGACTTGGCAATAGATTTGCACCGATAGTACTTAATTCTTGTCCTCGTCTATTTCTAGTCATATGTTGCGCTTACTCTAAGTTTGGCCTATGATTGGAAGAGGCCATTTGATTACAAACATATGTAAGCTGCCTAATAAGCTCCATCTAATCAATATATTCTGCACGGGAGCCGATCAAGTGCGTTCGATGTCTATTATCAACTTGAAAGAAGTAGCGGACTCTACCCTGCAAATGGCTACCCAGTGATCGAATAGAACATAAATAGCCCGGTTATTCCGATAATTCCTTGGATCGCAGATTCCTTCAAGTACGACAGCTATCATCACTGGTATCCGAAAACTAGTCACGAGTAAACAACCATCTCCAGCCAACCACAATGCCATCCCAAGGCTCTATCAGTTCCAAAACCGAGGAGTACAAGGCTCTGTATCAAGAATACCTCGAACGCTGCAACGCGCACGACTTCGAAGGCATGAAGAAATTCTACAAATCTCCTCTCCATGTCATGGACAAACCCTTGGACCCAGATGACGTCGTCGCTCAATTCAAACCTTTGGTAGTGGCATTCCCTGACTGGAAATGGGAATTACGACGGTTGTTGATTGAAGGTGATTATCTTTCGCTACACTTCAGAATCACAGGGACGCATAAGGGAGAGTTTCGAGGGCATCAGCCGACTGGACGTAAAGTGGAAATTACGGAGTTTACCATGTATCATGTCGTTGATGGCAAATTTGCTGAGGTTTGGGATTTGATTGACTTTGAAGCATTGGTTGAACAGATTAAATAGGACTACCGTATACCTTACTCTCATACCATCACTTTGAGGGTGCACCTAGTTCTTTAAATACATCAGTGCTACAATGACTCTTCGCATTCTTTCTTGACCTTCATCTTCAAGCGCTGTATAACTTAAGTCTTCGGCTTGAGGTGGGGGCTTATCGATAAGCACCCCTCACCGAAGCTCACCGTGAAATTGTCGATAACGATCGGCCCACCATCAACGGATCTTGGACAATGCCTCAATTGACTCAGATATAGCTCTCCATTCGCCGTCATGGTGCTTCCTCTCGCCCGCTGTCGGGCCTCTTTGCGCTACGGAGCATTGACACAACCCTTAGCATTGCTGCGTACGCGACAATGTCTTCCCCGAAGCTTCACCCAAAGCTCAATCGTTGCATCACAAGCCGCCGCTCCTTCGGCACGTGGCGATATCCTTAATGCTTGGGATAAGTGTATGACTTCTTTCTTTTGGAACAATTGATGTACGTGCTGACATGTGCTAGATAGCAACTCCGACATCCCCCTCGATCTCAACAACAGCGATAAATGCGTCGGCTTCCTGGGCAAGCGCAGAGTAATCCACAAGCAACTCTCGTTCGCAGATCTCACCACACCCTCTGGCGAAACCATCCAAATATGTTCCGACGCAAAGAAAAACCCCGATGCGCACGCCCTCTTCACCCAAATCCCCGCACATAGTCCCGTTGTCATTAGCGTTAGCGGTCAAGCCGAAGATCCAGCCTCCGACAAGACATCCTCCAAAACCACCGTATACCTCAAAGACATCCGAGCTCTGAATACAGTCCCTCAAAACCTCATCGTCACCCCCGAAGTTCAGTTCCCTCCGAAGAAGCGCCATTACCAGATCCGATTCCATCAAGAGTTGCAGGAGAGACTCAAGTTCCGATCATGGCTGAAGGGACAGTTGACCAAGCATTTGCAAGAGAAGGGTTTCACGGATATCGAGACACCAACGCTATTCAAGTCGACACCCGAAGGCGCAAGAGAGTTTTTGGTCCCGACTCGTCAGCGCGGCAAGGCCTATGCGCTCAACCAGAGTCCTCAGCAGTACAAGCAGACGCTCATGGCCGGTGGTGTCTCGCGATATATGCAGTGGGCGCGATGCTATCGCGATGAGGACAGTCGTGCGGATAGACAGCCCGAGTTTACACAGCTTGATATGGAGTGGTCATTTGCCGGTGCGCCGAAGGTGAGACAGGATGTGAATGACATAATATTGGCCGCTCTAGAAGCGTTGCGACCGGCGCACAGCTACCAGGAGATCCGTGGAGAGCGTATTCCTGTATTATCTGAGATTCCCGAAGGCACTCGTCCGGCAGATGAGCCTGTAGCGCACACATTTACCACACTCAAGTTCCAAGACTGTATATCTTCATATGGAAGCGACAAGCCGGATTTACGCATCCCCAATAAGGTATGTTGTTTCACAAACTTCCCGGTACTCTGGCTAATAATGTCCAGATCCATGCACTAGAGGACCTTGAGCCATACAAACAATTCGTCAGCATGATAACACATCTTGAAGACCCGTTAATAGAAGCTTTCACATTCCCCCTCACCACAGAAGATCCCAACGAAGCGCGCAAACTGGTCACCAAGTTCATGGACAATCTACCAAGTTCACTAGCCGACAACCCTGATGGAAAGCCTCAAATCCTTGTATGCGACAGAAAGGCTCCCCTCCAAGGCTTCTCCTCGCTAGGTTTCGAGGCTCAGGACGTTCTTGACCTTGTGTCAGAGGGTGAGGACATCGAGCAAGGTGATCTGGTTATCTTCCAAGCACGAGAGAAGCCTCAAGGCCAATACTGCTCTGGCTCCACGAAGATAGGCGACATTCGCATCGCACTCTGGAAATTCCTCGTTGAAGAAGGACAAATGGAGAAACCTCGACTCGGCGACCCGGGATCACTGCAGTTCGTCTGGGTAACAGACTTCCCCATGTTCAAGCCTACCGAGAAAGGCGAGCCAGGCCAAGAAGGCGCCGCAGGCATCGCAGCATCGCACCATCCCTTTACAGCACCACTATCCAAGTCCGATCTCGAGCTCCTCTTCACCGACCCACTACAAGCCAAGAGCGCGGCGTACGATCTCGTACTCAACGGCGTGGAAGTCGGCGGCGGCAGTGAGCGTATCCACATAGCGGCCGTACAGAAGTTCATCATGAGCGACGTTCTTCAAATGACAAATAAGCGAATTGGAGACTTTGCGCACCTGTTTGAAGCGTTGGAGTCTGGATGTCCGCCGCATGCTGGGTTTGCACTGGGCTTTGATCGGCTTGTGGCGCTGTTGACAGATACGGCGACTGTGAGGGATGTAATGGCGTTCCCTAAGACGATGAAGGGAGAGGATCCATTTGTGAAGTCGCCGAGTCGATTGACAGATGAGCAGCTTGAGCCTTACGGGTTACAGTTGCGGACCAAGCCAAGCGAGTGATGTGCGGGTAAATCTGGTTGAAGTCTTGCTATATATTTCACCTCAACATCGTAGCTCTATAACCATTTCAGCTATATCATAGACAAATCTGTATCATAATGTACAATACATCAATCATATCATCGTCGTTAGCATTCTACATGATGGCACAATCACACAAAAGTTGTGTTACTTCACAAACACGTCACACATCAAGAAATAATGTAGAGAAATTTGCGTGAATTGTCATTGTAATGTCCTAGCTGGTCATGATTCAGCGTCATTATCCATCCCCTATCCGAGCCAGGTCTGCACACATTCTATGTAATGCCATTCTCTATGCCCTAGGGTCCCAAAACTCCGATTCATTTGTTGAAAAAAGTGTACATGCTGCGTAAGGTATCTCGGTGCGATGATCGAAAAAGAAGCACAATAGAAGGTATTCCCTTAGATGAGGAAGAAGCCGAAGGCAGTAGCGCCGATAGCAGCCATCATGGCAATGACACCAGCCTGGCCACCAAGGTTGGCAGCACCGTTGTCGTCGTCGTTGGCGGCAGCAGAGGCGCTGGCGGAAGCACCACTGATAGCACCCTCGATCTTGGTGCTGGCAGCGTCGGCCTTTGTAGAAACGTAGTCGCCGGCGGCGCTGTACTTGGTCTTGATGTAGCTCTCGGCGTCACCGCCGTTCTCGGAAGCCCACTGCTGGAGCTCACCGCCGTTGCTCTTGGCCCACTCTTCGACGTTGGTGACCTTCTCGCCAGCCTTGGTCTCGGCCCAGTTCTTGAGATCGTCGCCGAGGTCGCGAGCAAGGACGGCGGGTTCTGTGATTTGGGGAGCGGCCTGCTCAGCGGCAACGAGGCCGGCGGCGGCGAGGATGGCGACCTTGGTGAAAAGCATTGTGAAGGTTTGTTTTTGGTGTTAGGTTGTAAGGTGAAGGTGGTGAAGGTTTATTGAGATGAAAGTGAGGATGTTGTGTTGGTGTGAGATTGTTTGGATTGATGAATGGTAGAAAAGAAGAGATGCTTCGAAAGGGCAGCTCTTTACCTTGATATAGATGTTGCGGTTTCCCCTTGCACGACCAAGCTTAGACCGCTGTTACTGTTCTCCGGGCTGTCATTAAGCTACCAGGGTTCAGGTAGGTAAGGTTACCTTAGGCTAAGTCATGGTCCTGCATTAATGCATTGCCACGGCTGAGCTGCGTCATGTTCCACCTGTTTCTGATGGCATTTTAACCAATCATAAGCCTTTAATCTCGCAGCCCCTGTGTAGATCGCAGCGCATTCCAAGGCCTGCGCCTCTTCTATGTCATCACCAGCCGCGATTCTAATCCTTCTAGCCTGTCATGTGTGTTGCCCCCAGATCCACCATTTCCTCATTCTTTGTTTCAGCGATATTTGTGGCGATGTCATTCCAGCTTCTGTGCCTGGATTCAACCTGTTTCGGAAGCTAGAATCTCTATTTCGGGTAGCATGTCGTGCCAGCCACACACTAACACGTAGCGTCAGTCGTATGTCAGCCAAGCCTCTTTCACCGTTTGCTCCTGCCGACTCCCGTCTTGTCAATCGCGATGTTAACTTTAGAGCAGGCTACCCGCTAATTTCCCTACCGTAGGTGCTTACTAAGATGCTAATCTAAAAACCACTTTACCCCAGACTTTAAAGTTTGTTGTAGATTGGGTTGAAACTGGGAGTAGGGTAGGAGGCCGCCAGTTCGGTACCACAATTGATCAACTCACAGCACATGTGTCTGATGATGCGACAACGCAAATATCGCAGTGTCTAAGCTACAGAGAAATCTCAATGGATGTAGCCGTGTCATTGCGAATACTGTGCCACGCAGACACACGGCGTGGTTCACATTTGTTGCGGAGTCCACACTTTACCAGTCGCAGCCATCTTTTTGCTAAGGAGATGGAGAGTTATCTATATTGAAAATGAATAAAGCAAGGTACCTACTATTATTTCCCACTGAGAGCTGTTCCCTATCCTTTTGCCCACACAACGCCGATGTGTCCTTCGCTTTTCGTTCCTCTATGCTTAGTCTCGCAGTCAGTCTTCATAAAAACCTGTTTCGGTTGGGCTGGCCGACACATTGGGTGTGGTGCCTCCGCTGAGACCCTGGTGTTTTGCTCTCGCATGTCGCAGCATATTTGACTTTTTGGAATACAGTTTTCCGCAAACATAACATAGGACTTTCCCCCTGCAACATAGGATTAACTGATATGACACAGCCGTGGGTTTAGGGTAGGACTCACTTTTCGGCGGTGCATTTCTCGGCTTCAACCATAGAATCTTGGACTGATATGGTAAAGTCTAGGTGGACTCTGTCATTTGGCAATATGACCTGTTTTCTATTAGTTAGATTGTGTCTCAAGACCGTAGAGACTTGACAAGCATACCTTGGCGATCAGTAAGAGGTAATCTCGGATTTCCTTTGCGTTTTGCAGATATCCAAGATCGACGAACCTGTATGCAATAGAAAGGATTCGTTCAGAAGTTGGGGTTCTGAGCGAGTTGTTATTTTGTAAAACCCTGATGTACGAGTTCACAATGTGAGACTCCGTTTCAGTTCTGGTCAGGTCGTAGATGTAGATAGGTTGCCGCCCGTCTGCTTTTGCCCCGCCGGTAGAGAGGAGAAGTGGAACTTCTCCGCATTGTTCTAGAAAATGGGTGAAGTTGGCGACGATTGATGATCCCTGCAAGCTCTGCAGATTTGGAGATTGGGTGCGGGTGGACTGGATGCTACAAATGATAGGGTAACTGTGGTGTTCGTTTGGTCTTGCGGCAGAAGGATGGTGAGTTGTCGGCAAACCATGCATTGCATGATAACAATTCCAGAACATATTATTGCCGTCCCGCTGGGGTACAGGAGCTATGAATCGAGCATCTTGATATGGCGACTGCAAGGTCGGGTTGGCACCCATCAATGTTATAGGCTGGAAAAAGGCTTGGCCAGCCAAGGGAGGCTCGAGAAAGACGGCCTTGATCAGATCACTAAATGCTCGTCGATGTTTGTGGTTGTTGATTGCGTCTCTCCAAAGAACAAAATTCGAGAAAAGGTCAATGCTGGTCTCGTAGTCCGCTTCAATTAAAGCAATGCGTGACAAGCTGCATAGACCAACAACACCACCAAGAGTGGTGGGGGGCAGGCCTAATAAAGTATCTCTGAAGCCGCCTATTGCGGCTTCATAAAAGGCCATAGGTGTTTCGAGCGAGTCTAGGGTACTGTCAAGACCTGCGAGACGCATGCTTCTTGTTGCATTTACTAGTCGTAGACGGGTTTCTTCTAATTTAGTCTGGGCATACTGGAGAGGCGCCCACAAATTAGAGGTCTGAGGATTCAACAAAAAGGGATCAGGAGATTGATCGATTGCTGTGAGCGTCGAATTGAGATAGACGAGACCGGCTAGAAATCCTTCTGCTCTAGACACCGCAGAAGCACTCGGGCTTGTGGTCTCCATGAATGAGGCCGCCTGAGGAACAGGGTAGAGAAAGGACAGAGAAGATGGGAAAACATGATTGAGAAGATCCAGGGAAGCAGATACTAAATAGATAAATCGGGAAAACACAGCTCATAGATCTGTGACCTATCAACGCTGCCTGGGTCTACGACGTCCGGTATCCATGAGGGAGGAAGAGACCCAAACTCATGCTCTGAGGCCCGCAATCTTAGGAGTTTAGTCATGCTGTGGAGTCGAAGAGCCAAATGCAAACAACTCTGATCTGCACCCCGTTGCGAGTTGTCACTAACCACAAGTTGTCTGCTAACATCGGCGCGTGAAGCATCCTGGTCAATGACAAGCTGCTGGTGCAATACCGCAAAACTGCTCTTGGTCGGGACACCTGCACTCCATGTAGACAGGCGAGGACGTGGTTGGCCACCCTGGCTCCCCGGGTTCTAGCGGTACGGAACGATTGCCTGGAAATTAGATTGGCCCTGCCCATCCTTGTACCTTTCCTTATTTCGACCGCGCGGAACGCTAGTGGGAAGGAAATACAAAACCGCTGGTACAGAGCACTCTCATACCTTTTCTATGGTTAGACTGGTCTTGTTTTCTCTTTCCCCGGGACCTGCACCAGCACAAGCATTAGTAACAGCGACACACCCAGCGACGGCCCCTCCCCCCAGTTTTTCTAGACCTGGAGTTCTTTCTGGCAACCATCTCGACTCCCTTATAAATTGTGTAGCTAAGCGAGGCGTCCGTTCCATCTTGTGTAGAATCATGAGAAAGGAAGAGACATTAGATCTAGCTAAAATATGACTGAGGATAGTCTAATCGCAGCGTGCAGGCTTTAAACACACGACGGACTCGAGGAGACTGTTTGACGAACATTAGCTAAGTACAAATCCTTCTGACCAGATCAGTGGCCAACATGGATGATCCCTATGTCACACATCAAGGCTGATCCCCAGGCTCCGAGTATCCAACTCACGTCCCGTTCATAGGTGCTATGGGTTCGCTGCAAGAGCGTTCAAACCACAAGGGAGTGCGAGGCCACAACCTAGGTAGGGCTTAGTAGGGCACGGTTCACAACCCAACCTGACAGATATCCACGGGCGAGTACGAGAGCATCCGAAGATCCATAAGTCGGTCCCCGTGAGGGCCGGAGCTTGGCATCGAGCCACCACACTAGGGTGGCACCCTTGTATCTGGCTGGCTATGGGCAAGTCAGTCGGCAAATTCTCATGCAGAAAAGATTACTGTCTTGCCACTGTCTGCTTTCTCTGACTGAACCACGTCGCTCGACGACTTGACCTGTATCAAGCCAACAGTTCTTGGACCAGGGTCTGACAGGGGTTGATACAGGGAGCACCCTTCATTGTTCCCTTGTTTTGGAATAAGGAATCATCAAAGAAGGTTAAGGTGATGACCGGAGCCAGCTCCAATGTTTCGTTGGTTCTGGTGTTGATGGAGCTAGAAAGACTCCAAGCAGCTCCGCGTAAACAAGCATGTTTGGAGTCATTCTGGAGCCACGGAAGGGCTAGCGGTGACAATACATAAATATTTAAGGACACCGTTGAGTTAAAAGACGAGGAAAAGAGAAAAAGAAATCAGCCTTCGTGTATTTACTCACACCTGTGTTCTTCCAGCACAACAGTATGCCAACAGAAGAGCAATTGAGAGAGAAGCAGACCGCAGGTAACAGTCATGGTAATAGCCTCGCTCAATACTTATCATGTGACCTGAATAACAGTACTTAGAACCTGCGATGCTACTAATATGGCTGAGCGAGCCGACAGATATTACATCTGCTACCGACACCTGGTCGTCTGAACGTGCAATTGCCAAGCCGAGACCCAAGACTGACAACACCGAACCACCCCAAAGTATCAAGACAAGTGACGCCGCCAAAGCCACATGAGAGGGAAAAGGCTTGAATATCTCAGGACAGAAGAAATTGATCGTGAACGCGAAAGTAGGCTTCGCTAGCCTGATACGTTGGGCAGATCTTGAAGATACTGTATACTGGCGAGGTGACAAGCAAATCCTTCTCGATATGTTTCAGCAATGTAGGGATCTTTTGGGTAGATGGTACGTCAATACTATAGAATTGTGCCATGTTCAACACCTTTTCCTGCCCGGTGAAAAGTAATGACTGCTGGTGGCTGTCCTGCTATGCGACTCTGCGCCCAACAATGATATAACGTCCCGTTCATCGAAAGAAGACCACGGAAATCTTAAGTCTTTCGGAGCTTCCTATCAGTTCGATTCCGGTCCTCAATGTTGTCCTGATGGGATCTTATGTGCCGTCTCAGGTTATAAGATCGATTGGTCGTATGTCCGCATTGAGGACAGGAGAGGAGTTTCCTGGTAAGTATTTAGCAAATTAACTTGGGTGCATCATCAAAATGTGTACAACTAACTTGACAGAGGACTTGCTTATTGAAGCAACAGACGGGTCTGGGCTCGTATTAAAGTTGCGGATCCAATCACGGAACCCTCGAAATGACGTTTGATCGTTGAACAACAACTGCAAGTAGTTAGTAACGAACCCGATTTTGTGTCTTCCTCGGTCTTACGCACACTCCCTGCTAGTGCCATATAGAATTCGGTATCCTCCCGGTCTTGTAGCAATCCTCGCTCGACGAAGGCTTCGGCGATAGCCACTATACCACGAGATACCATGTCGCGCTTGTTCTTTTCTGAAGATAACGGCTGAATGAAGGATTTTTGTATATGCATCTTTCGTGGCAGTTTCTCTTGGCCCCAAGCAAGACACGACCGAGAGTCTTTCGACACTAGCCCGCGGCCAGCGAGATTATACCAGAAGCAGGCGTTTTCACGTACATATTGCATGACAGTCCTGAACACAGATGTTTCCTGAAGCTCATTTAGCGCGTCGGGGTCGGCTCTAGTGGATGAGCACGATAATCCATCGCGTAGTGATGGTCGCAATGGATCATCTGTGATAGGTAACTGTGTTGGGACTTCAGGTATGTTGAACTGCTGATCCTCTGTCGAAGTCATATCTAAATCAACAGAGAGTGATGGACCTGGGTCGAAATCTTCCCAAGAAGCCGATGGTAGCGCCTGATCGGATACCGGTGGAGCGGATAGACCATGAGAAAAGTTGAACTCTTCATGTGTCAATTGTGTGAGATTCTGAAGATATAATGGTGGGGCCCCAGTTGTTTGCAGGTTAACGAGGGAAGGGTCTATGCTTCCACACTGGATAGGGGGTTTCGAGTCGCTCGTGTCTTGTTCCTCGTTGATATGGGGATCACTGAAGTTACACCTTGGCGGCGACTGAGGCCAGACCATGGTGACGAATGGCGAGTCCGTCTGCGTGTGAGTTGGAGGCGCAAATGTGGGAAGCAGACCGCGGCGGAGGTTTGTTGCTAGTCTTTGTGGCTGCTCCCCCAAACCGAAGTCTATGAAGTGTAGGTGGTTCCGAGCTTCGGGCCAAAGATGTTCGGCGAGCAGCTTGAAAGCCTCTCGCTCATCTTGTCTCTCTAGAGCATCCAGCCATAGACGAACGCCGGCAAGGATGTCCCCCTCCGCTATCCTGTTTCTGGCATACAGAAGACGAGAAACAACGTAAGACAAGCTGCAAAAGGCAAATATCTTACAGAGATCGTTCGGTGCCGGCCCGCTTAATGTATTTCGGAAAGCAATTGCACCTATTTGTCGAAGTCCCTTGGCGTCTTGATAATCGGTAAGGATATTGTTGATGACTGCGTTGTCTAGAAGGACTGCGACGTCAACGAAGTGACCCCATATGGCCTCCATTCCATCGCGGACAGTACGGATGGAAGACCAGGCGATTTCACGAGCACGGGTGTCGCTGTTCATGCCGCAAGGTGATGAGCCCGCCGCCTCATTGATGGGATATTCATCGCACAATGCTTGGAGCTCCTGTACAAGACCATCACGAGGGCCATTCGCGTTTGGACTTGTACATGTGTGCTTTGGTTCCGTAGTGTCAAGGTAGACGAAGCCAGCGAAAAGCCCGTCAACTTCTGCCAAAGCCTTCTCGAGATGTCCTTGCGCTCTAGAACCGCCGAAACCAGAACGTGTAGCGCCGCCACTGAATGAGAACAAATTGCCGTAGCTTGAAAGGTACGTCATTCTGAAAGATACGTGCAAGAAAAAGGTGCTGCCTTATTGACTGCCGAATGGCGAAGACAACTGGATAGGCAGCACATTGTATGTTGGGTTGCCTGGTTCGCTGGACGCCTTAAGATATGTTTGAGGCTCTGCAGACTCTTGGTCGCCACCGCTATACCTGCTCTGCTCCTCTCCATCCTTGCTGATGCTCCTCGGGCTCGCGAGCAGTGCAAGGATCACAGCCATTCTACTTAGCTTCAATCATCTCAAGTTTTCATTGGCAGTTGAAGGGCGGGGAGGCTCGGGATGTCACTTCACTAACCATAATAAGCATTGTTATCAGGGTATACCATGCCAGCCTTGTTCGCAGAAGCAATTACATATAATTCCGGCTGTTTTGGTGCTGCTCCGAGATGCTCGCGAGCAAATTGTGGATCATGACTTCTGCTCAGGAGCATGGCATGTTGCTCATGAGTAAGGTATGAGCAAGGTGTGAGCAACAAACAAAAAAAGAACAGGGACTTAACAGGCCGCTACTCACGAGAAAAATAATGGAAAACATAAGTATGCTGCGAGACATGAAGAGCACGTTTCCTTGCTAAAGAGCCATTCGAAATCAACAGCAAGATCAGTTTCACGTACAAAGCTATACACCATGCTGCGATTTACAACACAAGCGGGAAAACACAATCCGAGCCAAACCATGTTTCCTCACACAGGTCCGTAGGCATGTCAAGCTTTCCTACTGGCTAACTGACAAGATATACAAAGTCATTCATTCGAACGCACTTCAGAGCTGGCTGGAAGAGCCAAGGCACCTCCAAGTCTGGTCCTCTGAGCGGGCAATTGCACACCCAAAGAGGCCTCAACATAACGGCAAAAATTACGTCCCGAAACTTTGACGCCATACTCTGCTCATCCAGAAACTGGAATAACAAGGATTGATGGGGGTGTGGCTCATAACGGTCACATCTGATTCGTCTGGAACTGGGGCCGCAAGATCTGTCTAATATCTTGGTGGCTTCAGAAGGATATGTGATGATTCTTACTGAAACTGACGATTAAACTGGCAGTGAAGGTCTTTCTGCCCATGGACGAAGTGGACGGACATGATAGGTCAAGAATTTTGCAGTATCAAATTGTCATGTGCTGGCCCGTGTGCGCTTCCAATACCGGATGTACATTCATGAGAAATGTAAATAGCCACAAAGCGTTACAGACTGCTCACCCACAAGCGATGTCAGAAATTGATCGTCGAGTTGAGTCTATTATATATGGGAACAATCTATCAATGAGGTTTGTGCGCTTTCCGTTCAGTCCGCCATCCGTCTTAGCGGATGAGCTTCCGTGTTAAACACCCACTCATCCAAGCTAACAAGCTCCTCGTCCGCAAAGATGAGGTAAAAGTACTTCAAAGTCTCGGCCATCCAAAAACTTTCCATGGAGTCTTTGTGCTTGACGTCCTCCTCCGCACCGACATCCTCCACGGCCGCAAAAGCATCAGCTGTCTCCGTAGCAGCGCGGATTGAAGTCCACATGTTCCACGCAATATCACGGAACTCTTCGTTTCCGGTGATACGGTAAAGATAAAAGATGCTTTCGATGGTTTCAGGTCGGAGGAGATAAGATGAATCTCTAGCGCGGAATCCGAGAGGCTCTTTGTGAGAGCTTGGGTTGAACTCGCAGGGCTCGAGAGTTGGACATCGCTCGACGCGGACGATTTCGGGCATGAGGCCGGTTGGGTATGCAGCGTATGCCTTTGCGCACCCGCGAGCAAGCTTCTCGCCGACGATGACATGGTCATCCCGTCCCAAGGCTCTTCCACCAAGGGCGAACATGCCTCCTGCAAAACACGTGAGATGCTCGACATCTGTCTTCAATCGGATCTCTTTGTTTCGGGGAGCGACGGATGCTTCGCCTAGCATAAGCACATCCTCTTGCTCCGAAAGCATCGGTCGGAACACCAAGTGTTCAATTGCAGCGTCGGCAGCCTGGAGATACATCTTCTCATACTTTGGTTCAAGTCCCTGTAGAAGAACATACTCCTTGATGAGATACTCATAAAGCGAATCGCTATTAGCGCCCAAGCCAAATGTATCGTCGGTAACTTTGAATCCATCTTGTGCGTTGATCTGAAGGGGCCACAACCCGGGAATGGCGGTTTCGTTCTGTGTTCTCTCGAATGCTTTGGTGATGAAGTCAATCGCGTCGTAATATTTGGGGTTTCCCGTCTGCTGCGAAAGACGAGTGAACTCCAAGCTCATACTACCCAATGTCGCAGTACTCTGTCGCGGCTCAGGACGGCCTTTTCCTTCCTTGAGGTCCCGAAAGCTGATGGTGTGCGGTGGCATGTGTTCGGCGTTATCGAAAGTGCCATATAACAGATCTCCCAGCTCAATCGCCTTGGCCAGCAAGGCGCTCTCACCACTGAGCTCATAGGCCGAGAGTAAACCGCCAAGATGTCTGATGGTGGTTTCGAATACATTGAAACCGTGGCTAGTAGGAAGATCCCAGTCCATGCGAGATACATAGTCAACAGCCTTGTAAAACTCTCGCTTCATACCCATGAGCCATAATGTGTCGAGGTTGTCGCAGATGGTAGCGGCCCACCCGCCAAAGGTATCACTACCTTCCAAGCTCAATGGCTTCAACTCATCACGTCCCCAGGCATGCGTCGTGTAGGACTTCCACGTCTTTTGGAAAGCCTTCTTAATTTCCCTTTGTCGCTGATCTGCCGTTTCGAGCTCTCTTTTCCTCAATTCGGGGTTCGAGAAGTCGTGTTGGATTCGAGGCAGATTGGCAGGTGATCCGCGTGGGGGCTTAACCATGCTGCTTGCGTCCAATGGATGCTGTAAAGTATGTCTACTCCAATCATAGCTGCTGGGAATAAAGCTGATTCTTGGGTAACTGTATGGACTCGGTATTCCGTGGAAAAGGCCGTAAAACACTAGCGATGTGATGAGAAGTGAGAATATCGCCCGTGACGGGGTAAAGGGCAACGCTACGCCCATTATTACAACAAAGCAGAGTGGTGGATGGAAGATACACAGGAAAAAGGAAAGAGAAAAGGAGTGAAATACAGTTTCAACTCAGGTCACCATTGAGACCGTCAAAAGAAGGACTCAAAAGCTGAGAAAATAATGAGCACCATGAAAGGGGGATCGGGACAAGCCAGATCTTATACGGGATGAAAGACACAGTCAGCAAGGATTACAAGACAAGGAGTCAAACACAGTTCCTGAGTGTAAGGTACAGTAGTGTTACTCCCCCACTCTGACACGCAAGCTTTCTAAGAATAACTAAACGATCAACGTGAGATCCGCAGACACTATGACATATTGAGTGGAGGGAGGATACGATGGGATGCATGCACGGTCTTGTACTACTATTAAAACACAAAGACAAGCGAGTGCCTAGAGTCTCACACGCGAGACTTTAATCTAAACGAGAGCCTATTTAAAAAGATCTTGGATCGCAACAACAAAAGCATTCATGATCAGCAAAGGTTGGAATCTCAAGGTGGATTGTTTCGTTGCTTACTTGGCAGTCAGCAAAGCTTGCATATTTGGTTTTTCAGGGGTGCATTAGCTGTCGCGTGCCTTGAAAGTCAAAAAGTCAGGCTACAGGCTGACAAGCTGAAACCCCTGGCCAAGCCGCGTTAGCTAAACGAAGGGAGATCATGTCGTCGTAAACGCGACCAGGAATTAAGATGAGGAAAAAAGCTTGGTATCGCTCCTGCACTAAATTCAAGAATTAACCATACGTTTTTAAGCTTGGCTTATCCGCTTCAATCGGCGGATTTGAATCTAGCTTCCGCCGACGGTGCCCGTGTTAAACTCAACATCAGTGTGGCTGTGTTGACTCTCAAGCCACATCTGGCTTCGCCTCACCGCCAAAAATCTCAAAAATTCTGCCACTTTTACCAGCTCCAGCCAAACCATCCATCAATTCTTCACCAGAAACGCGGCTCTCCACATACGGCAGCAACACATAAAATAATCAGCCAACATGTCGTCTATGCGAAACGCTGTCGCGAGGCGACCTCACCGTGAGCGAGCCCAGCCATTAGAGCGTCGCCGTCTCGGTCTTCTCGAAAAGCACAAGGTTCGTTTCCTTCAATCCCCCACCATTTAATCATCAGCTTCTAACCTGTCGCAGGATTACTCCCTTCGAGCCAAGGACTTCAACAAGAAGAAGGCGCAGCTCAAGAATCTCCGTGATAAGGCCGCCGAGCGAAACGAGGATGAGTTCTACTTTGGAATGATGTCCCGCAAGGGACCTGGCTCCAAACTCCAAGATGGAAAGAAATGGTCGGGCACAGTTCACGGCGATCGAGGAAACAAGGTCATGGATGTTGATACCGTGCGACTTCTCAAGACCCAGGATCTCGGCTACGTTCGAACGATGCGACAGGTTGTTGCCAAGGAGGTCGCAAAGCTGGAAGAGCAGGTAGTCCTTACCCGAGGATTCGACAAGCTCGACGAGGAGGAGGACGAGGAAGACGAAGACAGCGACTCCGAATTCGACTTTGCCACCGCCCCCTCAAGACCTAAGGCGCCCCGAAAGATTGTATTCATGGACAACGAAGAAGAGCGTGAGGAGACATTACAAGATCATTTGGACATAGAAGACGAGGACGATGCCGACAAGAAAGAGGACAAGAAGGACGGAGAAGATGCAGAGTTTGAGCGCGCCAAGGCCCTCCGCCGACTCCGCCGCCAACTCGAGAACGCCCGCAAAAAGCTCAAAGTCCTCACAGACGCCGAAGGCGAACTCGAGATCCAGCGCGCAAAGATGGCAAAGACAGCGACATCCGGAGGAACCACACGTAAAGGAAAGAAGATCATGGTGCGGACAAGGAAGCGATAAGCGGGGGGAAAGATATTGGCAACGGAAAATTTTATCTGCAGTCTTTTTCAGAAGGTCATTTCCTCGTGTTTTATTCGTTACGTTACGGGCTCGCTTTGCACAGTTCATGAACAACAAAAAGCAAGCAAAGCTAATAGATACCCCCCCTTCAAAACGCCGTGGGTGTATGATTCTACATGATACAAAAAATATGAAAATACGTCGAATCCCGATTTCCTTGCGCTCGATTAGAACTCCGTCCTGTCTTGTCTCATCATGTTCAAATTATGGCCGTTCATTAATACTTTGATCCGATGCACTTGTAACACCCCTTAAATGCGAAGCCGACGCATCGGAAGCTTATCGTTAAAAGCCAGATGAAGCAAGCAAACAGACCCTTAACGATCTTGACGATCACGCGAATCAAGAAAGGGAGCTTGTCCTCCTTTTCTTTCGACTTGCCCTTGCCGAGACTCTCATCCTGGCTCTCGACGTCAATCTCGAAGGCTTCTATGTTGCGCTTCTGCTTCTGCTTCTTCTCCTCGCGCTTGCCTTGCTTACTAAGACGCTTTTCTTGCTTGGCTGTCAGGATCAGAGGTGGTGGTGGCTCGAAGACTTCCATCGTGGGACAGTTCTTCTCGTCAGCTTGTGCTACGAGGAGAAGCGCTGTGACGGCTACGTCGACAATGAAGTATGACTCAATCTTTGAGGCGATACCTGTGTCGATCTCTAACCAGCCACCGCCAGTGCCATCACGGGTGAGTTTGGCGAGATGTTGGGGTGACTCGTTGTGTTCGAGTGTGTATTCGACGCGGGACCATGAAGGTGAACGCTCGATGGTGACGCAGAAGGGTGTTGCGAGGGCGGGATGAACCAGGAAGTGATGTGAGCTGTCCTCGTCCCACACAAGACGTGCGCATTCCCTCTCTGCCAACATCACAGATGCTGGATCTTGTGATCTCTCAATGGCCATCTTGGTAGCCGGTGTGGGCATGAGAAGTGCAACGAGACCATCATTGGGAGGGTGTCTCCGCGACTCTTCTTCCAAAGTAGTAGTGAGAGATTCTTGCCAATGCTTTGTGTCTGTGACCTTACTACCCGAGCCATTGCTATTGTGACCAACAACACCACTGATAATGCTGCTTGCTGAGGAACTAGCTTCTGGTTTGGGGGCTTTGTAAGGCTTGTTGGGATCATGTCTTGTCAGAGTCACATATGCCGATGCCGAAGTTGGATCTATACGGAGGTTGTAAAATGGCTGAGTAGCGGATGAGAGGCTGTAGACGGGTGCGTCTTTCTCCTGTGTCAACTTCATGCAGTACACTCTTCCCTCGGACGGTGAGGCCTGCCATCCGTTGGCGACCTTCCAATAGTTCTTGAGCAGTTCATTCGAACTGACTGTTGGAATAATCGGAGGTTCCTGCTGTTGCTGACCGGCGCGATGTGGGTACGAAGACTGCGCAGATTGGATGCTCATGGGACTCATCACTGGGCTTCGAATTAGAGGGTTTCTTGGAGCCCCTCCAGCCGGTGTTTCGTAGTATGTCTGACGACTGACGACTGCCCGTGGAATCTCAGCGGGTCGAGTCTCCGTGGGCACATAATGTTGCTGGTTAAGTGGTAACTCTGGGTTATAAGCTGGGAAGATAGACCGCAGAGGCTGCGCAGTGGCTTCACCACCCAGAGGTGGTTTCGCTATAGAACTCCGTGATCGATCACTACTGCTGCGAACGAGTGTAGGTCCTTGCACATTTCCAGTATCAGCCCGTCCTGGGATTTGCACTGTCGGTCTTGGTCGTTGAATCTTGACAGGTTTAGGTTCGCTCTGTTGCTGCCGAATGGGATCGAACTCAATCGGTGTTTGTGATCGATTCTGGGGTGTCTGTCGTCCATTATTTCTCGGTGGTGAAGCAGGCTCAGGCGACTGAGATGTTTCGGGAGCCATGGTCTGTGGCGTAGCGGCACGTCGATCGCTAGGTGTTGGTGCTCTACGCTCATGAGATTCGGAGCGACGAGGTCGAGGAGTCGTGTTGCGTGAAGCAGGCGGTGGTTTAGATGAGTTGGGACTCGGGAATAGCGAGAACCCTCCTGGGGTTGGAGTCGACATTGTATCAAACAGTGTTTTTTTTAATTCGCGATAATCAAATGCGATGCTTCTTCTCAGAAGAAGAGGATATAGAATCCTGGGTATCAAAAAATTAACAATGAGGGGATAGATTGTTAATAGTTTCGTGATGCTGCTGCTGCTATCGCTTCATGATCGATCAATTGAGAACAAAAAATCCACAAAAGTTTCAATATGCAAAACAAAACAGAATAGCAGCAAGCATAACCAACAAACATAGAAACAGAAACAAAAACGGTAAAAAGAATACTGATTGATATTATATTCTCAACGATTTTCTCTTGTTTAAGCGCTCCGACTTACACTAACACCCGACACCCATGTAATTATAGAGGGGGTCACAAAAATAGCATCTCCAGAGTCAGCCAATCGGCGGGGCCATCACACTGCAGCAGTCATCCTAAGCGCCCTTGAGACGCGCTGGAGTGAGGGGGAGAGAGGTCGTTATTGGTTGTGGCATAAATGAATTGGGTTGGACGGCGATGGATTTTACTGGCTTTTGGGAATAGAGATGGCGGGTGATTTGATGTGATGCGAAATGCAGTAAGACAATCTGTTTAAGTCAGTATGGGCTGAAAGAAGGATCAACGGGCCTATTGAGGATGAGAAGTAGAATGTCAAAAGTCTGGGGGATCTTTTCTTTTTGTTATATGGTAGAAACATGTCATATTTTGGAATAATAAGAATCGGAGGGAAAGGGCCTGGTTGAAGGCCTCACAGCGAGTTCTTATTCCCGTTCAACGGGAGAGGAAATGTTGAAACTCGACTGTTGACCGCTTGATGCATGTAACCTCATTGTTACATACATGAACTGCCATATCAACCACTTGAAAGCTTTCTACTAAAACGATTGTGGGTTTTCGTGTTTGAGAAGTCAGGACTTGCAGATATGTAAGAAGAATACACCATTGTGAATGATCAATAAGCAGATGCCTGGCGGTAACTTATCACAATTTGTTTTTACCAGGTTGAGAAAGTCTCCACGATGATCCCGGGGTAGACTACGAGACCCGGTGGCACAGCTTGTTTCGATATTGGGTGACAAGGGCGTTGGCTGCATGCTCTTAACTTAGCCTTGCTGTTGGTTCTCTTCGCTCAGACTGCTGAATGTCATCGCTGTGGAATCTGGATCGACCTGGTCTTCTCATACCCATCAGTCGTATTTATACAATTGTTCTTGTACATTCACATCTCGCTCGCCTTTTATATTCTTACAAGCCCCTTCGTAGCCCCCCATACATAGAGCAGCGTAGATGTTTTGTGTCCTAGAAAACCACCCCAAAACGCCTCAGATGCAACCATCCTTCCTTCTTTTGTCGTAACTTGTATCATCAATTTCTCGGTCGATCCTTCGCCGTAAGTCCATGTATCCTCTCCCCTCTCTGCTCCATCTCCTTCTGTCTCGACAAGCGCACATGCTCCGGCAATCCCCACCACTCGCGCATAAAGTCCTCCTGTGCCTGTGCAACTCTCGCCTTGCGCTCCCTCTCCCGCTGGCGCTCTATTCGTAGCGCAAACCACTCCTCACGTGCTTCGTCGTGTGCTGCTTGTGTGGCGTGGAGCTTCATGCAGTTGTTCATTACGCGGTGTTCAGCGCGGCAGGCGAAGGAGACTGTGAATGTTCGACCGAGAGCGCATGCGGCAAAGGCTGAGAGGTTGTGTTAGAAATTGATGATATATGACAGATTGTAGCACTGCAGAGAATGCTCTCTCGTAATGGTGATGCTGGCAGATACACACCTTTAATCTCTTCGGCGCATTCTTTTCGGACTTTTTGGTAAAAGATATCTCGGACTTGTGCTTCTTGCGACGCAGACAGAGGTAGAGGGTTTCGAGATGGGACGCCGAGCTTCTCCTGGGGCACCGGGGGGTTCTGGGTGGCCATTGCGGCCATGGAACGAGCACGCGGGGCTCGGAATCGAAGGGATCGGAGAGAAGACGATTAGCCGGGTCGGCCAATGCGTTCGTATTTTGCGGAGTGGTCGTGGTTGAGCGTTGAAAAGGCGACGGCAGCTATATCGGACGAGGAGCTTGCGGGCTGCCGAGAGGTGAGCCCATGATTGAATGGCAGAATCTAGTTGACCGCCTTCTATTTAGGGTCGTCGGAAGATGAGTTGCAACATGACCGACAGCATGTATAACTGCCCGATCATTCTCATTGAGGTATTAGAGATGACATGCTAGCTCATCACCGCCTGGGCCGACATATTAATCATGTGTCGATTCTTTATCACATAGGAAGTCGCTCTCCCTCGCTCACTACTGCATGACGAGATGCACCGAATGTCGGCAGCGGCGACTTCTTAGTAATGGACAAGCTGCACTCATAATTATCCGCCATTTATTTATCGTTATTTCGAACTCGTTGTGGAAGTTCTCCAGGCATCTTCAGGCAGAAGTGCCCCGTCGTTGGTGCTGCCTCGCATAATGGAGCCTTCGGCCAGAGTCAGTTAACCATACCTAAGCATTGGCTGGCTAGATCAGTAAATGTTGCTGTACCAATTCTAGATTCAGGTACACTACCATCGTAGATACTTAGACTCATGGACATGGGTGCAGTCGAAGGATCATTGGGCTCTTACTGCTCTATCTATAAAAAACCATCATGCCCCGCTTCCAGGCATCATCTTCATCGAATCTCACTTATACTACAAGACTTTCTTTGAACTGTAATCTATCGCCGTGATGGAATCTCTCACAATTAACTCTCCTCAAGCCGGCGAAAGAACTTCTACTTTTGAGAACCTCTTGGAAGATGTCTCCTCAGCGCTGGCTAAACGCGCAGGCAAGGATATCTTCGCTATTGAAGGCCATATTGGAGACCAAGATGACACAGCTTCATCTTCTGGCGGCCACAAACTCACCATAAGATGGGATGATAAGGCCAAGGGGCATGCCCGCACTCTTAGGCTACCATTGAGCGATGATACTGTTGCTCAGGACTCGTTTCATCTTTTGTTGGATGCTTGTCAACCCGCAACGTTCGGCTTTGGCACCCAAGAGATCCTTGACGAGGAATACCGGAAAGCTGGGAAGTTGGATACCGATGACTTTTGTACTGACTTTAACCCTTACGAGCATGGTATCGTTAATACCATCAATCAGGTCTTGGCTCAAGGTAGTCATTCGACTGGTAGAGGACTCGGTGTTAAGGCCGAGCTGTATAAGCTGAACGTAGGTTCCTCTCATAATTTTTGGCTATTAGGTGTCTACTTGCTCATACGTCGTCAAGGTATACTCTGCTCCTTCTGGCAAGTTCAAACCCCATGTCGACACTCCGCGATCCGATTGTCAGATGGGCTCGCTTGTGGTTTGTCTGCCTGTCGCACATAAGGGTATACTGCATCTTCTCGTGCCTACGTTCTATTTCACTAACACTTGGTAAGGGGGACAGCTCGCTGTTCGACATGGAGGCCGGGAAGTCGAATTCGACTGGGCATCTCGACATCCACGTACTATTCAATGGGCCGCTTTCTTTTCTGATTGCGAACACGAAGTTCTAGAAGTTACTGAAGGACACCGTGTGACATTAACTTACAACCTCTTTTGGACAGAGTATGGTCCTGCTTCGATGGCGGATCATCTACCCGTCCTCGATCAAGAGTCTCTTCACTTCTATAGTGCCCTCGATCAGCTGCTCGAAAATTTAAAGTCGTCAGGTGAAGGTAATTTTCTGTTCACGTTCTGTGGGAAATATTATACTAATATGCTTCCCAGAGTCTATAGTCGGATTCTCATGCACCCATGCATATCCGCATTCGTCCAGGTCCTCTGTCAACAACATACATCACATGTTGAAAGGTATCGACATGGTAGTCTACCAAGCCCTCAAGCGAATCGTCGGTGACGCCGGTGTTGCCACAGTACTCGACGACTCCAAATACGTGGAAGAGCAACTGCAAAGCAAAGAATGGGAAAGGGAGTACCAGTTAAAGCAGAAAGCATCGCATTTGGACTCGGCAAATGGCAATGAGCCCTTTTACACGTTTGACAAAAGTGACTTGGAGAACACAGTTTGCATGACTACCTCACCACTGAGCGCGATTGCGTACGGGTCGTACGACTGGGACCTTGGTCTTCTGGACGCGAGCACTATTAGTGGCTATACAGAACCGTTTAATCGTGAGAAAGTCCTTTGGCTCAATCACAGACCCAATGCGCAAACCTCGAAGGAGCTTGGTGTCGTTTTTGCTACGGTGAGTTGTTCAAGATGAACGGTGACTGATTAATCTCTGACGATGATGATGTTTATAGTACGGAAACGAACCTGGCACTGAAGCATATTACTCTTCTGCGGTTATCGTTGCTAAGGTGAAAGGAAACCTGGATGTCCAGGTGTGCACTGACGAAGAAAGTGCGAGTCAAAGTGGAAGCGGTGGATATGAGCAATGAACAGGTCGGCTGTGAAGGTCGAAAGGAACCTGTTTGTGGACGGCATACAGAAACCTCATTGTGGTCGTATTTAAGTTCCACTAGGGATGGATGAAGAAGCAGCATGCTAGTCCATCCTTTCTGTATCGGACAGGTATATAAACCCATCCAAGAGCCAACTCAAACGGTAATTGAGACGCGCGCCTGGATCTTCTTCATTGTAGGTACTCTTAAAGAAGAGTTATATCAATGCGAAGTTGAAGTGGAAGTTCTGTTATGGAAGCAGGCCGAAAAGCCTGGTAGATATTAGTCTCTGCTTTCAGATGTGCAATATGATTCAGCAAGCCACGCGTCAACATGTCATTGACCATTAATATTTACATTCAGGCATCATGTTTCACAGAATCAGGTAGGCAATTGTCCAATTGAATACGTATATCCAACTTCTCCTCTCATAACAAACAGCTCTCATTATTGGTATCAAAGGTTAAACGAAAGACGAAAGCAACACCAACACGCCAGGACCTCCCATCATCTCATCTCATCGACCCATTATCTCCTTCAAGCAATTTATTCCTCCTACTGTTGAGGGTAACCTGGCGCAGGATAAGGTTGTTGAGGAGGAGGCGACGTAGTAACGGGAGGCTGCTGGTACTGCTGAGGAGGATACTGTCCATAGTTCGGCTGGCCCTGGAACTGCTGCTGGCCTTGAGGGTCGTAGGGTGCAGCAGGAGGGGGGTGGGCGCTTAGTTCCTGATAAGGGCTTTGAGGAGGCTGGTAGGGAGAGGGAGTAGGTTGGGGAGTGTATTGTTGTTGTTGCTGCTGCTGCTGCTGCTGCTGCTGCTGCTGGGGAGCGAACTGGCCAGGAGCGGGTTGTTGTTGATATTGAGGTGCAGCCTGAACAGGTGTGGGCTGGACATTAACCTGAGCTTCGGTCTTGGGCTCCATTTGGTAGTTGTTGGTTGAGCTTGAGAGGTCAACTGCGAAGCGGCCTTGCTTACGACCGTTGATGTACATGACCAAACTCCAGACGAAAGTCGCGATGAAGAAGATCCTAAAAGATAACTAGTCAGTACAGTTCACAAACTCAACAATCTGGATACAACTTACCAGACCATAGCGCCGAGTCCTGCAATAGCAGCCAACACAGCCAGGCCAGTCTTGAAAAGGATAACGTTCTCTCCATCGCGCTTGTAAAACACGCTGCAGTTCTTGCTGTCGATAAGACTTCCGTCATCGTAGCAACCGCCAACATTCACTGGTACAACATATCTGGCTCGTCGAGCAGCAGTAGCCGCCCAGGCTGCGAGCCAGAGAACGAGCATCAAACCATCGAGGACGAGGACTGCAATAATTTGGTATGCGCTTTGAAGGGCGGGGAGCTTTTCTGTGAGGACGGTGTAGAGGACTACTATCCATGTAATGACTGCCTATGAGGGAAGTTAGCAATGTTGAAAGGGAGTAGAGATGCATTGAGGAGGTAGAGTAACTTACAATAGCGATACAGAGGGAGTTCTCTGGGAGTCCGGCATCGTGGATCATCCAACCGCAGAGACCGACTATAATGAGAGAGACGAGGAATTGTAGGCCACGGAGAATGACTACCCAGAGTGGCGTTCTGAGAACGTGATCTGTCTCTGTCTGTTGATTCATTGCGCAATTATATTGTATGTATTATATGAGGAAACAATGATTGCAACAAGTCCAGGTCTTAGCACGAAACAGGTGGAGCGGCTATCAGAGAGAGGGCAACTCGACAGCCTTATACCTCCTCCAGCCCATACGAATTACTCAATGTGTGTACTTCTTAGACGAGTAAAATCTGAGCCCAACAAGGCAGATTCAGATTCTAGGAACAGAGACCCTGTCGGTTGGCTTGCGTTAGCGTCCTTCAGCCGCATTTTAGCTGGCCATTGACGAAGCTTCACCAGCGCCGTTGGGCGCTCAAGTGTGGTGGATCACAGGAGGCGTTTCGAGGGGAAATGAGATGCCTTTTCGTCCCTGAGGAAGGCCTCAAAAGGTATTGAAAGATATTTAAAGATATTTTCATATATGAAGAACACTTTCACCATAGTGTTCGCGACGTCTTGACAGAGCAAAGTAGAGTACTCTCATAAATCATTGCATGGTCTACTACTGAGCCAAGACTCACCTCTTGATCAAGGAAATGGTGCATTTCCACCCTACTTTACAACCCTTGCACGAGGCTGACAAGGAGAGACAATTGCCGATACGCGCTGTGCTGTACATACATAGAAGCGGCATGGCGCTGGAACCGTAGGCAATGTGTTAGGCCGTGCAACAAGCCATCTCAAGCTATCATTATTTTGTACACACTCATCTACCGGACAAGGCGTTCTTAGAAACCAGCGGTGTTCTAGCTTGTCTCATATCTGGGAAGCGCCTTTTTGACGAGAAAAATGCTTTGCGTGTAAATGGTCTGATGAGAATATCGGCGATCAAGACAAAGATCCAAAGGAGAAAGCATCGCGAGCTAGCTGGTTATTGATGATTGGCTGGTGAAAGCTTTGAAATGCATGGGACATATGCAGGGATTCCTTTGGATCCATGTCGAGTGTAGATCATTTGGTCGAGAGCCTTGTTGAGCTTTTTCTTTTTCTCTCTTGCTGAGTTCTTGGCGGTTTTGTTATTGACTTGATAGATTCTAGCTCTGGTAAACTCTCTTGATTAAAGAGTCGTCTAGAATCCTGTTTGTGAACAAAGAAACGAACTAATGCTGTCACGCAGAAGAACTAGCACCTTGACAGGACGGGAAGAGCTGAGGTGGAGGTGGAGAAACATTATCGGCTGTGCTGTTCAGCCGTTTGAGCTAAGGAATGTAGGGGGCGGAATGAACCAGGCAGTGCGGAATTAAGCAGATCATGAATTTGATGAGTCAAAGCCTGATTACTAATTCTCTTAGGTTTAATTGAGATAATGACCAAGTTGTTGGGAGGTCATGTATGCAGTCCCAGATGAGTGCGTGGAACGTGCTATTGTCTTCGTAAAGTACTTCTAAAGATGAAGGTTTATGCATTGAGCTGGCTGCCTTTATATTGTTACACTATCTTGATCTCATCAAGAAGGAGGATCAGGAATGAAAGAGGAGAATAACGCTGGTATTTCCAAGAGGGTACTCGAGCAGTGGACCTCGCGCTGCCAAAAAAGGAAGAAGAGGAAAAAGTATGGTACTGATTCTGAGTATCATGTTTCTCTAGATTGAAGGAGACGGGACCGAAGGTTACTACAGCACAACGCGGTCAGTGTAATAATATCCATTTAGAGGTGGTACAAAATACCCTGAATTCTGATGGAGAGGTTCCTGGGTAGTAATCCGGTCCTAAGAAAGGTTATATGCCAGTGGTCCACAGGCAAGGCAGAAAGATTGCACTATTACCCCCCAGTAATGCTTATTCTTTATAGCCTTGCCATCTCGTACGCTTAAAATACACAAGTAACCCGAAGCTCGCTGGCAATTAATACCTGTCAAGCATATCATAGCTACCCTACAGCTAACTTTCGCGTATAGTTAAAGCCTGTACCTGGCATACTTTCTGGAGCTCATCATCATCAACACTTGTACCTGACATACAATTCTCCTGTAGAGACTCTTTTACAAAGAAGTCTTCTTTTAGAACCGTTCAGTCTTTCCCAGGGATCCTCTTGCTAGAGACCCGTCGGGGAGCCACAGCCGGCTTGGCTCCGGCGAACCTCCGGGGACGGGCCCAGCCAAGCCGAGGGCAGCCCAACTTCTCATCCACAACTACGGCTCCGAACTATCGACCTTATTTAAATCTTTATATGCAGCCCGGAAGCCCTACCTCGCTTAGTTCTTCCACAAGCTGCAGGCAGTAGAGGAAGATATCTGCTGCCCATACTCGGTCGTTTATTTCTTTCTCACTTTAGTTGCGATATTTTCAGTTTGAACAGGGCTATAGATGTCTGGCAGTCTGATCAATACTACTCAAATTATCAGTTTTTTGAATAGTCGCTAAACATCAAGTGTCTCGGTTCAGTTCCCTTCTCACTGCATTCTGAAGTGGCTTTTCGTTGTCAACTTTGCCTAACATGAAACAGCAAGCAGTGCCCCATGGGCAGAACTTTATTTCTCCGGCGAGCATATCATGACACATTCCTGTCTTGAAGTGACTGACGATGTTTCTTGAACAAGCAAGTTGAATGAAGTCCAGCCTGTTATCTCCAGACGCAAGGAGCTGGAAGCTGGAGCTGGAGCTGCAGGCCGCCACCAAGCAGAGAGCCCTTGGTCAGCCACTCACTTACGTAGCGGTGAGATTGAAACAGGATTCAACTCCAACTTCAGTCGTCTCATTCCATTTCGCATTCAACACCTTCTGTCATTATTTTCCCATCTCTACTTACCTATTCTGTAATACTATTTCTTAGGGGTCGGCACTTCACCAGCAAAAACCAGGATCAATCCTCATCTGGCCAATCACCTTTCGCTAAAGACGCTTGCGCTGGCCCCCCAACCACCCCCCAACCATCCAAACAAAACATCGACATTTTGCCGCCAGAACAATCCATTATCAAAGGTCAAGCCTCGCAATCAAGGCGCATTCTACTACACTCAAGCATCGGATGTGTATCATCTCCATCCCCCGATAAGCACTCTATTCTCATTCGCGCCTCCCTTTTGCGGTTCTGGTAGAGTTGGGCGGCTGTAGCTCAGGCAGCTTCTCTCCCCTCCATTTCCCCAATCCCATGCGCTTGTCATCACAAGACACAATCATCTATCTCACCTAGTCACGAGGTCGATTCATCAACCATCGCCATCTTCGACGAAATAATACGATACGATCGCTTGCATTATCTGACTTTTTTCAACCCCCGATTTCGATCGATCCGAATATTCGGCTCTCTACTTTCCCCGGATTCGCTTGCAGCGGTGACCCTGAGATGTGTCTCGGCTGCCGTTAATCTTGACCTATCGTTAATAGCTTCTTTGCGCTTAGAACGAAAGGCTATTTCATCATTCGACGATCGGCAAGCGAGCCGCGCGCCCTTGACCTCCGCTTTTCGCATTCCATTGCTGCCATTTAGACACGATGACTATTCCTACCCATTTCCATATGCCTGGCGGCTTCAATCGAGAAGGCGTTCACCCAGGCTTATTCCGTCCTCCGATGTCCCCAAGCTCGAGCACCAGCTACGGTTATGCCTCTCCCCACGGCGTTGCGACACCTGATGGGCAAGCTGGAAAGCGAAAGCGGACTTGTCATGAGATGTCACGATCCCACGACTTTCGCATACAGGATGACGTCGATAGGCATAGCTACTTTGGAACACCCCTTGCGCAGATAAGAAATGACGACATGCGTTATCAACTTGCTGGACAGCTCGATACACCTAGTGGCGGCCCTTTCGGTAGTGGTATGCTGGAGGATAGCGTCTACTCCGATTCCGATTATCGTAGAGCACTTGGTTCTAAGCGAACGCAGGACGATATCGACCAAAACGACGCTGGCCCAACACAACTGTTCCATCTCCCTCCTCAACCGATGCCTTCACAAGGCTGGGGTAGTTTCGCATTCTCAACCATTGGTGGTGTTGTCGGCCGTGTGTGGGAGTTTTGCAAAACTGGCTCATTTCGAGGATTTCAGGCTGGTGGTGGCAAGGCCTACACAATGAACTCTGGCAGGGTGGAAGAGTTGGACCAGACACTGTTCGAGAGTCATCAATTTCCTGGACGGTTCCCGCCGCCGCAGGAAGACTACTTCAACCACCAGTCCAATAATGCCGATCATGACATGAACAGCGGCGCATCTACGCCCACAGCACCACACCCGAAACGAAGACACACTGATAATAAAGATGAACTTGGCAGGAACTGGGTCATGGTGAGTGATGAGAAGCCAGCTGAGCCTATACCTGTGCCCAAGCCTACTTCTCAACTGCGACGTCCATCTTATCATTCGACACCCCCTCGGACTCGAAACTCGGGCCCCTCCATGGCCACCGGTCGACGCATCAGCACTACTCCGTCTTCTCGATTTTCATCCGCTTCTACTCCCGGCCAGCGACGATCTGCTACCCAACGACCATCGAGCCGTCTGTCGGTTGGCCCTTCTCCCTCCGCTCCATCTCCCCGTGCAGCATCAACCGCCTCCTTCGCATCGTTTGCTTCCTTTGGCTCTCCCCGTGAAGCAACTCCCAGCAAGATTCCCCAACCCAGTCGACGCCGAAACACAGCTGCACCATCCCCGATAACCAAGGCGTCGTCGCACCGCCGCTCTCACAGTAATGCCTCAGTAGCATCAGGACGTGGATCCGCCGAAGAAAGTCCCCGTCTCACCGCAGAAGCCAAGCACCTCGCAGCACGTCGTAAGATGGAAGAACGAGATGCAGATGTGCGGATCAACGCTTTCAACAAGCAATTACAGGATATGATTCGTCAGGGCAGAGAAGCGCTGGGCACCACGATAGAAGTGGAAGGTAATTGGGATGACGACCTGTGATGCGAAACCAGCTTATCCTGCTCTTACCACCATTTGTCTCACTGATACCCTCCTTCTATTTTCTCCTTCTTCTTCTTCTTCTTACCTGGGCAGCATCGTTGAGCAAATTTTGACCAGATTCTTGTTACAGAGGGATCTTTACGAGAGGAGTTGAAACTTTTACTGATTGATTGACTGATAATTTGGGCGTTGAAGCGCGTGGGGACTGAATTGCTTTCATGATTACTAAAAAACTGACTCATTATATTTTTTCTGACTCCAAGGAACGGTATCCTTGTCTAAATACATAAGCATAAATATTTCTATCTTTCTTAACTTTCTTTTAAACTGGTACTAAACCTTGTGAACGGACAGTGACCAGGGTTCGTATATCCGCCAGTACGGTGAATATACCGACCCAGCTTCTACTATGGGAAACGTTGAGGCTCTAAAACGCTCCAATGAAAAATAACGTCACTGACAACCCCTGGAGAGAAGACCACACCCTTTCGCACGTAGATTCGGGGCATGGTCCCAGATGCAGCGTTAGTCAAGGCCCCTGGTGTATAATTGCACGTTTGATATCATCTGGGAGATCAGTCACTTGGGATTAGGTGATCTATGAATATCCATATCCCTGACAATGTCTTTTTGCACAAAAGCGGCCTTTATCGATGTGACGTCTTTTGCACGTGCTGGGGTCTTCTCGTATTTACGGGATTGGCATTATATCATGGAGAGGGTTGTTTATATGACGGTCACTATCACTCAGCCGTGTGCGTTTCTCACTCTTGGCGCTTTACTTAGGTCAGGTGAGTATTATACGAGAAGATGCAACTATGGTGATGAGTTGTTTTTTTTTGTTTTTCTCCTTTTTTAATTAAATGCATGTTATTATGGAGACTGGGAATAACTTGGCGCATATACGGACATCACATCATACGAATAGATTGGTGTTTGGTCAGCCTTGCAGATCTTCAATGAACTTTTGTGCCGTTTGTTGTAAGCGAGCTGTGACCGAGCGAGCTGAAGAGGAAGAGGAGGAGGCTCTTGTGATATGATCTCAACCCATGAAATATGATAACCATTTTTAGTTTGTTGGGTTTTATTCGAAACGGAGCCTTTTCAGGGTACCCAGGGTTTTTTTTGTGAAAGGGGGCTTACATCGGAGGTTTAGGTCTCCGGCTTGGTTACCACTTTTCGTTTTTCTTATTTTAATACTGTAATAATTTATTTTTCTTTGCACGTACATGGTTGCTTTTTTCTCCCTCTTGTCTTTACCTGTGACGGTGCTAAATATTTTAGTCTGTGGAGATGGATGAGTTCGGCAATCGACGCGAAGTTTAGGGGCGGCTAGATGAAATCCTTCGCGTGGTTCTAGGCCGAGGCCAAGAGAGAAGATTGGGGAGGGCACACAGACAGTGGGTGGGTTTTGTCGCCTATCGACGAGGATTGTCCTGGTGCTGAAGAGTTGTGTGAGTTGCTGTGAGTGAGGTTTAATAAATTAAATATTGGCCTAGCGTTGTTTAGAGTAGAGAGCCAACCGTCGGCACATTCATCGGTATTCAAGACTGATAATTCGTGCGGTACTCTGAGCTTCTCTACTATACTATGGTCTAGAGCAGATCGGATCTCGTATACAGATATCGTAGTGGTGTTCAAGTTAGATTAGCATACGTCAAAGGAACCGTGATTTGCTGGTGCATGCATAATACAGTAAGCGTATACTACTACTTTAGCTGCGAATCTGTGCCGTCAGTAGATTGTATGTCAACGGCCACTAAGATGGCCCATGACCAGTAAATCTCTCGTGAGATCCAAGACAGTTTTCTCGTCTTGGCATCGTACGTCGGTTACCTCAGGTTGCTTCTGATCAAACCGACTAACATTGTAATCCATGCTCTCCATGCTCAGCCCTGAAGTTGAACTGTGCCTCGTCTGTACCTGGTAGTACCTAGGTAAGGTAAGAAAGGTAGCATTTTTCACTGTGACAGTCCCCTATTAGGTACTTTACTTACTGGTCATCTACAGCTAGGTAGCTAAAGTCCGGCCGCTGCCTAAATGGGGACCGCTGAGAGTAGACGGTGAAATTCCATTCGAGGGGCTATTCTCCGGCTTGGGCAGGTCCCGTCGTGGGCAGGTTTCAGGGCATTCGCTGGTCGTCGGGCCCCCCTAAACCTCGTGAGACAAGCCACGTTCGGTTATCGCGAATAAGGTTAACCAACGTCCAAATAACCTTGAATTAGGCTTAGTTTAGCTTCAGCGTCTAGTCCACTGTAAAGACGGGTCGAGGGCGGTCCAGACAGCTGGAGGACAGGGAGGTCGAGGTCCCGCGCGGACTGGACATCTGACGAACTGCACTAGGTATGGATGGATAGGTACCCGCCCACCAGACCCTTGCATACTTCGCTGCAACCCTAGGTCTGTCTGTACCTGAAAAGAAAAGATGCCATGCAAGACAGTTTCTGTCTCGTGCTGACTCTACAGTACAGCATATGCTCTACGATAACTCACGAGAAGCGAGATAAACTTTTGGCCAAAAGAATACCTTATCATTCAGTTCTATCATGCCGTGATATCTAACCTGAGACATATACCACATGCCCGCAGCTGAAGGGTTGCAGGAGCATTGGATCGTCCCGCTTACAGTACAGCAGATAACGCCACAGACCCATAAACCAGGTCAAGGACAAGGTCGGGTCCGAGAGAGACCATGTCCATGGGATGAGAAGTATGGGTAGAGTGAGCGTAAACATGGGACTCAACCATGGGATGGGATACGCACCATGGGATCCCCGAGCAGAAGTCAAGGGCATATTTCTATCACTTACGGCATACAGTTAAAATTGGATACATAGTATAAAGATTATCCATTTATATCCAAGCCACCCCTGGGATTTGACACTGCCAAGATTCGCGATACCGCTTCCAATCTATTGTATCCATCTCTCGAGTCACCCCGTCCGTCCGTCCGGATCCCGGTCAGAGCAGAGAGGAAAAGAATATCTGCAGTATTGAACAAACCCCCTGCCAGTAAACGATATTCTGCACTGAGACACCACTATACCTGCAGACTACTCTTCAACACGATAGGCTGCAGCAAGGGGGGGCCCTCGTACGTACGTTGGGCGGTAGGGGATATACCCTGCTCTCTCAAGAGAGCCACACCCGGTTCCGAGCCTCACCTAATTGCTGCTGGCGCTTGTAAGTCAGCGAGTGTGATTCAGATCTCGGTCTCGTTGAGCAGTCCGAGGCGTCCCGTACCTGCATACAGTGAAGGACTGAACGGAAAAGCTCCTATCCAGATCAGATTCCCTCCCCCCCACGCCCGAGATAAGTATATATGAAGAACCTCGTTCGCTGTTCTAGACTTCTTTTTTCGACAGGTTCAACAACTCAACCGTTCATTCACTCGTTTTTTTGTTTCTCCAAACAACACGTTCTTTACTTTGAAGCTATTCTAGTTTCAGTACTGTCGCTTATCGTCTCTCTTCTTCTACCTCTTGTCTGTTCTATCTTATCTCAACACTTTACGTCCATATCTTCAAGATGCAGTTCTCTCTTCTCAAGCTCGCCACCTATGCTGGTCTCATCCAGGCCGCTGCCGCCGCTGTCCCTATCGGTACTCCCATCACCAAGTGCACTGTCGACAGGAACATTGCCCTCACCTTCGATGATGGTCCCTTTGCCTACACCAACGAGCTCCTTGATCAGCTCAAGAAGTACGGCTACAAGGCCACTTTCTTCCTGAACGGCAAGAACTGGGCCGACATCAACGAGTACTCTTCTACTGTCAAGCGAATGATCTCTGAGGGTCACCAGATTGGCTCTCACACGTATGTGTCTCTTCTTTTCTACTTCTGCTTCCGTATGCTAACAACCCTCAAGTTACAGCCACCCTGACCTCGCTACCATCAGCAGCGCCGAGGTTCGCTCTCAGATGACCCGTCTCGAGGCCGAGTTCCTCAAGATCGTCGGAAAGTACCCTACCTACATGCGCGCTCCCTACTTCAGCACCAACGCCGCCTCTCTCTCCGTCATGAAGACCCTTGGCTACCACGTCATTGGTGCTGACGTTGACTCCCTTGACTGGGAGTACAACACTCCTGCTGAGACAAACACTGCTCTCAAGAACTTCAAGACTGGCATCACCAACGGTGGATCCATTGCTCTCTTCCACGATGTCCACGTCAACACTGTCCGCGAACTCATGCCCAAGGTCCTCGACGCCGTCAAGCGCAGCACCCGCATTCGTAAGTTTACCACTCCATATTGTCGTCTCAACCGCATACTAACATTGTTGCTTAGCTGTTACTGTCGGCCAGTGCCTCGGCGACCCTGCTGCCAACTGGTACAAGACCACCAAGCGCACCAAGCGTGACCTCAAGAAGACTCCTGCCCCTATCACCTGGGAGCGCTCTCTCAACGAATACATTGAGCACTCTCGCTTCCGCCGCAATGCCCGCGCCTAAGCGTTGGTTCACTCTACTATGCCCTGTCTGGTTTGATTTGATCTGACACAACAACGACATGAAAAAAGACCTATTTAATGTGCCAAAGAATTATTGGATTTGTTTTTGTTCAAAGCATTTTGTATTGCCAATACTTCCTTTGCGCTGCTTGCACATGGTTAATAGACATACTCTAAATATACTGTACTATACATAATACATTTTCTCATTATCCCAACAATGGTAGCAATTGGTGCTTCAACGTCGTTCTCTGTCAAGTCTTAGTGATGTTAAGTGTTACATCTTATAGGTCCGCTGTCTTACACAGACCCTGCTATAGTCGATGCCGATATCAGTCAATGACTCGCGTCTGGTGTTGATCCACCTCTACTACCACGGGGACGGATTTAAAACGGATCAAGACAGGAGAACACATCATTTCACCTGTATTTACAGTAGTATCCGAGCATGTGTCAGGCCTCAATATGCACATTATACGAGCATCGGCAAAGTAGGTAATACTGACCAAAAGTAGGCCAAGATGGATGCCAAGAATATCGACATGGCAGAACCAACAAACCGTTACACTGCTGCTGCTGCTACGAATGTCTATAGTTACATTACAATGTCACGGAACGTTTGAAATACCGTGAAGTAAACGAGCTCCATGATCCCCACTCTCATATTTGTCAAATGCATGCGAGTGTCTTATGATGCTTGATAATGATTCAATTGCCACTGCATGGAGTAGATGCTTCCTAAGTATGACTACCTTAGGTAACGAAACATGGTCAACATCAAGTGCCACGTGATATATGTATGCTGAGGATAACAACCGTCTAAGGCATCCAGGCTTGATCGTGCGATGTAATCAATTTCATTAGTCAAAGCCCTTCAGTTTTCCTTTAGTCCTTTAAATACCACAAAGCTTCTCAGCAAGAGTCACGAGCTCAATCTTACAAAGTCTGGAAAACGACAAGATGGGTTATCTGTAAGTCCAAGAGCCATTTTAGATCATTGTCATAGCAGTGAATAAGTTAGTAGCTTCTCTAGCCGGTTTCAACAAGTCTGTCCGTCAGCAATACCTAGACATATCAACACAATGAAGTCAAGACACTGGCTATACTTCAAGTGGAACGGCCATGTGGTAAATGAGTCACTTTTCCGCAATATAGTGTTTGTTTGGTACGAGAAAATCAATTCTTAATCTTTGCCCGCAGCACGTTCATGATCCTGGAGTCGCGCCATCTCAAGCAAAAGTCGATATGTATATATACCCAGGTCGACTTGGCGAAAGGCTCTAGAGTACCACTCCCTGCTAGACTCGGCTATTTGTCTCGATATCTCCATTCCTGAGTCTGTAGACGTAAGATAGAATACAAGCTCTGGTAGCTCTTCCATACTCTGGCTGATAGGTACATAATGTAGCCAGGGTACAAGGCGATCATCATGCCACTCTCGCAACAAAGTTTGCTTTAGTGGTACCGACTTAGATGCCAATAGCTTATAATACCTACCGCTGATACCGTTGCCATCTATATCAAAGGCTAGCGTTGATTTCAGAGCTTCATCTTTGTCCGCCCATCCCTCAGTCCCAAAATAAGCGTCTTGATTTCGGCAGGCTTGCGGTGAGCATTGGAAGATACGTGTGAATGAGACATGGAATAACCTTCCGTTGAGGAACGATGACATTGCTCGCTTGACTTTGTCACCCTTCCCCCAGAGGTAGTAATTCTGCCTTTTGAGGTTCTGGCTAATCTCGACAAATCGTTGCCGATGCAATAGCCGCCAGTTTGCTTTGTTAGTGAAACCCCCAGTCGTTGAGCCGGCCCAGTAAAGATTACGTCGCTTTTTCTCCCATTCAATATCCTTTGTTTCATCGTACAAGAATTCTTGCTCGATATAGGCAGGACTAGGGATAAGAATGTCTCCCATGGTAGACAGCGCCCCAGTTGAGAATACAGGCACCGGATCGTTGATTGGACGGAATGATACAGGGCTAGTCACAAGACCGTGCCATTGGCTGTATTCGGGGTGTCGACATAAGTCTTGAGATGATGAAATATTGCTGACAAAAGGCAGACCGAAAGACTGAACACCTTCTAAATCAGCAGTCGTATCGATATCAACTTCGCAGTTTTGTGTTAACAGGTCCCAAACTGGCTTCCGACTACAGTCTTTGATGGTAATAGACGTATAATGTGAAGATGCTTGTTGAGGTTTTGGAAGAAGAACCCTAGGCTCATCAATATGATTAACGAGGAATTGGACATCTGCAAGGCCAGTGACATTTGCCAGAATTGTGTTGAATAACAGAGATATATGTCTATCGAAAGAACGAAACGGATGTTGACATGTTGTATTCGACGTTACTTTTGAGAATCGGCATAGCCACAAGTCAGCTCCACGTTGGTTGTAGGTGTGAAGTATCATGTCATGAATCTGCTTGCCGCTATATTTTAGGAACGGTGATACCGAATGATTTATCGAGTCATATTCGTCAATGAGCAGCGACTGTGCTAGACTTGCCATTTCGTACCACTTCTGAAATCCTGGTGGGGGCTTTATGCCATACCTGTGACGGTACTCTTCATAGGCGGCCGCAAGACTTGATGATTGATTCTCCAAGACACGCTTCAAGTTATGTCTTGAGCGGGTGGTAAGTAGCTCAATGCGGTGTGGTGTATTGCGACTAAAAGCCAGAGACTTATGTTGTGCGGTGTAGATGAGAACTTCGTTTGCTAGATACGTAGCAACGGGAAAAAGCATACAGACGTAAAGGGCCAATCTCATGCCATCTATCTTTGCGAAATATCCGTCGAGCTGTACCAAAGATAATACTGATGCAAGGACGTTCAAGACTGCCTGGCTCTCTGTGGTGAATTTCATTGGATTGCGAGACGAAAAGAATCCGAAATTGACCAGGGTCGGTGCAATAGCCCAAGACGTCCAAGCCCAACATATAATCTCTGAACAAATCTCCTGTTCCCTCCTGAAGAGGCATTGTACCACGCTCGTTGTCAAGATCGCGGCTATGGCTGATGAAAAACTAGATTCGAGGCTCGAATTTTTGTGAGCTTTAGTCTGTGACATAGTTGAGGCAGGGAAGATAATCTCGAAAGATCCCGTGGGAAAGTAAGTTGCAGCAGGCAGTCCGAGGTAATGAGAATGATGTTCGAGAGGGCAACAAATGTCGGTGTCACAACGAAGTGCCACCTTGTCTAGGATCATCTTATATCACGGCAGTTTTTTGACGCGACCCTTGCGTTGCAACGCGGAACCTTATGTTGATGGTCCTGTTGGTGGTTAAAAATCGAAGCCTGTTGGTTGTACCCTTGTTTGAAGGCTGATAGCTTCTGGACCTTCCGAAAGTTGTCACTGCTCAAGACCCGCCGCGGGCCGTGGTACAGGGGTTAGAGGTTAGATGGTTGAAAGCGACAGATCAATGTTGCCATCAACCCATATACTCCGCTCAATACCACCTTTATAGAGTACCGAGGCATCAGTGCGCCGTAAAAAGAGGTCCGAGCTAGGTACATCATGCATCTCCGGTTCATCCGCCTACAAGGTATCCTGACTTAACCTCAGTATGTTCTTCCCTCTGTTGATAATTTATGAAGGAACTGCAAGGATGGCTAGCCTATGTTTTGTCTATTAGTAGCAATATTGCTATGGTAAACTATTAACCTTATACACTAGTACGACTCGATTTTCATATCAGGAAGATCCAATACTAGAAATTGTCTCGCTTCTCAGCATATATAGCATCTGTATCAACAGACACTATGCCTGGATCAAATCAGTTCTGCTGTTCATGTCTAGCACCGAGGGATCTGCATGTCCTTACCAGGATGTAGCCAACCAGAACTGCAAGATACTACTCGCAACCAACAGCTTTCTCCTGAACCAGGCCTAACCAACAGTCTCATGATAGCGAGAGCGCCTGGATGGTAGCTCAAACTTTCCTCACGCTATGCCCTGATGGGTGTACCACTAGGACACTAGGATAGGATCGTTCATAGACGTCTAGTAGCAATACAGAAAACTTATGAAAACCCGGTTGCCATTCCACCATGGCAGTAAAAAAAAAAAAAAAAAAAAACTCATTCTTATCCTCACCATCATCGAACAACTCTATTACTGAACCTCTTCAAATTATCCAACATGCAATTCTCCAAGCTTGTCCTTCTTAGCCTCACCACTCTGCTCTCCGCCACTGGAGAAGCGTGCAAGTGCTATGGAAGCAAGGGCAACCTAAACAACGGCGCAACTCACAAGTGCTGCAACGACTACAAGGGCGTCTACTCAGGCAATGATTGCAGAGCAGGCTCTATCTCTGAGCACCTCAGCGGATTTGATAGGTGCTGCAAGGGACAGGGTTCTGACTGTGACTGGCCTCATCGAGCTGCGGCCCTGTCCGAGTCAAAGATGGTCAAGGCGCCCAAGCACGTCGAATTCAAGACTGCCCTCGCCACTTAGAAAGTTAATTTTGAATTATCTGCATCCTTAAGTTTCTTCTGATATCTGTTAGACTTCTCATATTAACCTGCAGACCAAGGCAAGGTCTTTGAAGTCACGTCATGGTCGTTATCCTTGGTCACATTCAAGACTGGGCTGGGTGGTTATGGTATGGGGATGTGCTTGAGTGAAACTCTAGATCCTTCTTGTTAAACTTCAGTTATCCCTCTGAATTACTTGTCAGTTGAGTAGACCTTTTCGTTCAATATTGGTATCTGATCCCAATAGCTCTTGCAAAATCGCTTACTGATATCCCTCGGGCGAGCTCAACTTTTGCGACTGTTTCAAGTGTCAAACGTCCTAAGGCCCTGGCAAATTTGTCATTTGTAGATAGGTAGATAGCGTGCTTTCAATACTGAATCGTTCTTTTTCCCAACACTCGGATTCCACGCCAAATATATCATTGACCTTGGTTCAATATAATCTCTTAGTCTCCACAATCCTCGTTCAAAATGGATGTGGTCCTTCTAGACCCAGACCGCCGGTTGTGCCAGCAACGAGAGATAGGCAGTGCGGGGGTGAAGGGGAACAGGAAGGAGTATTTATTTAGGGTCGAGCGGAAAGAAAGTCTTCAAGCATTTGAGCTTTTAGTTGTTAGTGTGAGAGTCTTTTTTGAAGATGTCTCTATCATGACTAGGAATTACTTGCTATTTGATATTATCAGTTAGTTTTGGCTAGGTAAAACAGTGCGTCATGTACTTGACGATAGACCCAGGAGCATTTTCTTATTTAAGTTCCAACAAACGCAACAACAGTGACAGCTTGGAGCCATGTCGGTTTTTAGCTCAATGCTTTTTGCCAGATATCTTTGGCACATACTCCTTCAGTGTCTACAGAGATTGCACAGAGTCTAGAAAACGTTCGCAATAGTATCCTTACACCAGTAAGTATTGCTGAGTAGCATAGAAGGACACTGGATGAAGGGCCATAGCACTACTTAGAGGTCCATGGCTAAGTCACGTGGATCACCATGGTAGCTTTGAGGCCATCACGATGTCAGAGCAACACGCAATTCTGCATTCCTAGATATTCAGAGCTGCCCAATGGCAGCCAGTTCATGCACATTTATTTACCCACATTGTGTTTGCAAAATAATATGTATGCTTTGTTTTATCCATTTTCGGATTCAACTGCATGTCGTGTACTCCACTTGCCTATGGCGGAATATTGGTGACATTGAAAAGGCTGCTGATACGCCGGATTAAAGACGGGAATGAGAGTTGCATCAGGATTTTCCTGGCGTCACGTCACTGGGTCTGGTCTAGGTCACGGGGAGCTCGGAGATGATCAATTTAGTGGCGGAAGTCGGAGGATGGAAGAGGCCGGGCGATGGACCGAGACAGACTAGACTTTTGTCGCGTGTGTGTGAGATTGTTTGTTTGTTTAGACACGGGGAGTTTGAAGAGACATGATTCGTAAGGGAATGAGAGATTGATATCATGACAGCATTGTAATTATGTCAGACATCATCATAACAATAAACAACTCAGTGTAATCCTAGTAATTGTTTTGGAGTTGTGAATCGTGATGGTGTCTCAGTACGTAATTTGTTAGAACCCTTGTTCCGAATCTGGATGTCGGGGCCATCGGGGAGGTCGGGGAGTTGTCAGTTGTCGAGGCCCTTGATGGAGTCGGCGGTCCTGAGCAACGCCAATGAATGTAGCCGATGACCGACGGCCGAACTGTCGCGAATATCTGTATCCATAATAAATTACTCGAGGTATCCGTATCTGTATGTATAGTACTGTATTGTAGTGGAGGGTTTTTTTTCCCAACACTAAATCAACTTCGAGACCCTGATCTGGGGTACATTGAACACTAGGTACAGAGAGACTACTCTTCTATGAGAAAGCTGTGCTATAATTCAATATCACTGAATGCATATATATGTATTTGTATGTCTGCCTCAATAGGTATTCATCAATTATCGTTGATCACGTGGTACCTACTCAGGCATCAGTCATCATCACCATCTTTCCCCGATGGCATCGTCCCCCGACATCCGTCGTCCAAATAATCTCCACTTGGCGCACCAAAACCACACGAATACTACCGACAACCGCACAAAATGGCCACCCCGGTGCCCGTCTTAGACCAAGCCCGCGGGACATGCCTCGTAAGGTCAAGCTCAAGTTCTCAAGCCCAAGCCCAAGTCAAGGGGGAGGGGGAAAATGCCGACCTAAAGATAGAGTCTCAAAATTTGACTTGACTGACCACTCCTCTCGACAAACATCATCAATGACGACGAGTCCTGTCCAGACTCGCAGTGAATAACTCGCCTTAATCTCACCTTTTTTACTTTGGCTCGAGAGAAGAGCATGACACGGACAAAGTCTTCTACCCCCGGCAGCTGCGCGACCGGGCCATCGGCCACCGCAACTGCGACTGCCACGCGCCGTCAGGCTTCTGCGAGGCCTGGAAAAGCGAGATCCCTTGCTTGTCGACAATGTCGCGATCGTAAAATTCGCTGCGACGGCGCTCGTCCTGTTTGCGATTCCTGTTCTAGACGGGGTCTTTGTGCGGATCAGTGCATTTATCCCGAGATTGAGCACGAAGGGTCAATCGCTTCGTCGCGCAGGTGAGTAACTTTTAGATTTTCATCATGTAGATAGAAATTGACCATGTAATAGCTATATTCGCGCCCTTCAGAAACGGGTACAAGAACTCGAAGAGAAAGAAAGGCAATTGGTAAGTCTTTTTATACCAAGTACCTTGCTCATATCTTGTCACTTGTTATGGGCAATTGGCTGATACATCGTAGGAGCTTGTCGCTCATGGTCGCGATGCATTCGCCGCGACTACACCTGCACATGACGACTGGAGGAAACATTCTACATCTCCCAGCGTGGTATCGGAGCGTTTGACACGCCCACCACCACGGCCTGTTGACCATGCTCTTCCACCAATTCATGCCGATTCTGGCAATCCTCCGCCAAGTTTCCCTGTCAGAGCAGGTTCGCTACCAATGGTTCATGAACCAGCAAGCTACTACTCTCGTCCCCACCACCCAATGGGTGCAAGTCCACCCTTGACCGACGACCTCGAAGACGCCGCTCCTGTCAAGCCATCGTCTTTTGGTTCTTATTCTTCCAATGTCAAGGCTGCTCTGATGCTCCAGAAGATTACCCTTCCGCCAGTAGACCTTATGGACGAGCTACTAGCCGAGTACTTCAACGTCGACTGGATCACTATGCCTATCGTTCATCGCCCAACCTTTTACCAACGTTATCATCGACTCATCGCTGTCGCAAACTCTCGTTATCGCCGCGACATTCCCCTCGAAGAAGCAACTGAACTCGCCGCCACTTACTCCCTACTCCTCGGAATGCTGGCTATCGGTCAACTAGCCAAATCTGCAGCCACCGAATCCACCGAGTCTCATCCAACTCACGCATACGAATTTCACCAGCAGGCCAAGACACTCTTACTTGTCGATCTCTTATCTGTAGCGTCTCTTCCTGTAGTGCAGGCATTAGTTGTTCACACTCGGTTCTTGCGAAGGGCGGGTGCAGCTCAGGAAAGTTGGATGTTGACTGGAATGGCTTATCGACTTGCAGAGGGACTCATGCTTCATGTTGAACTACCAGGACAGGCGCAGGCGGAACGTGAGGAGAGAAGGAGGACATGGTGTGCTTGTGCTCTACTTGTTAGAATGCAAAACTCTTCCGAGAGCCAAAAATCACCATTTGGCACTTTGCCCCAGGAAATTGACGACGAACATCTTGAGGTCTATGCAAATAACATCAACAGGACCCAGCCTTGCGATACCCCATCCAAGCTATCTTTCTTCAACCAAGTACTGAAGTTATCCGACAACATTTTGCAGCCTATTCGCGATTCTTACTTTAGCCAACACACAGGTTGTAACGACAATCAGACAATCCCAGACATTCTGTCCACTACACTCAAGCTTGACTGCGAACTGGAAGAATGGCATGCTGCTCTACCTGAACATTTGCGTGTCAAGTTCCCCTGCACCCAGCCCGAAGCAATCTTTCGCCGTCAAGCTACTCTGCTACGCATGAGGTAATTTGATATCTCATTTTAACCAATATGTCATAGCTCTAACATGAATCTAGATATCTTGAGACCAAGGCATTGATCCCCCGAGCAGCTATCATGAAGCTCATCGCCAGCAACGCAAGTCAACCAGCGTCGCTTGTTGCAAGATCGATGCTCGCAGGATTATTTGAGAGTTGCTATGCTGCAAGTGTGGAGCTGGAGGATATCATGGCACGCGAAAAGAGGCTCATCACTTTTGACGGACCCCCAGAGAGCCACTCGGCCATTGGTAAGCTCACGACCCTATCATCAAACACTCTTATTAACTTTGAACTCAGCTCTTAGTATTATCGGCATGACTCTTACCGTCCTAGTTCAACACCCTCTTTTTAGAGACATCATCACCAATCCCGTCCTCATCACCGACGAAGCAAGGCGCTGTCTCGCCACAGCAAAGCAATACACAAACACAAACGCAAACAACCCACTATCCGAGCGCTTCGTTCACGCTCTCGAGTCAGCCTTGCAGCCTACATCACGATGCACTTCTCCACGCGGCGTATTGGACCCTACACTGGAACCCAAGACTGTTGGGTCTGTCCTGGCCAACCTCACCGAGACCCCCGGGGCTGTGGAAATGGTCTTACTTGAGGCCTGGTATATGAAGAGGCAGGACCTCGTTTCTGGGTGCGGTTTACCTGTTACGGAAATTGTTTCTTTGTGGTAATTGGATACCCCCATATAGTATGCATGTATGAATGGATGGATACCCTATATAAAATGGAAAAGGAAGGGATAGGAAGGATTAGGCGTTTTGTTTTAGCGAGATACCCAAGCATCAAGTCAATTGAATGATTATCTGAATTAAATGTCGACTCTTAAGTTGTGTTTTGTTCTGGCGGCCTCTGGTGTTGGTGTTGGTGCTGATGTTGGTTGAGCAAGTTGCCTTGTTGCAGGGTGCATGCTGGTCTCAAACGCAACGGCCCGGCCAGACTGCGCCTTGCAAGGATTAACTGTAGTTATCATTGGTCTTTTGTAAGCCTCGAGTCATCGATTTAATATTTTCACGTAGAATCTTCTGGCTATCGCGCGGCTACTTACTGGCATCTTTGTAGTGGTGGGCCTCCGACTTTAAACTCTGCATGTAAGGAAATCCCCTTGATCCAGTATGTGACAAGTACCGAGGAAAGGTAGCATTGCGTTAAGGCAACTCAAGTCTTCAAACAGAATATTAAACTGTATATCGTTTGAGCCATTGAATTTACTCTGGTGTTCAGTAATTATTCGGTCCTCCGATAGTGATATCTTAATGTCTGTGGTGGCCCCAACATGCAAGCATTCGCTCAGCCGATAGCTACATGCAAGTGGAAGTAGAAAAATGCAGTCAAAGACGACCTCGAGACAACTCAATATCTCCCTGTGAGGCTTAAGCAGTGCATTGGTCTACTTCGCAAGGCAACCAGGCTGGTGATGGGCCTCCAGCAGCAAGCAAGCAACCGCAGCCCCGGCCATCTGCTTGGTCGCAATCCAAGTTAGTCGACACAAATTAATCGTTGAGTGAGTTACTGTACCCAAGGTATAAGTACCGAACCCGGGTTCCTCTGCAAATCTTACTTTCCTTTCCTTTCAATACAACGCAACAGACTCATTTGACTCAATCACTCTAAAGAACAACAATTCCATAACCAACACTTAGCCTATGACAAGGAAAGGGAGAAAAACATTGATCAAGAAAGTCAACACAGTTTTTGATACTCAAGTTGCAGAGATGACGGCAAAGACTGATAGATCCAGCGATGGGCTCGCCAACAGAGCTCTCCTCGATAAGATGGACAAGCTGAGAGAGCTTGGAATCTCTGACATGGTTCCTCTTCCTCAGGTAGGATACCCAATCATACCCTGGGTAGTATGGACCTGCGACTGACTGCTGCAATAGATGGTCGTAGTTGGAGATCAAAGTGCCGGAAAATCGAGTGTTCTCGAGTCCCTCACTGGCTTTCACTTTCCCCGAGATGTGACTCTCTGCACCCGTCATGCTACAGAGATCATCTGTCGTCGCGAGGAGACACCCAGCATTGTCATCTCAATCCATGCTGTAGACGCAAATGAAGAAGAGGCCAAGTCCTTTCGCCGAACGGTCAAAAACCTTGACGCCAAGGAGTTTGGCCAGATCTTTCAGGATGTAAGTTCCCTCTGTCTACCACACGCAATGGTTTTCTAACCAAGGCAAAAGGCTGCCAAAGTCATGGGAATCGAGACAGACTCCAACGGTAATTCAGTCGGATCAGCATTCAGTCGAGATGTTCTCCGTGTTGAAATCAGTGGACCGAATGAGGACCACTTAACCGTGATTGATGTGCCTGGCATGTTTGAGAACGAAACGCCAGGTCAAACTACCAAAGCAGACATTGATCTGGTAAAGAGTATGGTCAAGAAGTACATCAACGAGTCCCGAACCATCATCCTCGCTGTCGTCCCTTGCAACGGCGACATCGCAAATCAGAAGATTCTAACCTATGCCAAAGAGGCTGATCCTGAAGGTAAAAGAACTCTTGGTGTTCTAACCAAACCTGATCTGGCGGTTGAACAAGCCACCAAGGGAGTCGTTGTCGACCTTGTACTTGGTAAACGACGGGACCTCCAACTTGGATACTGTGTGGTGAAGAACCGCGGCGCAGACGATACTTCATCCAGCCCGGAGGATCGCAACCTCCAAGAGAGAAGCTTCTTCACCCAGGCTCCTTGGACCAAATTGCCCGCTGATCGCATCGGCATCCCCGCTCTGAAGACACGCCTAGGACAGCTCCTTATGGACCGCACTAAAAGCGAGTTTCCCAAAGTCCGGTCTGAACTCAGTGTCAAGCTCAAAGAACATGAGTCCGACCTCAAATCAATGGGCCAATCACGCAGTACCGAGGCAGAGCAGCGTATCTACGTTGGTAACATTGCGGCTCAGTTTGCACAAATCAAGAACTATGGCCTTGACGCTTACTACACTCGCCACAAAATCTTTGAGAATGAAGATCTCAAGCTGATTACACGCATTCGAGAGATCAATGAGGGCTTTGGGAAGGTTCTTTACGAGAAGGGACATACACGCAAGTTCTTTGAGTACGGAAAAGAACGCGTGTCAGAGCCATTCGAGACGGACGACACCGATGATGGGATCTCTGATGCCACGTCCCAGGAAGATCATGTCAAGAGAGGCGATCTGTATAGCCAGATGACGTTCGCTATTCCTTTGCTTGGCGAAAGTGACCTGATGGATGACATTCTTTACGATCCTTATTGCTGTTCTCAGCCTCAGGAGGAAGACATCTTGACCTACATCGAGAAAGAATACTTGACCTCTCGAGGCTATGAGATTGGAACTGTAAGTTCATTCCAACCCAAAAATACCCCAAGACTAACACCTTCTAGTTCAGCGGCGAGATGGTCCCTATCACGTTCAAGGAGCAATCTAAGAAGTGGCTTCCCATGGCTCGAGCCCACGTCTCCAACGCTATTCTCATTGTCCACCACTTCATCCGTACGGTTCTTGACTCGTGTTGTGCGCACCAATCTATCCGCGATCAACTCTGGGAGTTCCTTCTGGATGACCTCCAGAAACGCTACCGTCGTGCCGTCGACCATGTCGAGTTCTTGCTTGAAGTTGAGTTCGAGGGGAAGAGTATTACGTACAATCCCAATTTCAACGACTCTCTGAGCCGTCTCAAGTTTGCACATGTCAAGGGCCTGGGCAAAGAAGTCGAGGAAACCATAACCCACTACCCCTTCGACAAATACCGCAACAATGTAGATGACGCAGCTTCAGCGGCACGTCAGCTTGTTGAACGAAAGCTCACTGGGGATAACACCCTCAATACCACTCGTCGAGACATACACAATGTTCTTTACACCTTCTATCAAAATGCTCGAAGTCGTTTTGTCGACGTTGTGTGCCAGCAAGTTATCGACCATTTCCTCCTTCATGCCTCGGACGGTCCACTTGCTGTTCTTTCTGAAAAGATCGCTCTCCAAATGACGTCTCGGGAGCTTGAGACCATCGCAGGTGAAGACATGCTTAGCAAGGACCGCCGCGAGAAGTTGACGCGCGATGTTGCCAACCTGAAGGAGGCTCTCAAGGTTCTTCGTGGTTAAGGCCAATCCTAGGAAGGGGTTTGCTATCTTATTTGGACAGAATGCTGGGCGCATTGGTTCAAACATGACCTGAATTGAGTGACAGACAGGGAGGCATAGACATGTATGTAGACAATACATTTGAAGCACAAAACCCTGTTCTACTTGTGACTTCAGACCGTGAGATTTACGATAACCAGCACAGCAGTTGTCACAAGCTCAACTACAATGGTACATCACTTCTATGACCTGATCATGAACTCACACCAATGGACCCGTAAACTGTACTCAACACAATCAGTTATTGGAGTTTTGGGAAGCGCAAATGCTGGAGATTCTTTATTCGTTATTCATTCGTACAAGTTGCAGTCATTTCTCCCTGCAAGTCTCCTGTTGCCGACATTAAATTCGACATAGTTCCTAAATCAAACATCTAAGGTATCATAGTCTAAATTTCATTATTCCACCAACGCCTGTAATATGCCAATCATATGTGACCAACACCATTTTTGTTCAAGAACATCATTTTGTAAGAAGGCTGCCAACATCCTGCAGCTGAACCGAGTTCAACAGCGGAGGAGGACCTCCTCGATCGATGCGTCCCCAGCCAGCTCCCCAACTTGGGGGAGGCGGCGGCGGGGGGCTAGTTGCTACAGAAGCAGGTGCCCCTGCCGGGAAGATCTCGTCGTCTGCTGTGCCCGAGCTTCGAGTGCTCAAGGCGATATCTGTACCACTGCTCGATTTGGCCTTACGGTGTCTTCGCCAAAGACGAGGCTTTCGAAGTCGAGATGTCTCAGCCATGAGCTCTGGCGAGGTCATGATGCCAACACGGTCACTCTTTCTGAACTGGCCCATTCTAGACCTGGGATATGAGAACCCTGCAGGCTGGCCACCATGGAAAGGATTCCATGCTCGAAGTTTAGGTGACCCGAGACTTATGCTACCATTGCATCCTGAGTTATAGCTCGTTCGGGGTTCACCAGAGAGCTCCTCCAACGTCATGCCCTTGGTCTCGGGAATCAACAAAGAGACAAAAGTACCAAAAAGCATGAAAAGGGCGAAGAGTTGAAGCAGTCGATGTAGGTTGGGAGTGCAGTCAGTGCCCTGACAATTCTCACTTGCTCCTTGACGAACCATAGGGATGCTGATAACTTGGGCGACGATAGCACCGATCTTGCCCATAGCAGCACTGATTCCGTGTCCAGTAGAACGATATCTGGTCGGGAAGCATTCACCAGGGACGATGAATGTGGTTGTGTTTGGACCAGCATTAAAAAGAAACTGCCCGATAATGTATAGTGCAAGCAGACCGCCCTGGCTTAGGCTGTTGTATGCAAAACCGAGAACGCAGAAGAGAATTGTGAGCAAAAGGAAGCCAATGACCTGTAAGGGCTTGCGGCCAAAAGTGTCAACGGTGAGAATCGCCATCCAGTAGCCAGGAAGGGAGCCGGCACAAGTCAAGATGATCATTCCCACTGCTTGGTTGTGAAGTTTGTCAAAAAGGTTGTTGCCAGCACCATATCCAACAGCTTGAAGGACAAAGGTGTTGTTGAGTCCAAGACCGTAGAAAGCAAGGTCCTTCAAAAAGGTTAGCTAAAGTAAGAACGACTCTATCACCAAGACCTACCAAAAAGAACCACGAAAGTGTTGTGCCAAGAAGCATTTTGAAGTTGGCCCATTGGCGGAAGAAGGCAATGAGGTCGGACCAAGACGCTCGAGGCACGTTGAGGCCGCGTCCAGAAAGGCGCTTAGACCTGACCTGGTGAACAACATCGAAAGACCCCTTGGACTTGCTCGCCACGTATGCTTTGATATCGGCATCGGCCTTCTCGACATCATGTTCAACATCGAAGGTATATCGAGGGGTTTCGGGAATAGTGATACGGTAGTATAGGGCGGCACAAGCAGGAATGGCGCCTACTCCAACGATGATGCGCCATGCCCTGTCGGCAGCTAATCGACATTCAAAACCACATTGACTTTCGTCAATGGCTCCGACAAAGGCATCCTTGAATGCGACAGTGGTAATCAGGGCAACAATAGCAGCTGCAAGCTGTCCGAGTCCCTGCATTGAAAAGACAGCAGCAACCATGGCACCACGCCACCTTGTCGGCGCAAATCTGGCGAAATCTCAGTCAGAATTCAAGTGTATATGCCAATGGGAAGTCAACTTACTCAGATGTGATGACACTAGATAACGGATAGTCTCCGCCAATGCCTATTCCCTGTATTTCAGTCAACAACTGTTATCTGAAAGCAAGTTCTTAAGCTTACCATAATGATGCGCCAGAAGATCAGGAGGCCGGTCGATCCCATGGCAGGACTTGAGGAGATAAGAGCACAGCAAAGTGTGGCCAGGATGATAATGGCGAGTTCAACACCATACATACGTCTTCGGCCAAAACCACTGGTTGAGTTGTCAGTATACTTCGGTCCAATTTGAAGAGGAAAGACACTAACTCTGCTAGCCATCCAAATACAATCATGCCCACCACAATTCCAGCACTAGTGGAGGCTTTGAAAGCTTGGTTGACTGGGTCGGGCAGGTAGCCATCGTTGCCACTGAAACCATTTTGAGGGTTTGGGTCTCCCCAGAAAACAACTCCAAGGAGTATTGTGATAAGATTGATAGCAAAGATATCGTAAGAGTCTAGGAAGAAACCAACACCTGCTACTAAAACAGCACGGATATCTGATAGAAGGTCAGTAAATGTAAATACAATAGCGATGTATCAAGTCATGGTATCACATACGGTATGCGCCAAAGGGAACCTTGTCAATTTCAGACAAGGCAAGACGGCGGCGGAGATTTGGGTCAGGAATGTGTGAGAAGTCGTTGAAGAAATTGTGAAAGGCGTTGTTGCCTCCCCAAGTGCGATCCTGCTGAGAACCGGATGCAGGTTCGGGGAGCATGTCGTCGTCGTAGTCAGGCATTTTGAAGTTTAGGGTGAAGGAATATCAGGAGCGATAATATCTGTAATCGACGACATGGGTTGTTCGGGTTGAGGATGCGTCGGGATGAGTTTCGCGATACTGATCTCCACCTCTTCGGGCGCTGGTACGTTGAGATCAAGAATGCATAGGAACCAAAAAATTCTGGTTTGTCGTCGAAGTTTTGATAATTAATCCAACTCTTTCTTGAAATTTCAATTCTGAAATTTCGAGCCCAGTCAATGATCTTCTTTCCCTTCAAATCGTGATTCGCTGAAACTCAAGGTGAGTGAGTATCCAATTGATCCAGGTCGTAGGATGATAAGCGTTTGAGACGGTCGGTTCCGGTATCGACACTAATATGCAGTTCCGTTCTATTCCAAGATTCCAGTTTGAATTGAAGACGGTTTAACAAAGGTAACGGAGTGTTGATGTATTGTTCAAATGCGACATCGATATCATGGATCGGAGTTTCGGCGTCGATGGCCGTCGGGGTGCGGATTCGTGAGGGTCGATGTATGCGACGAGTGGTGAGGTCTACGACAGGTCTAGTCCAAGAGTGTAGGTGGAGAGAAACGAATCAAACTGTAGATACAACGAAGAGAATGTTATGTTTTCTTAATAATACGTATGGGTGAGAAATGGAGAAGTTTGAGAGGATTCTTGACAGGCCAGGCCCGGGCAGTTGGGATTAGATAGGTACGGTCGGATATAGCGTGCGAGCCGTGCTTGCCCAGGTTGGTACTTTGAAGTGCGGTACGAATTGGGGGATGGACGAACGTACTGTCCCCGTCTTGTCTGTAACGAGATGGGTGGTGATTTTGAGGCAGGTGCAGCTGTGGAGTCGCATCTGCGCACGCCTTCCATAATGGAATCTAGGACCAAGCCACTGACCAACCAGAGATCGGTATGGAACCAGTCACCCACCTCTGGAAGCCGAGGAAGAAGCAAGATAGAAAGCCCACTGCACACCCACTTGAACCTCCCCGGACTAATCAGAGACAAGTATTCGATGCAGACCACTGAGATGAATGGAACACCAGGTTGCCCATGCTTTTAGAGAATCCACAGGGCCCGCCTTGTTCAAAGCAGGTCATTCTGCTAAACACCGACCACCTCCTTCATCTAGAATAGCATGAACATCAGCTCGGTGCTTTGGAAAACGAAATAGGCCAGCCCCGGCCAGGTACGACTCTCTTCTCCCTCGACCAAGATCCGAAACAAGATGCCATTCCCAGGTCACGACCGACGAGACAGAAAAGAATTCCTCCCTCCCTGTCGTAGCAGATACACCCTTGTAATCCCCTGTCATCCACTAACCTCACCTCAACCAATTGGAATTCGTCGGAGGCTAGTGGCCAAACTCGCCCTGGTGGAGAGAAAGTCGACCTAACGCCCGCGTCTTACACACTGAAAGGGCTGCCCCCCACTTCAAGCCCAGGGTCGTGTCGCTATCTGTTCACTGGCTCTGACCTGACTGGGCTGAGGTGTGTTGAGGATGGATGGCTGCGAACAGAGTTTATTTGAATAAGAGGCGTTGTCACCTTTGCAGGTTCAGGAGAATGTAATTTCTCCTTCCATCTCAGGGATATCTCTCCGTTGGTTCGCTTGAATTATCATGATCCAAGATTGATGCCGTGTTACAGAAATTAGACCTGTCTGATGTGATGCAGACAGTCAGACAAACCGACCCCCCTTGGCCCCTGTTTTCCAGAACGAATTCTTCACGCCTCAGGCACTCTTGAGTTTACTTCTGTCATGGGAAAGCTTCCAGAAACAATAGAGTCGTTCCATGGATCCATCACACCCACATCATGCCGCATCGAGCAATTTCCATCTAACCATGGTCACTTGGTCGCAGATCTCGTCAACCGGGAACTCTCAACATTTTACCGGCGTTTCTTTCACTTTAGATCTACATGTATAATGCCCGAAACCTTTTTATATCCATCTCCGTTGCATCCCATCGATGCACGATATCGATGACGAAGGATTGAAAAGAGATCGACAGCAATTCCCAGACCAAGCTGCATTACACAACATCCTTTGTTGACTTTCCCCTCTTTCTCGTGATGGCAAATGCCGACACGTGCTTACATGCGCCCTTCATTAGTTTATGAGACAACACAATGAAAAGAGAGAAAAGCGCCGAGCGGGCGTACTTTGTCAGTGTACGTAAAAAGTGCACGTTGTACAATCAGCCCAGTCAGATACAGTGGGTTACTCGTTTCTACATCGCCGAAAAGATTCCAACGGACGGCTTCCGGCAAACAGCAAGCTCTATCCTAGTCTGCCCCAGCATGATTGGATCGTGCGCGGCTGTACGCATGAGGAACATTGAAGAATCTCGTCAAGCGTGACTCTTACTTATCCATTACTCACACAAAGTGAAACGTCCGGCCTCCTCTTCTGATTCATGGTGGCCAAGAGAAAACAAGATCAATCAATGTCAGACCCATCTGGCACGTTGTCCAACAGACTACATGCTCCACTTTCTTACCTTCGAAAATGCTTCTAGCCGCATTCTGAAGCTTGCCACAACATGGATTTCAGAGTACGAAGGCCTAGGAGCGAAAGAAAACTTGACTCGTGTTTCCAGGATACAAAAAACAAATGAGCAAACGGCCATCAAATCGTCAACGACATGTCTGACACTATTTGATCATTCAAGTCTAGATTTCTGACACCACTTGGCAAAAGCAATAGCTCGTCTGATATTAACTAAAAAGTTACGTATTACGGGTCTGTGTTTGTTTTTTTGCTGACCCGTGCTTCTGTTCCTGAGTACGCGATACGTTTTGCTAATCTTGTTAATCTGCGACGCCTGCCGAGTGAAACCGTTACCTAAAGCTTAGCTCTAGTCATTCACTAACACCTTTTATCTTTTCAGCTCCATTTCACGAATCGACACGGTCGTTTTTTCGTCTTTTCCCATCTCGCTGTCAATCTCGGTGAGGAACTGCATTCCGGCAGCACTGACCGAGCCAAGACGGGCCAAGAGCTGTCGCCCAGCGGATATGGGGTTTCTCTTATCTCATCACATTCGCGTGTACTCTCTTCTCTTGCCTCGCTTTTTATTGTCTTTTCCAACTTCTCAGCTCATCCTGCTCGTTTCGCCAATTTTGACCAGGGGCTGCCTCTACCGTCTTACAGTCGACCAATCGGTTATCCACGTGTGTCGGTCTTTGACTCGATCCTTCCATAGGCTTTGTGAACTTCTCATCTTGTGCGAGGCCGGCCCTTGAAAGATTTGCTAATCCTATACCTCTTGAAACTGTTGCTGGGAATCTTGTAAGCTGAGGAATTCGTAAGCCAGTGGGCCAGTGGGTTATCAGTCAGTTACACGTCAAAGAAACAACCTAGTCTAGCCGAGCATCTACTGCTTTCTGTAAGTTTCCCAATGGAGGAAAAGAGTTTAACTTGTTCTTAAGTAGCCGATTGGTGAAGTTACGATATTTTGAAATGGTGGATGGGTTGACACACTCGGCGATTTGCAAAGTATTGACCTAAATGAATATACATTCCATAGTCTCACAAGGCTGTTCGGAAACCAGCAATTCCGGTATCTTTGTGAGTTTCTAGGATGGTGAGCTTGTTTATCCTATGTTCTTGGCTTTTGCCTGGTATTGCTTTGCTGTTGTCACATCATCAAGCCCGGCATCTTAATTCATACCCATGTCTTGACTCACGACAGCACTCCATCCTATCTCAAAAGGCAGACAAGGCGCATAGTATTCTGACACACACTTCTGGAAATTATTAAAAAGTGTTGCACCCTGAATCATGCAATGCAAGCCAAAGTTTCTTGCAGCCGTCAGAAATCGACATCTTACCGGCCGGCCTGATGATCAGCCGGCATCAACACGGTTACACAAATACTCCGGAAACAACGCATCAAGCGCAAACAAGCGAATTCCATGTGTAATTGGTTTCTTTGTACATGCTTGTTCTGTTTTCATCAGTATGCATTCCATGTATGTCACTCTTTGCAACAGCCTCATGTTTTAGCCTGCCGCCACCACTACCACCATCTTTATTTACAGTGCGCCATGTCCCGCAGTGGCTTGATTTGTGAATGTGACAGTCCTGAATATCGACATGCAGAATTGCCCATTATTAATAATGTAAACTTTTGTCATCAAAGAAGCGTTGGTGTCGTGTGGCTTCACGATGGCGATATGGTTTGGCGGGAATAAAGTTGAATGAACAAGCGTTCGGGTGTAAAGAATGGAAGTCATAACAAAGTAGGTACAAGGAGCGATTAGTCTGTACTCGGAAGTAATTCTGTGACTGAGTAGTAAGATTCTCCTGCTCGGTGGTCAGAACACTACTTCCCTGACAAGTGTTCTATCACATGAAGACCAAGGAACTACAATTTATGATACGGCAGAGTTTGATCGATTCATCATCATGATCAAGGAAACAAACCTCTTCATGCATATTGTATGCATGATTTTGAATGGCTACGTAAGACCGACCCAGAAGGGTGAGCATATATGACTTATCAGACAGCGCCCACTATAGCAAGAGTGGTGGCCACTCAATTGCCGGGCGCCTCCACAAAGGTTAGCGTTGGAATTTCTGTTTGCAGTTGATGAAGGATTTCAGAGGCTCAGTTGATGGTTGTGCAGACTGATGACTGGACACATATCGATCAGTGCCCAAGTTTGTGGACGAGCTCAGTACAACTGACTCAATGTCTCTGTCACATGTAGTTTCAACCCTTGTGTCCCTCTCTCAAGATACACCCCCATGGTGATTTGGTGTTATTTGGTTAACGACCAGTGTTCGTTACCTTACCATCGCGGGCACCAATATAGTTGGGTAGGATGAAACGGCTACAACGGTATAAGCTCTGGTTCTTCATGTTCGTCATTATAGGTTTTGATCTCGTCTAATCTTTTCCTAGCTCGTCGTAGCGCCTTGGCCCCGTTCTAAAACAAATATGGTTTACCAGGCAGTGATATCCTCTACCTCAGCTTCACCAAATGTGCTCGACTTGGTAATTTGCCCAACACTAGCTTCCTCAGGCGCAGCACCGTCCTTGGACATGATATCTGGCAAGACCTCTTTGAAAAAGGAGAGAACATAGTTGTTGACTTGTTCGAATTGCAGCAAGAAAGCATCGTGGCCCTCAGGGCTCTCAATACGTTCCAGGCGCGCGTTAGGGACATGCTTTGCGATCTCCTCTTGCTCTGCGAATGTGAAAAGGCCGTCGCTTTCAATGCCCAAGACGAGCGTAGGCTGCTCGATCATGGCCAATGCATCTCCAATGGTTTCTGCTCGGTTGCGTGACACGTCATGTGTGTCTAGTTTACGAGTCATGGCAATGTAGCAGTTGCTGTCGAATCGCGTAACGAATTTACGCCCTTGGTACCGCAGATACGATTGGGCAGAGAAATAGTGCGATTGCGGCATCTCACCTCCAGTGAGACTGCCGTTACTAGGGCCATGGAACTGAGGGTCAGCAACATCAGTCGCTGCAGGTGTCTGAGGAGCTGAACCAGCACCAGTTGCGCCAGCCTGGGATATGGACGTGCGCTTGACAACATGACCATCATTGTGAATGTGAAAGTGTGCCTCAGACGGGGTTGAGGGGCGTGGTCGGCCGCCGATTGTTTGAACCTTGGATGGGTCGGGGATGTTGCGTCCGAATCGTGATTCGAAGGAGTTGCGACTTCGATATGTGAGAAGAGCAGACATACGGGCCGCACCCAGGCCAGTGGAAGGTGGATCGTCAAAGGAGTAATATCCATCATCATACTTGGGGTCGGCGTAGATGCTCTGTCGCTGCGCTTCACCCCAGCTAATGCCCCAGGCACTGTGTCTGCTTGAGGTAGCAATAGGGACGATGCAGCGGATATAGTCCTTTCCAAAGTACGCCCACTCGAGCACAAACATACCGCCAAGGGAACCTCCAACAACAGCGGCTAGCTGCTTCACACCTAGATCATCGAGGATGAGCTTGTGGAGGCTATCAAGGATTAGTATAAGTGTTCCATCTGGTGTCTTTTGCTTGGGCCAATAAGACCACCCTTAGAGGCGCAAACTTACTTGACGTCGTCGCGAATAGTTGTGAGAGGGAACTCAGGTCCATATCGGCCCTTGCTGGGGTCGTTGTCCTTGGCTGTTACTGGGCTAGCAGTGCCGTAAGGGCTACCCAAACTGTTCATGCAGACGATGAAGAACCTCGAGGTATCGAAAGCTCGTCCAGGACCTCCAAGAAGAGGACCCCACCAATCGCTCACATCGGCGCTTCCAGTGAGGGCATGACAGATGACCATGGCATTGTTACCCTCTTCGTTGAGCTTGCCGCGAGTGGTGTAAGCGACAGGAAGGTTGTAAAGAGTTACCCCTGACTCAAGAGTGAATTCCGGAACAATTGCTAGCTGCTGCTCAGGGATGAGAGCAGCGAACGGGTTCTCGGGCTGTGATTGCGTTCTTTCTTACAGGTATTCAGCCACCAGTCTTTTACAGTGATAAGGGGGGTAGACCAGAGTGATATGTGAAGGATAGAGTATGAGGGGGAATTGAATGAAGTGAGAAGTATGGATAGAATACTGACCATATTGTTTGCGAGAATCGCCGTTCGTAGTATTGTTCTCCGACATAGTGACAGCGGGCATAGCTATATTTGCCGTTGTCTCCTCCCGATACCGTAGTTGAGAGGTTATACAGAAAGGCGCACCCAGATTAGTTGGGTTTGATATTGAAGTCGCTTGACCCCAAAATTTATCAAAATGGCAAGATTTTAGGTCCAATGGATAGAAGTGTCTTTTCCGAGTATATTTATTGTCTTGATTTGTTTAGAAAAATGTCTGGATCAAAGTTTAAGAGAAAGACTGCCCCTAGGTATGGCGTAATTCTGGCTTGTCTCCATGGCTGCCGTGACTCAGCCAATTGCCGTGCTGTACTGACTGCAACAAGAGGCCGGCAACGGAGTCGATGACGATCACGTGCAGGTATTGAGTCGCTGCGGAAATAATCCGTGGAGAGCATCTTTATACTGCGCTCAAATTGTTGATCTCTGGCATAAATTGCCAGAAAATGAAGATCCAGCTGACTCACTAGAACTAATATCTCCTTGACATGTCTTTCCATTGAAATATGAAATATTTCTGACTTATGGAAGCAAGACTGGTTCTTTGTCCGATGAGATTCTATGAATTACCTGCCTTAGTAGGCCTATAGATCGGTACGTACCTACTTTTTCCGTTACAGGTGGCCTGTGCGGAGACGTGCAGTACCTGCCACCTACCACGCGTTGGCAGCCTCGTTTCCCCAGGAAGGGAAGGCTGCTACTGGCGACTGGCTGCCAATACGTCGTGACATCTAATTCCATCTTTGTTTGAGCTTCATCTATTCTTTTCTACTCAACCCCATCGCGACTGGGCTCCCCCACCTGCAATACGAATAGCAGAAGTCGCTACTTACTTACTTTGGAGCCACACATCGCGCGCTCTGAACCTTTTTGGCTTCTTTTCCTTCAAGTCATTCCCTTGTCAGCTTCGTCGCGACCATCACTTTCCCCACCCGAACTCCTTGTCGTCAAAAGTCAGTCTTTCTCATCCGCGCCGTCCGCATAATACAACAACAAAATTACAACGTCCGATTTTTTCGAACCAGCCAACTCATTTTTTTTCTTCTTGCAGGCTTTCAACCTTACAACATCCATCAATAGCGCAACACACGCTACCATCTAATGAGATAATCATCGCCTTCAGTTCCGACTTCATTCTCGCGAGCTATGCCTCCGAAACGCAAGAGGAACGATCGCCAATCGATCGAAGGTGGTCGATCTTCTCCCCATCGACCTGGAGATACAACACTCGGACAGCACGACCGCGACGATAATATGGGACGTGGTCGCGGAAGAGGACCTCGAGGTCCGGGTCGACGCGATTCATCGCAAGGCCATGGTCGAGCACCCCCAAACCATCAATCCAATCCTCCACCGACGCAACGACGGCCCAGCTCTTCACATGCACCACCACCACCCCCTCCGCCCGCTATCAAGAAACCTACTTACGTGCCACCACCGCCTGTTATAAGACCACCTTCTCCGGTCCGTTCTAACTATCGCTATAATAATCTTACGGACGAGAAGATTAGCGCTTGGGCCGAGAGTGGTCGGGATGAGATAATTGAACATGGAAAGCAGTCGCGAGACGATGTCGATATCACTGAGCTATCAAGCTTGTTCCAAGAGTTTGTTCACGCAGTTGTCCAAGCTCGATTATCACCAGCCGATGCAGGTACCTGCGTCAAGGAAATCCTCGGCGACGAAACGACGGAGATTATTAAGGATTCATACGCGTTCGCTCCCCACACTCTATTTCTTGACTCTCTATCCATTGTTATGGATAACGAGCCCGCCATCTATCGACCAACCCTCCGGGAATTTGTTCTAACGGCTGGCATATCGTCAAATTTGATGCGACAGGTGCTTGATCCTGAAGTCTTGCAGCAACTGGGCCTCATCAGAGATAACTTCGTCAAACTGGGTATCAAGCAGGCGACGAACCTACTCTATCGACAGGCCAATTACAACCTGCTTCGCGAAGAAACCGAAGGTTACTCTAAGCTTATCACAGAATTATTCACGACTAGTAGCGTGGCACCTCCTCCTCCAGAAATGGCCGAACAGACCTTTGAACGGATCAAAGCACTGATAGGTACTTTTGATCTCGACGTAGGAAGAGTACTGGATGTAACCCTTGACGTCGCAGCTGCTGTACTTATCAAGCAGTTCAAGTTCTTTGTCAAATTTCTTCGGGTCAGCTCTTGGTGGCCACGCACCCACCTAAAGTTCAGCGCCGCAGTCTATGTGGGCGGTCTGCCTTTGTGGGCTACACCAGACTACTTGCAGTGGACAACAACAGAAGAGGATGAGAAGCTTATGGAGGAAAAAAAACGGGTTCGTGATATCGCATTCTGGGACCGAGCCCGGGAAGTACATATTGAAGCATTCTTTGAGTTGGGTGGTAGACAAGTGGCGGATTCCGATTCTCAGCAACTTACCATCACCAACGGAGCCTCGGGTGACGATGCTGCGGCCGACATCGAGCGGCAATGGGTGCAAGAAACCAAGACACTACCGCCTCCGGGCAACCGTACGGCCGCACAGTTGCTTGGTTTCAAGTTGCGTTTCTACAACTCTGACGCGAGAGATGCATCAGACGTTCTTCCTGCAAACCTGCTCTACTTGGCGGCCCTTCTCATCAAGATCGGATTTATTTCCTTGACTGACCTTTACCCACACCTCTCGCCAGCTGATGAAAATATGGAAACCGTACGCGAGAAGGAGATGAAGACACTAGAGGAACGGGAGCGATCCGCCAGAGGTGGGCCGATGAACGCTCTTCTTATGGCTGGTGTTTTGCCTCAAGGCGACGATGATAATCCCAATGGCTCGAATCTTCCTCGACGGGAGCTTCCCAAGAAGGCTGAACCGGACGCTAAAGAAGCTGCTGCAGAGGCGGCAGACGACAAACCAAAACTGCCTGAGCCTCTGGAACAGAAGGTAGCATTGCTCATTCAGCTATTGACGATTGGTGCCATCCCCGAATCGCTGTTTATTCTCGGTCGCTTTCCCTGGATCCCTGAGGTCTTTCCCGAGGTTCTCGAGAGGATCCATCGCATTCTTCACTATTCTGTCGACAAAGTCTTCCACGACAGCCGACCTATCGTGGTAGGCGAAACTGGATGCCCTACGAAATTTGTCCCCGACTTTGATCAATCCGGTCTTCCCAAAGGCAGCGTCCGCCTAAGCAGATTGACAACCCGCAAATCACTCAGATGGCCATTCCCAGACAAGATCGACACCAATGAAGCGCAAAATTATCGATATTATTGGGATGAATGGGCAGACAACATTCCCGTTTGTCAGACCGTGGATGATATTTTCACCTTGTGTGGAACCCTACTCAACATTTCTGGTGTCAATATCGGCAAGGATGAGGCACTCCTGACCAAGTTGGCCAGAATCGGAGCCAAGAGTCTTGCGGAGGACAAGTCAGATCACAACCTCACTCGATGGCACGATCTACTTCGACGGCTTTTGTTGCCAGCGTTGAGCCACACCAAAGCCAATGCCTCTGCCGTCAACGCGATCTGGGAGCTCATGAGACATTATCCTATGACTACCCGCTATTCCATGTATGCCGAATGGTTTGAGGGTCAAATTTCTCGACTCCCTGCTATGAAAGCAGCTTTCGCAAAGGCAACATCCGAGACTCGAGGCACCATGAAGCGAGTTTCCCTCACCAACCTGAGCGAAATGGCCAAGCAACTCGCCAAGACCAGCTACTCTTCTCCTGGTATTGTTTTCCGAGTTGCATTCGAGCAATTGGAGTCCTACCCAAATTTGATTGACGCTTTTGTGGAGTGTGCCAAGTACTTCACAGAACTGTCTTACGATGTGCTTGTGTGGTCTCTAATGAGCTCTCTTGGAAAATCCAGGAGCCGTACTCAAGCCGAACACGCTCTCACTACCAGTAAATGGCTACAAGCCTTGTCAAGATTCTCTGGTAGAGTTTTCCGACGATACACTGTATTGAACGCCACACCTGTTCTTCAGTATGTCAACGACCAGCTGATCAAGGGTAACTCTACCGATCTCATCATTCTCAAGGAGCTTATTACTTCCATGGGTGGAATTGTGGATTCGGTTGATTTCACAGACCATCAAATCATGTCCATGGCTGGAGGTGAATACCTGCGAAAACATACCCTAATCCGTGGTCAGGACAAACGTTTCGAGAACATCAAGAGCTCCAAGCGACTCATCCAAGCCTTGACGGAGTCTAAACTTGCCGCACAGCTTCTTATCAGCCTAGCGCAGTACCGACAAGCGGCTCCCTTCCAAGTGCCAGAAGATGAAGCTCACATCAAGTACCTTTCCTCAATGATCGATGACTCCCACCGCATTTTGATTCAATACCTGGATCTACTCTGGAGCAACATGGAACCGGCCAGCTTTGACAACCTTGTGCCATCCATTCCCGAACTCATCCATTCATACGGCTTGGATGTCAGCGTAGCGTTCATGATTGGTCGAGCAAGTCTCGCCCAACGCATGTTCCCTTGGAAACAAAAGAAGGTGGAGGAAACCAAAGAAAAGGCTCAGATTGCTCAGTCTACGGATAAGGAAGGAGATGTTGCCATGTCTGATACACCAGTTACGAATGGCGGCAACGACACACCCGGCCAAGAAACACCCCAGACTGATGATCAGGTGGGTTCCCCAAATGCTGCAGCACGGAACCCCTCCACTAATCTACCACAATCACAGAAATCCGAAGATAATTCTCTCGTCAAGTCAGCACTACAACCTCTGGTGGAAAGCATTCAAGATGCTGTGCGCCCTGAAACCTGGCAGAAGATTACCCCGGAACTCTATGTGACCTTCTGGGCTCTCCAGTTAGGCGATCTCTATTGCCCTGACAAGATTTACAGACAAGAGAAAGAGCGCCTCAGAACCGAAGAGGTTGCTATCTCTCGAGACCGCACCGACATGTCGAGACGAGGACAAGAACGCAAAGTGGAAAAACGAAAGGAACTTATGCAGCTTCAGATCGGCCTTTCCGAAGAGTGCGGCGAACACCTCCTACGACAGGGGAAGTGGAAATTCTTCCTTAGCAAGCAGTTTCAGACTTCATTCCCAGAGCCTCGAGCTAAGCCAGACAGCATCTCCGACGCGTTGCTCGAACAGTGCTTCATTCCTCGTCTGCTTCTGTCCAAGGCTGACGCTGAGTATACCTACAAATTCATCAAAGCACTTCATGAAGGAAATGCTCCAGGCTTTCAGTTGATGTCTCTTTACGATCGTCTGTTCAATGCGAACCGCCTGAGGTCTCTTATATTCACGTCAACTGTTATGGAGGCCGAATATCTCGGTCGTTTCTTGAAGTTGATACTGGAAGACTTGTCACGTTGGCATAAGAACGCACCCGTCCCCAATGAGAAGGACAAGTCAAAGGATCAGCCCAGGTTGGGTGCATATGACAAGGAGGGCAAGGGCTCGAGTGATCAGCCTCGTCTTGGTTTCGCTCTAACTTTTGACGACAACGGAAAGCCCTTGACCTTTGTGGAGCATGAACAATTTCGCGATATGCTATTCCGCTGGCACAAGAACCTCAATAGTGCTCTCCGTTCTTGTTTGGAAGGCGCGGAATGGATGCATATCCGAAATGCTATCACAGTACTCAAGGCGGTTCTTGACTTCTTTCCCGCGATCGACTTTATGGCTACCAAATTCTCTTCACTCCTTCAGAGTATCACCAAACAGGAGTCTGCTGCCAAATCAACTCCAGATAGCGAGATTGGTGGACGTGTTGATCTGTCAGTCGCCGCACAGGGTGCTATGTCAGAACTTCAGAGAAGGAAAGCGAAATGGGTCATGGTACAGGCTTTCCGCCCTGGTGGTGTAAGTACTCCGAGGCTATATTCTGTGACTTGGCTAATGTTTTATAGGCTGGACCTGCTCAAAACGAATCGGACAAGGCGTCCAATTTGCGAGCAACTGCGACGGAGTTCAAGCCCGGTTCTCAAAAGTTAGTCTCCATTCCATTTCAATTGTTTCTACGTCTAACATAAGCAGGCCCTTCAGAGGAAAACAAACTACAGCCGAAGAGGAAGATGGAGAGGTCAAGGATGCCAAGGACTCGAGGACCTCTGGAACCGATTCGACAAAGCCCGCAGGCCCCGCGAAGGACTTGTTGCCCGCTAAGCCAGGGTCGTCCCGCGAGTCTAATTCAAACAAACGCGATCAAACTCCTTCAGGACCTCGCGCCAATGCAAACGCTGCTGCTGCTGCGGCTGCGAAGCATGATTCTCGACCCAATACGCTGCCTGAACGTCCACCTCATACCCTCCCCAGTCGACCTGACGTGCCGATTCCTGCTCACTATACTCCTGATCGATTTAATCAATCCAGGGGTCATGAGCGTCGTGATGGTAAGGAACCGCGAGACGCACGATCCAGAGATTCACGGGAGTCTAGAGAGACTCGTGATAACAGGGAGACGCGCGAACCACGAGACCAACGAGACTCGCGGAGTTTTGATCCTGCCCGCCCTGACCGTCCTCGCGACTTCCCTGATCGACGAGCACAGGAACACGGTCGGGAACCATCTCGATCTGACGGATCAGGACGTCGCGGCGAACATGAGCGTGAACGGAACAGGGATGCTAAGAGCACTCGAGGCCACGAACATGGTCGTTTGAATGATACCCCAGCCTCGGCTCCCACTGCACCTGCCACTGCCGTTGAGGCACCAGAACCCCATATCAACCCGGAGAGAGCTGCTCTGTTTGCCCAAGATAACAAGCAGAGCCGTGCGCCTGACTCTGATCGCAGGGGCCGTAAGACTGCCCCTGTCGAGCCAGCGGACACGATAAATCCAGAAAGGGCGGCGTTGATAGGCAACAGAGATAACACGCCATCGCGTGCGCCTAGGAATGAAGCACGCGACCATAATTCTCGTGTGCAATCACCTCGACGAAGTGGGCGCTATGGACATGAAGCTGGCCAGCCAGACAGTGCCCGCGAAGACCGACATGATCGCAACTATCCTGTGGAACACCGACCCTCTGGTAGAGACCCTCGAGAACGTTCACCAGCACCAGGTAACTATCGTGGGGACAGGCCAATGGATCGTGAGAATGAGCGAGCCCCTGCACCCAAGGGTCGCGACGCATCTTCTTTCCACGGTACTCCGTCTCGTGGCCCTGAGCCTGATCACAAGCCATCCCATCAAGATGATTCATATGGACGCCTGAATACAATTCAGAATGTGACGGATATTCCATATGGCCCAAAGGCTCGTGGACGAGGTTCAACAAGAGGTCATAGCGGACCACAAACTGGACCAGGTCGACTTGATGGCCGATTTGCTGGTCCCGAAGCTGAACGTCCACCCACCCCTGATCGACCTCCTCCTACTGGCCCATCGTCAGGAAGGGGGCGAAGGGGCGGCTATGAGCAGAATGCTGGTCCAGTTACTCCTTCTAGTACACCTGGAGGACCTGGGGGCAGACTTCGCAATGCTGGTCCAGGCCAGAACATGCCTTCTCCTGCGTCTACCAATGCAACGCCTACAGGTGTTCATCCCGAACGTCTTGCTCAGATCGGTGGTGGTGGTAGCTCGCTACCTCCTCCTCCCCCATCAGGACAACCACCTCATGGGCCAAGTAACACCCACGGACATGGCCGCCAGTCAATGGGCGGAACTAACACGCCCGACCGAGGCCCCAATTCTGGCCCACGACAGACACCTGGAGGCTACACTGGGTCCCCAGCTGGTGAGCCTAATGTGCCAACCGGACCAGCTTCCAGCGAACGTCGCAACGGCGGTCGAAGGCAACTCGCGGGCATCAACAGTACACTGCAACAAGCGCAAGCCACCATGCCTGATACAAGCCGGAGCAGCAGCGGAAGGGGGGGAAGGGGTCAGGCACGCCAAACCCTTGGCGGCGGTTCGGATGCCCAAGTCTTGACTGGAGGTTCGCCCGCCACCACGCCAGCACAGGAACGCCAAGATCCGATCAGAAACGAATCCTCCAGCCGAGCGTCTGCCAATGGAGATGAAAGCTCTGGCCGTGGTGAGCACGACCGAAGCCGACGCGATCGCGAGAGTCGGTCAAACAGAACTTCACGACGAGGAAGCCGCGATCGCGATCGTGAGCGAAGTCAAGGTCGAGAACGAGATAGCAAAGAACATCGTGAACACCGTGACCGTCGTTCAGGCGCCGGAGATGGCGGCAGGGAAGAGCGCGAGTCTAGACGCTCTAGAGAACAAGGCGGCGCTCCGCGCGAGCCAATGGGGCCTCCTCCTACGGGTGGAAGAGACCTTGTGCAGGGCCGCGAAGGCCGACATAGAGGTGATAGTCAAAGCGGCCGCAGTGGTGAAGATTGGGCAAGTAGCGGCAGAGGAGGGCGAGGACAGCGTGAAGGAGGCTTACGACCAGAGGATCGGCGCGAGGACCACCGCGGACGAAAGAGGAGAAGCGAAGAAGGCGGGGCGGGTTTACAGAATGATCGCGAGAAGCGACCCCGACGATAAAAGATTATTTGAAGGAAAGAATGTTGGCACGGCATGTTTTGAGTACGAAAGAACGAAGAAAAGAGGAAGGATTTCGAGTCTAGTTCATGGAATACAACCTACGCAGAAGAGGACTTCGGACACGGCAAAGCAAGCAGTCTGAACGAGAACGGATCACAGACGAGTCGCATTTTCGGGGCGTTTATCAGGACTTTTTTGTCGCATTATGCTCCATTCGACCTTGCATTACAGTACACTTCTCCTTTACTACGTTACTACAATTATTACTGCTTTTTCACACACAATTGTTCCATTGGAGGCTACATTTGGTCTCGTCAACATACATGAATCGGTTTTGCGAAACATCGAATGAGGGTTACCACAGAACAGAGTTGGAACCTTTTTGAGATTTTGCTATGGGTGGTTAGGTGTTTGGTGGCAAGGCGTACTTGGATTGCAGATACCCATTGAGCAGAGATCAAGCGTCTTTTTTCACTCAGTGATAACGATATAAACCAGACTAAGAGGACGCTTGGCTTTTTGACTACCAAGCTTTGTAAGATATTGTAGCGCGTCCTGGCTTGGGTAGGATAGAGAGCACTTGGAAGAGTCAGGATGACTGTTATGAGACTCAAGAGATTTCATTTGACCACGGCCTCTTTACATTGAGGTTTCTGAACAACTAGTTTTAATTCTGTAGTTCCTCGCACATCTGTAGCATTTAAGCCTGTACCCACGTCTCAGGACTCACATCTGAGGGAAAGAGACTAAGTCTATTCCTAGCGGTAGAGTAGGTATTGCGTCTGAACAGGACTCCTATTTCTGAAGCTAAGTGGCAGTAAAGCTGGAGATTAGGAAGAAAAGGTCCAAATGCCGATCTTAACTGGCATTAAAATAACCAAATGATTTCGTCCTTTAATACCAGTCAACTTCTTCTCTGCTACCCTGAAGTCGGTATACTTTTTCGTTCTCCTTAGTAGTCCTTTTATACGGCTAAGTTAAGACGAAGAAAAAAGAAGTAAAAGATATTCAACCATGAATAAACTGTCTTGTTATGTTTGTTTCTGAATGTCATCCTATGATGTAAGATCGACTTAGGTGTAGGGACAGACAGTGTTCAAGATGGCTGTTCACAGTAGCTTGCCATCAGGGCCTATATTGGTCAATCATAGCTGTCGTCTACCATGGAACGACCGCAGATCTGTTTTACTTATACTTTTCTTCATGCGTAAGTTTCCATTACCTTGATTCCAATTATCAAATATATCCACCGGCGAACGACCCAGTACCCACCGCCCCATAACGTTCTCAACACCATACCCACACATCACGATAAAAAATGAATCCACCAGCACCACCGAACCAAACGGCAAAAGGAAAGGTCTCGGAGGGAGTCGAACCCTCGCTGGCGGAATCAGAATCCGCAGTCATAACCGTTAGACCACGAAACCCACATCCCAGTTCGGATGGGAGAAGTCATAATCGAGAGGGCTATGAAGGGTGATCCTCCAACAGATACCAATTGTCAACAGGTGCTACTACTCAGTCTACTCTGATAATGAACATCTGTCACAGGATGGTTCCCTCTTCAAGGACAGACGGCCATCACTTTATCATCAAAGTAACGTACATAGGCGGGTATTGTTGTAATATGGCAGCTAAATCGTTGGGAAGATGCAGTTAAGACTAAAGTCACTGTTCGAGTGATGAATATATTTCGTTCGAGGTGAGTGACTGTATGCAGAGATGACTCGTTGACTAAAGACAAATAGCTATGGGCTGGCATTACATAGTTTGTCTCTGTAGACGCCATCAAAGATGGTCTCCATTCACTTGTTACTATTCTTGCTGGCGTTACGATGCGGATTCAGAGCCGGTTCAGATTCCTCATTTAGGGGACGGAACGAATCTTGTCATGCATCTTGATAAGCAGAGCCTGGGATTTAATAGAATACCAAGAGAAGACGAGCAAAGATCCATACCTATGGGGAAGAAGAACTGTCGGGGTCGACTGTTGAGGTCATCGGATGTGACTGTGGGAATAGGACCTTTCCTCAGTATTTTGTAGCCGGATTTAACTACCAAACATGTATCTCGAAGCCTGAACCCGGTCCAGTAGACAAGGTGATGGGACAACTTACCGCTGAGTGGTGTATTCATGCATCCGTTGAACGTTATACAACGGTTCAATGTAGATACTAGTGGGAATGGGGTAGAAAGCATAAAAAAGTCGACTTGAAATAAGGAGAGCCAGGCCTAAAGTGGTTTAACTTAACTTAGAGGTTTAGTATCGGATACTCTTGACAGCCAAGTTTACTGGTGCCCGAGGGTATATAGGAGATAGCATGAACAGATGCTCAATCTTTGATGACATATAAGTGTTTGAGCAATCTCTGAGCAGAGGATTGAGGGTAGAAACACTACCACTGTTAACAATCAAACGTATGGACATTCGTGTGGTACCAAACCAGTAAGTGGCTAAATTGTACTATCAAATACCTCGGGAATCGCTCATCAGGCAACATCCTGATATCTTCCCAGACCAAGAAAATAAGTATACTTTTGGTCACTGTTCCGCCCATCACCCCCCCTGTGAATTTATGCTAACTCTATGTACATAGCAAGTGACCCCAAACTGACAAACGGCGGCCTGTTTATTATATCCAGACTTTGAAGCCAACACTAATGTTCGTACAACCTATTTAAACTGAGATCAACCGCGCGTTGTTACAACCGCAGTCATCATTCTTCCATCGTACCAAGATTGCTTAATCGGCCGCCGTTGTCGTAATGCAGTAAAATATAAGATCGAATCGAAGAGTAAGCAGTCGGCTCGTGCCCTCATGACCATACCGATAGCGCTGTGCAAAGCAACGGTCGCTCAGCCCGCTTATGTATGTACCCATACCGTGACCCCGCGAACCACTAGGGATTGTTATTTCCTTGTGCCGTTGTGTATGTGTTCCCCCGTGTAAAATGTCAACGCCTTCCTGGTATCTCGAAATGCAAGAAAACCCCCTTCAGGTTGTGAAAATGTGAGCCGGAGAAAGTGAGATTCGTGTGCTTCATGGGCCAGCTGTGGCCTTTTGTCCTCTCGTGTGGAACATATTTCATTAATCCATTGCCGGAACCTTTTCTGCTCAAGGTTCCGGTGTTGGATCGGGGTTGGTTGCACGAAGTACTTTGGGTGCTTGGATCCTTCTCGAATAGTCGTGGTCGTCTCGCAGTGTGTTGATACTCTCATGACTGGCACTTCGGACGTACAAGCCCTGCTTAAACGGGTCCATTCGCGGGTCGACTTGAAGAGTACTGTTGCGGCTGCCCGCAGCTGCTGACGCAATCGGCGAGCCAGCAGTTGTGCTCATGTCAGGCCGCTGAGCAATGCCCGAGGAACTATCCCGGATGCTGGGGTCGTCCTGATAAGCCTCCTGCTCATTCTGTTGCTTCTTGCGACGGAACCAGAAGAATAAGGCCGCGCCTGCGGCAAGTATGACTGCCGCAATAACGCCCACCACGATACCAACAACCTGACCAGTGCCGAGTCCACTTTTGGAAGTGGTTTCGTCTTGGTTCTCGTTTGCTGATGTTCCTGCAGTCTGCTGCGTCGGTGCCACAGTTACCGTCCTGATGGTACCTCCAGCAGTGACAGTTTGCACGATAGACGAAGGTTTCTCTGTCTCACTGGCCGAGGTCGCCTTTTCTTCCTCAGTTGAAGTGGGCTCGGGTACCGAGGTCGAATCGTCTTGTTCGGTCTAGGCTTATAGTCAGTTTCGGTCCAAAACGAATTGATCACATCACCAGATTTCCGCGCTGGAATAACATGTGTTAAGACAAGGCATACAGTTGAGCTTTCTGAAGTCGTGGACGTTGTCGATGTGGATGTCGACTTGGTGGTGGTGGACGGTTTCAATGTCACTGTGTTCTGTACCGTCTCAGTCACTCTGGACACGGCCATGGTAGTTGATTTTGCCTGAGTGTTGCTTGTTAAGCCGTGGAATCTTACCAAACCCAGGGGAATCAAGTGGAACAAGATTATACAGGTGGAAAGCTGGTGGACAGACACTCGTCCGATCACGACGTGCGCGGCAATCACAACACAAAGCATAATCATATCACGGGATTTTACTTACTTTGGTTGATGAAGGAGAAGGTCCGCGAGACCCAGATGGCTTGACATTGCCAATGTTAACATATCCATATACACCATCACCGCCGCAGACCTCGCTGGGCCATGCGGGACAAGGGGTATCGCATGTCGAATCACTCTCTTGTACTGACTTGACAGGGGCGTAGTTTGAGCACCAGCATTTCTTGTCTTGGGTGATGGCGAAAGCATAGTCATCGAAGCAGTAATCGTGGCAGAGGCCATTGGTCTGGTATATGCTGTAGTCTGGGTTTCAAGTTAGATACTGTCAAGATACGGTTTTGGGGTTTCCATACTGCCAGGAGTTTCGCCAGTGTTGAAGCTGGAACAATATTCAATGTCCAGGGTGTTGACCAGAGGTGCCCATGTCGATGCGAGTAATAAAAGAAGACCCGTTGATTGGGTGTTCCTGCAAAGAGGAAACATGTTGATTATTATGAGTTCGGTCAAAAACTAAATCGATGTTAGAGTTTGTTGGGTTGAGGGGAAACGAGTTGGTCAGGCAGGGAGATGGCTAGCCAAACTGGTGATCCAATGTAACACACCTTTACCAATTCACTTGGCAGTAAAAGAGCATGTGAGGTCGGGTACGACAGAGATGAAGCAGGTCAATCACGACATAACACGGTCGCAGTAAACTCTTAAAAAGTCGAAGCCATACCACGTCGGACGTCGAGGGGTGCAGTGGTACCGGTGCGATCTTCGCGTGGATGTATGTCTTTCGGAGCAAGACAACTGGTATCGTCAATCGTGATCCGAGTCGAGCGAGGTAACACAGTGAAGTGACCCAGCTGGCGGAAAGGCGAGCAAGCGATGAATGGCTTCTCGAAGATGGAACCCAATTTCGGTAGCGATGTACGTGCGATATCTCGGGTTCGTCGAAGGTGTTGATGTCTAAATGCAATTGCGATAGTCGATAGCAGTGATGAATCAAGAGCTTCGTGTTGATGCTCAAGCGTCTGTCGATATCCGGCAATCCTCGTAATTCCAATCCAACCCAAACGAAACGATAGAATACAATACGGTGCCGAAAGTTCAGCGATATCAATCAACGATCGTCCAAAAAACCCAACAATCCAAAAATCCCGACGATTAGGTGAAAGAAAAAGAGAAGCAAGCTCCAGCCAGCAAGATAGGTATCGTAGGAAGATTTAAGAGGGGAGGCTGGGGGAAGAAGATAGAGTTATTGGAAGCGTGGAGTGACTGCAGGCAGTTGAGGTCGAGAAGGAGAAACTATGAGAGGGAAAAAGGTGTGAAGGAAGTAGCGACTAGCGTGAACAGATCAGGTAAGAGCCTTGTAGGTATCTGTACCTAGCACGGTAGCCCCGGGCTCTAGCGGAGGGGCGGCGGCAGCAGCGACCGGGATGGGAAACAAGGAAGGAAGAACGAAGACGAGGATGATTTTTCTAACCAGATCTGGCCGGAGTTGAGAGAGCTCGGGAATAGCTGCGGAGAAAGGAGGAAGGGGGACAGTCGATAATATTGAGTGAATGATTCCTGTCGAGAGCAATATTCGTATCCTTGAGTTGGGTTCTTTGTCGATGGCTTCTTCTCCCTGTGTAGAGTATCGTAGTATCCGTAGTATGAGATGAGATGGCTTGAGTTTAATCCCTTGTTACTGTAGAGAAAATAACCTGGAATAGAGTTGCACTGGAGGCAGTGATACAACCTGACCTGAACTGGCAGCGGGTGCCCTCGCTCGGTACGTACCGTTCAGCGTATGTACAGTGGTACAGGGGGGCGTGAAACCAAAAAGGCAAGGTCAAGCTTGACTCTCAGCTCAAAAGCCAAGGCTGGGCAGACAAAGAAGTCTCCACGCGTGAAAAGGACCAAAGAGAGGAGCCCAAAATGGACGGGAAGAGAGTGATCCGAGGCCACCTTAAGCTTCCATCCGCTTGAGCGCGATAAAAAAAAAAATAAAAAAATAAAAAAGATGGTGGTGGTAGTGAAAGCAAAGCTAGTATCTCGGCGGCGTAAAGTGGCCGTTTGTTTTTTTGTTTTTTATTTTATTTTTGTCGGTATCAATGAAACGAAGGTGTAAAAACGAGGCTGTAGTAACAGAAAGGACCGTTGAGAAGGAGACGATGAAGGGAACGAAGGAATTGAATGGAATGAAAGACAAATCAATTGTGCACAGATTCGAGGAACAAAAGAGAAAATACAGGAGAGGAACTTGAAAAGAAATTGACTGAACCAAAAGAGACAGAACTGATCGACTCGAGAGATGATGATGCCTGATGTAAGCAATTCTCGGGTTGTTGCTGGTCAACAGCCAGCACTGGAGAGAGAGGTCCATACAGTTGAATGAAGCTGTCTACGCACTTAGTCCGAGTCACTGTGACGAACCCTTGACAGAATGATGTCTCTGCAAGGACTGAATGTTTGCTTCTGGTTAATCTGATCTGATTACATGGGCCTTGTCATCCATCCCAGTATTAATTAACACGCCTAACAGCATACATAACACACTCAGGCAATAGCAAAGCACAGGACAGAAGGAGAGAGGGAAAAAACAGTGAATGTGAACAAATGAATTAAAATAAAGATGGACCCTCGTTTCGCTATCCTCCCTTATCCATACCATAAAAGAAACTAAAACACGCGGCGCCTGCAGTGACCCAAACGCAGGGAAAGCCAATGTCGTCACCACGGGGCGCTCCAGTGCTGAATAGCCGTTGGCTCCAAACTTTCAGCGCGTGCGTGTTATTGATTTTAGGGGAGTGACAGGCGCTGTAAGTTTTATTACGGGTGGGATGAAAGGGGGGCGTGTCGTGTCATGTCGTGTCGAGGTTGCAAGGGTAGGAAGTAAGTGGGATCTACATGGGACAGCTGGACAAGGGTGCGAACGGCGATCTTGATTGGAAATGTAGAGGTACCAAATTACCGTATTTGTTACGGAGCGGACAGTTGCGAAGGCTCCGTCCGACAATCGCAATTCAAGGTCTGAGATGGGAATTGTGGTGGTGGTGAGATGGTATTATGAACTGATCCTGGCACTGTCTAGCCATGATATTCTGTAAATTACTCTCACATGCGATGTGTGTCATTGATTATTTCTACGGATACCATACTCTACAAGCTATAATACCTAGGTAGCTATGGTTGTCATGTTCCTGACACCAGCTTGTTGATCTAGACCCAACCCGACATGATGGGCTTGGCTTTCGCCTTTGGACTCTGACTATGGCTTGCCGCTACGTGCTTGGAAGATGGAAATTGAAATTGGATGCAGTAAAGTCACTACCGAATTCACGCTCGCCTCGGCAACTCATTATCCGGAGTGGCATCAACCCTTGGCACTTTTTTGGTCACGGTAGGAGTACTCTGTAGGAGTTCTGTAATTCCGTGTCAATTGTTTCTCGGATTCTCTACATTTTCCTTATAAGGCTATTATTGCATGACGATTCGACTATGAACAAAAAGAAAATATGATGAAACTCATTAGACCCGCTCAGAGTTCATGACGCATGGAGGTAGGAAGGTATTGGATACAGTTGTCAGTGCTGTATTGCAGGAGTAACAACAACAAGGTGCGACGCTAGAACAAGATTATTGAAACAAGGCGTTCTCAGTAGGTATTTCGGTGTTTTCTGTAGCTGTTGAAGCCATACATGACTTTAGTACTACTACAGTAATTCGCGCTCAATCCACGATCCGATCTCAGTTGCTGGCTAACCTGAAAATGGGACATGAACAGACAGAATTAGACACTCGGTTAATAGATGCATCTTATTCTGTAAACCGCCCCCCCATCTTTCCCATGGATCCTCCATCATCTTGTTTTGACTCCACCGTTCCCACTCGCACAAGCGCGATAAGTTAGAAGCGATACGATATTGGGAGGCTAGCGGCTCTTCCAACATGGCACCATTCCTCATCTCGTGTTAAACCGTTTTGTTGCCTCTGATTAAAGACGACAGAATGAGGACATGGCATTGCCGAGCCTCCCGCTTCATTACAGCTTGACTTTGATTACTTTATTTTTTTCTAAGGGCAGGAGGACGAGCTCGGACAAAGTAAAGTAAAGCAAAGCAAAACAAAGCAAACTACTGTGAGCTTAGTTGGTCCCGGTCCCTGAGTTCGGCGTCGCGCCGTTAGATGTGGCATTGAACCAGTTCGGGAAACGCTCACCTACTACAACGGGCCATTTCCGGCCCCTTTCTTTGCGGTTTGTGTCTGTAAGATCTTGATTCTGCTCATAGGTGGTGCCGGGCAAAGGAAAGTAAAGATAAAGGTGGTGGGTGAGAATTATACTATACTACGGTCTGGCTGTCTGGATATGGATCATGGATCATGGACGGTTGTTTGATCGACATCAAACTTGGATTTTACTGTACCCAGAGCGTTAATATGTCGCGAGAATTCTGGACGGTCCACTCTCCCAGACGAACGGATAACAAGCAGGTCGATGCTCTTCAATCGAGGACCAAACAAATCCCTGCTCCCAGGACGCTGTTGTTTCAGTCATTTTGGAGCCGGCCCGCGGAAGGGAGAAGGGAACATGGATCATATGCGTGGACTGGGGTACACTACAGCGTAGATACAGAGAACTTTTTGGTCAGGTCTTGTTAAGGAATCGCACATGATATTAGTTAGTAGTAGTTAGTGTTGCAAGCTTGCTATGTGATCGGGCATCAAGCCATGGAACAGAACAGAACCAAGCTTTTTTTTGGTATTGCAAGGTAACGAGAAACAGTGAATGACATGGATGCTTCCAGTGGAATGGCTCTTATCTTTTTCTTTCCTCAGCCTTGCCCCTTGTGAACTTTAGCACCCATAAACGAGACGAGAGGAGACACGGCCTCCCCGCTCTCGTATATGTACATAGATCCATATGATAACCCTTGACAATTTAATAAAAGAAACTCACTAATTGATTGACGACGATACAACTCTCTGTCTCTCTCCCTTGCCATCCTCGACGTCACTGACAGATCGATCCATTGATTCTGGTGAAATTAGACATTTCTCATCTCCATCTTTTTTTTCTTGAATCTTTTTGGCCAGGTAACGATCTAGCTCGCCTCTTTTCGCTTCCCTGTACGCACTACACTACCAACCCCAGTCTGACTTACCGATTTCAAGGTTACAGTTTAACTCGAGGAAACTGTAGCATTTGTTAACTCTGAATGAAAAGTCAATTGTTTAAGTAGGTCTGGATTTGTTGACCCGCTATCAGCTTCGCCTAAGCCCGAGCAGTGGAATAACTCAATCAATGGTACGATATGCAAAGTCTCAAAAAAAAAAAAAAAAAGTCATTCGTGAAGCTTCTTGTACCGCGGAAGAGGAAACCTTGAATTTTGGATGGAATCTGGGGCAGCCATGCATGATCCTTGTTAGGAAGCTACCAGAATTTCTACAAAAAGTTGGCAACATGTGTGATAATATCGATCGATTATTATCACCTAGGAACTGCTACTGTACCTTTTTTAATTCTTGCGTACCAATAGATCTGGTCCAACTGTTCTTCTAATACACACCATCTTCTTCTCACTGCATCCGACTTCAACACCATCACAGAGACCAACACGAACTGCTAGTCTTCCACCCAACTGCCGTCAAGTGCGGTGCGGTGCGGTGCGGTGCGGTTGAATTGAATGCAATGCACTGCACTGCTACCTCGTCTATGCGAACCACTACACCATCTTTTTCAACAGCGATTACACCAATTGTCCAATAATGCAGTTAGCTCCGCTGATTTCTCACATGCGTAATCGTATTAATGTTTTTTTCTTTACCTTTACACCTAAATATCCCCTCTTAAGGCTTTTGAGCTTGTGAGCGAACCTGATGAACACGGGCGTGGCAAAATCGCTTCGTAATGTCTCACTCTGCGACGCTATTCTCAACCAAAAAAGAAGCCCCTCCTTCTCGCCTACATGTGTCTGTGTCTGTTGTTGTTGTCGTTGTGCTTGTGCGTGCTTGGGAAAGACACCGAAGAGTCACGCAACTGACTACCTTGCGTGGGGGTGTTTCTGCAGGTTGGAGGTTGGGACGAGGTATTAATGTTTTGTGTGATTTCTAAGGTTTTACCTTGTGCGTGTTGTTTATTCATGTGTCTCGGTCGTCAGAGCGCGTTTTCAGCCTCTTGCATTTCGAGAGTAACCATCCGTGGACATAGTAACATGTATCGGGGCATCATCAAGCCGTCCGCCAGCCGAGGCTGCCCTGTCACGCACTCATCATGATACAAACTATGTCCGCCCATCTGCCTTCCCTTGCCTTGCCCTGTCTTACGGGCTTACTCTGACCGCTACCATAATAACTGCTACTATGTATCACGCTGTATAGTTGAGGCTCGGTTTTGTTAAACCTTAATCCTCACTAAATAGTAAGCCAAACCAGAAAAGCAAACAGACAATGATACCCTAGCAGCCTAGGTAAGTCCCATTTATCGTAAACTCGCATGTCGACGAATCCGCTCGTCTATCAACCCTACAGTACAGTTTACAGTTGCCGGTCGGTAACGTTCTTCGTCTGCGTCTGGAGGCGGTGTTACGAAGCACCGCTGGGACAGGGAGCGAACCTTGATGTACTGTACCTACGATACTTTCGCAGTAGATTTACGTGGATTGTTTCTTGCTTCTTTCAAGCTGCCAAAAGACATGTGGTGGGCAAATCACAAGCTTGACCACGGACCGGGAGAATGCAAGTTCAGGGTCCGCCATCCATCTGCAAGCCGCCCGCCATCTGCGGCAATCGGTTGATGTGCAGGGCATCGTGAGGGTGTGAGGGATCAAATTCTACCGCCTGGTGGTGTCTAGTATTTTCCATCGCAGTTTCTGGGAGAACTGAACGTCTTATCTGAAGTTAAGTTACCTAGGTACTCCGAGGTGCAGCTCATGCCAGTATCTCTACCTTTTACCACTTGTACCATTCGTGAATGATTCTGGATCGATAATCATGACAATAAGACCCGGCTTGGGGCAGATGCTTTCTCTTTTTTACATGACGACGAAACAATTCATACATCCAGATAAGCTCTTTTGGGTGACCTACTTGACTTGTTGGGCTTACTCATATTTTTCTCAAAACACGTCTCTCCAGCGTCATGACTTACACACCACATGCATTGAGTTCTGCCGACTCCAAAGCTAGGTCCACTTGATCGGTTTGATAGAACCGAACGAGATCTTAGCCACGAATAATCTATGGGGCAGAGCCTCACAAGTTGAGTTACTGTAGGAACAAGCGTTTTTTCAACATACTAAACATTTGTCTAGTCAAGAATTGGACAATATGGCCTGGCTATTCCATTTTGTCTAGACTGCTATTAATCAGAGTTTCCTGTTGGATGCATCTGACAAGTTACAGTATTGTAACGATTCGTAAGCGCTGACCACTTGAATTAGGAGAGGTCTAGGGTAACCGCCGTGAATGGAATGCTTTGTCATGTCTTGTCCGGGGTAAGCTGCTTGCCGGGCTGCTTGCTTGACTCTGGTCTTAGGTATGCTGACCATTCATGGCTCTCCAATGTCGCAGGTGCTACCGCAAATGGGTCCAAGCTCTCCCCAATCGATGTCATATCGCCTTGGCTTAGCTTAGGCCCCCCCAAAATGAAGCTTGCATCATCAGCCTTGTCAACATCAACATTAACACAGCGTTTCTGTTTGCATATACTCTTATCAACACATATTGCATTTTCTACTGCCAGGGGCTCATCAAAGTCGCGACTTGATACTCTTCCAGGTATCCTGCGAATATTTCGATGTGACTAGCCGACCAAAAGCACCCCTCCGGCCTCTCCGGCTTCGACCTTCATCATCAGCCTGCCGCTATGATCGCGAAACCTAGCTTGCGCGGCCTCTCTACGCCCGTCAACCGATCTCGACGCCTTCCAGTGACTATTGGGGCCATCGTTTTCTTCATAATGTGCCTCTTCTATCTGTTGCTCTCTATCGCGCCTTGTATAGTCTACGGGAACTGTTATCGCGGGTATTCGAGTGCTTACAGCTTCGATGCTGACTTGGCTCATAATCCGGCCTGGATGGCCGAGATTCCCGACGATGTGTACCTCACGAGCCTCAGTATACCCGGGACCCACGATACCATGACCTACGAGATAGGAACAGAGGTTTTGCAGTGCCAGAACTGGAATCTTACAACACAGTTGGAGGCGGGCCTTCGCTACTTTGACATCCGCGCTCGTGTGCGTGACGATGAATTGCACATCTACCATGCCAACGGCTACACTGGCTTCAGCTTTGAAGACGTTATTGGTTACATGAACGATTTCTTGGACAAGAATCCTTCCGAGACTATCGTCATGCGCATGAAGCAGGAAGGCGGCCGCATTGGAGACAACAACACCCTGTCGTTTGAAGATGTCTTCAACAAATACCCTCTGGGAGATCGGCTCTACAACTACAGCTCGACAGCTCCCCTGCCAACGCTTGGTGAACTCCGCTCCAAGATCTTCGTCCTCGAGAACTTCCCAGCCAGGCGCGGAGGTCCTTATGGTCTCAAGTGGGACGGACCACAGATGGTGCTGGAAGACAAGTGGATTATCCCTGACATCTATCACCTTTCTGAGAAGTGGACTGCGATCCGTGACGCTCTCGAGCTGGCGGCAACAGCACCTCTCGACAACAAGATCCTCTATCTTGCTCACATCTCGGCCTCTGTGGGCGTCCTGCCGATCGAAGCCGCGGCCGGACCAATGAACCGCACTGTCACTGGGATGAACGATATGACGGGCCAATGGATCAAGGATTTCGAAGAGAACCCTGACACAAGCCGCACCGGAATTGTCATCATCGACTTCCCAGGTAGGAAGTTTATTGAGGCCATCCTCCGGTGGAACAATTCATTAAAGAAATAATCATAAGCATACCCCGGGCTGGAGACTGCAGGAACAAATGTGGAATTGTCGTAAGCGTAAGAGAAGTAAGTATCTACTTGGACAGACAGATCTTCACTAGTTAATTATACAAGTAGAAATTACCTTGGAAAATACCCTGACTCGGATTCCACTTGTGTTAACTGGCTCCCCCGAAGTGGACATCTCTTCGTCTGATCTCCTTTGCCCTACATCTAGTAAAATCATTTCTAGCGGAATCGGTCGCCGATCAAGAAAACAAGCATAAGCATAACCAGGTTGTTGTTCACTCTTATCACCGTCAAGCTTTCCCAGCCAAGACAGGGCGTCTCACTTACATACAATAATACCCCACACAAATACGTGTACATCAATAAACTAAGCAAACATCACATAACTTCCCAGCGAATCAAATTTTTATTAAATGACTGCATGCAAAATACTGAATTGCTTCCAAAATGAAGATATTCATTCGAGTCTGCCCCCCTGCATTTTTAACGTGGATACTGTGGCGTCCGGATGCGTTTCACCAACAAAAAAGGCCCAGTTCAAAAAGATAAGATCGTCAGGGACAGAAAATCAAGGCACCAGCCAACCACAAAATATACACGCACGCATTCAGCTTTGTAGAGGTACAGTGCCCTGTTCCGATTTATGTCTCGTTTCAACCTCTTTCGCTATTCCGGACCCGGTGAAAGTTACTGTACCATGTTTGATCATGGATGCGTTGTCCTGTGCACCTACACTGTTTTGATCATGACGTTGGTGATTCTTGTTAAGATCGACATGATGTGATTGATTGAAAGGTCTTTGATGGAGTATCCTGATTTATACACGTGAAGCTAGGTACAGAGCCGTTGGTGACTGAAGGACAAACAACGATTATGGACGTCAAGTTACTCCAAGGCAAATCACATTCAAGAAGTCGAATAGATCTAGGGTAAGGGTCATTTATACAATTCCAAAACTTCATATCATCTAATTCATATGTACATTTCCCATTCAAGACATCCCTATAAGCTTCCAAAAAAAAAAAAAAGCACATAATGTAATCTCGTTATCCTACACCCAAACACCCTGCAAACCAAAGACAATTCCTATGCTTCCAAAAAACCGACGGTCTTTTTTCTTTACAACCCCCTTTACTGGAACCGTGTGGGACTGGGGCTATTCTCACGACTAAGGTTCTCAAAGCTATCCACCATAGCCAAGACGCGCGTTCGTGCGCGTTCTCTGGTTATCGGAACGGCTTGCGCTTCCATGAGGATACCCGAAGAGCGATCTGTTGAGTGCGAGAAGCGAGGCTCTAAAGATGCGAGCTCGGGAAGGAGGAAGCCGCCTACTGAATTGGTTGAATTCTCGCGTGTGTGTCGGCGGGATTGGAAACTGGGGCGGTTGGGAGACGGTGATGGAGAGGGAGAAGGGGATGGCGAATCTGATGGTGGAGGAGAGCGGCGGTGGAAGAGAGGATGAGGTTGGAGATGAGAGGGCTTTGGTTGTTGTAGTGTTAATGGTTCTTGTTCTTGTGGTGGAGGTTGATGTGGTGGTTGTCTCTTCATGGGCTCTACTTCTTCCTCCTTCTGCTGTGCTCGTAGTGCTTCCTCTTCAGCAAGTAGCTGCTTCTCGGCACGCTTCTCATTGAGAATTTGCTGCTTCTCGTCGTACCGTTGTTTCTCGTTCGGCCGGTCTTCTTCGTCATCCTGCATAAGTCGCTGCTTCTCAGCCATAGTATCATCCATCTCCTTGTCCTCCTGCCTTGGAGACTCATCCACAGTCCGTAAGGCTGGGTGTTCGTATCCAGCTTCCATATGCTTCTCTCGGATACTTACGCCCCCTGATAGGTCGCTATCTTCATCCGGGTCAACCAACTCTGCTGCTTGCGGCTTCATCAGATCTTCATCTTCACGATCACTTCCCTCTTCGTTGCCGTTAACAACTCGTAATCGTTCTCGGGGAACAGTGAACATGACTTGAACCAGTCGCTGTTCTACAGCTCTCTCAATGTCCCAGTCAGACTCGGTTCCAGGCTCTGGTCCCGACCCTCCGGACATCATGGCGTCTCGTGGTATGGGGCCAAGGCCCTCCCAGTCCTGTCGACCCTTCTTCCTTCTAAGAAGCTCGCCACGCAGACCAACCAGACCGGGCTCATAGTCACCACTCACCGGTTCTTGATCGAATGAACGTCGCACACCAGACATGTCTTCACGGGAGGACGTAGGGGTACTAGCACCAGAAAACATTCTCCTGAAAGAACCCAACCATCCTCGACGTGGCTTTGACTTGGATGGCGAAGAAGGCTCATCATCATCGTATCGCTGACCCCGATCCCCCATAAGGAGCGAAGGTCCTTCGGCTTGTAGAGCACCAAACGATGAGCGAGCAGTGTTGTAGCTATCAGAAGACGAACTACCAGGCTTGGGATGTTCACCATCAGCTGCCAAGAAGACAGGGGCCAAGGGATTGAGCTGTCGTGCTTTAGCCTTGATGCTCTCTGCTGCACTTCGCGCCGATTCGGATAAGTTAGACCCGCTTCGCGATTCATCATCTCGTAGAGCAGCTGATCGGGTTGAGTTATGCCGTGTTGGTGAAGTTCGACCCTGGCTGTGACCAAAGCTTCCTTGGTTTTGACTTCGATGACTGTTCATACGTGCAAGTGGACCCTCTGCGTTCTCAATATTCTGGCCAGTTTTGCGTTGACTTCTTCGGCTATTCATACGTGCGAGTAGTCCCTCTGCAGCATCGACCTCAGTCACCCAATCTTGAACTTCAGGATCATGGCGTGGGTTCTCGGGGCTAGGTGTAGCTGATGCTCTACCTCCTCCAGGAGTAAGACACACAGGATGCGGGATATTGTTTGGGCCTGTGCCGGTGACTGGAGTTTGGAAAGGATCCGAATGAACATCTGATGCAGGTGTTGCAATATGGTCATATAAACCTCGGTTCTGGTAGGGCTCTTCTTCTTCATCTTCGTAGATTGGGTGGATTGGTCCTGCTGTAGGCACATACCCTCCACGCGAAGGTCTCGCCATAGGCTTGTGAGGAATATGGAGTCCAGGCATTCCACTTCGAGCGCCTCTCATCGACTCATAGCCGAGCGATCGCTCTCCAGCAGCATAGGGGTCACCGCGACCATACCAAGCCCCGTTGTCAAGTCCCCACGGGTCGTTTTCGGTCATCTCGGGATAGTCATGGTTGTAGTAATTGGGATCCTGCGATAGCGCGCGTACTGCTTCGTCTCGGTTGTTGATATGTCGTCTGCGCTTCTTGTACCAACACAGAGCGGCGATAATGATACCGACCAAAGCAGCAATGCCGAAGCCCAGACCGAGACCAAGACCAAGTCGCTTCGAGTCCGATCCCTTGTTGTCATCCTTTGGGGCGTCGTTATCCTCATCTGAAGAAGATGCAGAAAGGGGATTCTTATAGCTAGATCCCCAAGATCCGGAGGTAATGTTGTAAAAGCGGAGTGTACCCGACGAGGCCTGGCGCTTGATTCGACTCGAAGTGCCCGACGTTTCCCATCCACCGTAGACCATGAGCATATTTCCTGGTAACACCGCAGCGCCGTGGCCATAGATTCCAGGAAAATCAGGCTGCTCGTCGGGGATCTTCCACTGCCATCCGCTGTAAATCTCACTCATCTCAAGGATGGCAACCTGCGGCTCTGCAGGGGTGTTAACATCGCCGACCCATCCTCCAATGACAATAATGGAGCTTCCATCTTCACTTAGAGTCGCAGTGTGCCCAGAACGACTGTAGACATTATCTGCAATAGCCTGGGCACTTCTTCGTCTAGATTGAGCGCTTGTATCCTTGATGGCAAGATCCGACTTTGGAAAATCACCATTTGGAGCTTGGATGTTAACATAGCTCCATGTCTCGGCTGGCAAGTTCCATACGGCAACTGTGCTCATGTTGATAAAGGCCGTCTCGGTGTGTCCTCCCAATAACACATAACTCATCTGCTGCGTCACGGTGCCAGACTTATTGGTCATCGAGGGCGTCAGTCCAGTTAGTGTAAAGCCAGCAATGGGAGTTCGCGGCCCACCGCTAGATGCCACGCTCATTTTGTATGATGTGTAAGTGTCTCCGTCATTCGGCGCGAGCCTCAGCATCGTCTTGGTGTAGTTGGCATCGCTCTGCCAGTCTTTCGTACTAGATTGTGGTGTAGCGCACATGCCGCCGTATGTATAGAGAGTAGGCTGGTCCATCTCGGGGGCGAGACTGGAAGAAAAGGCGACTGTACCGCCGAGGAAGTAAGGCGCGCGACGGTCGTTGCCATTCTTGAGACCTCGACGATACCACTCGGCTCCATCCTCGTAGTCAAAACTCCATACATCACTAATGCCAGTCTTGCAATCGCCCGCGTAAACTAGTAACGAGCCGTTTGCCGTTCTCGCAGCGCCAAATGCAGTACTTTTGGGCTCATCGTCGAGAAAAGGTAGGGTAGTGCTGCCCGCGGGTCGGTCGAGGGTGGCTTCGTTGGCATCAATGCTGGAGGAAAAGTTGAGTGATCCGAATTCGACCCTGCCTGAGGCTGTTTGTCGGAATACAAATGCTAGATCTGAAGCACTGCATGGCACGCTACCGTCGACGCAGGTAGGATCGGGCATGAGAATCTCTGTAGGCACATATGGGAATAATTGCGCGGCAACGGGAGATACAAGAAGCAGAATGTTGGTGAAAAACAGGAAGAGAGTTGTTGTGCTAGCCATCGTGGGCATTTGTGGTTGCACAGACAGCGGGCTGCTGGAGATGAATGTTGAAGCCATTGCGAAGTTTTGTTGTGCTGAGCAGGTTCGCTAATTCAAGGCTGATGTGGTTGATGCTGCCGCTCTGAAGCGTGGAAATGTCGCCGACGTATTTACTGGGCTCTCATACCATGGTCATCGCCGCGTAGCTCGAGAGCTGAAGGTATTCTCGTTTCTGTGTCCTCACTATCCCCCAACTTCCTTTGCGATGAATGTTGCAAAGTAAAAGTGCACCAGCAAGTGTCGCACCCAGTCCGCTGATCGCTGCAATACTCTTTTCCTGGGGAACGTAATGTCCTGGGGTCTCTGCGCAATGTCTCGGGCCTCTATGCGACACACACACACACACACGTCAAAGCTTTTCGATCTGCTAATAACGATAAATTCACAGGGCCTCGAGAATTGGCCACTGATGGGGTCGTGTGTCCAGGTTTAGATTGGATGTTAAGGAAGAACAGACAAGAAAGCAAGGAGGAGGATCAGAAAAAGAGCCGCGCAAGCACAACGCACACAATGGTGAAAGACAAGGAAGAAGAAAGTGGTGCTGTATGTACGTACGGGCAGGGATGTATGATCTTCTCTTGCTGGGAAGCACCTCGACTCTAAACCGTGCAGTGCAGTACAAGTATAGGCCCATCACACCACAAAGGAAAGTTTACGATTAGTCCCAACCTGTCAATAGTCGATCCAATATCAAGATTCTATTCGCGCATGCGAGAATGACTTGCCGCTTTCTGCTGGGCCGGACTCGACGATGCGATTGTTTACCGTTGTTGGCACGACGACGATATTGATTTGTGGTGGGGTATCACATGGAGAATCCTTGATTAGTCTAGCACGACGGGAACAAGAACAAGAACAAGGACAAGGACAAGGACAAGGACAAGGATGATGGGTGGCTGGGTCAGTAAGAAAACGATAAAAAACTATCACATGTGGTAGACGCCACAACTAAAGAATAATGTACGTTCAACTGCTGAATTTTACTGAATAGGCAGTATGTTGTTTATCATCATTCTATAATATCCAATCGTTCACACAATCACAAACAACATTCGACCGCCTGCATAACTTATGGATGCTTGTTGACTTTCAACGACAATAGCGGTTGAGGCTTGAACTGTGGCTGCCGCTATCCGCTTCCCGGTAAGTTCAAGTGGATGGTTGTCGACCAAACTCGATCACCAAAATCCTTGTTACTCACCCCAACAACAACTCTCTCTTCTCTCTTGTTGGCGTCAACGACAATGCCACATCATGACTAAACAGTTCGCTCTCTCTGATTGTGCGCTTTGTCCAATGTCTCAGGTCACCATCAATAGCTTATTCTCATCACACAACAATCTCTAACCCTACTGCTGATTACCAGGGAAGGACGGTCAATGTGGTGCTGGTGGAGAGAACAAGCTGGGGCGATCGTGCTAATGTACCCAATCTTACCGAAACCGATCAGTTGCCCAATCAACTATCAGGAAAACCTTAATTGACATCCATTGATAGAGGACATACCTGACTATCGACCGTATCGACGATTCTGGATTCTCATTGTATTCTGAATGTTAACCAAGTTCGCGATAGCCTCAGTGTCAACGACCTGTACCGTACGGGGCATTTCAAAAGGGAATCAAAACTAGGCAACACTAAATCTACTCTTGCTACTTTATAGAAACATCTCGATTAAAATAAAAGACAAATGTTACGTGGGGATATTTATCGTGAGCATTAGGATTCATCTGTTTAAAACTATCTGATCTAAAACCGCACAAGACGCCTCAAGGTTAATATTTCCGTAAAAGGGTCGTAGCACGACTTCATTAAAATACCTTGTCCTCCCCCAACTCCTTGTTTCCAAGCTCCAAGCTCCAACCCCCATCTCTCCATCTTCTCGCGCATCCATCTTTATCAAAACGACACAGCCTGATAGCCGGGCTTGTGTTTGGGTATCACACAGACAAAATCATCTCCTTTAGTAGTAAATCTTCTCGGTCCAGATGGGAGGTCGTGCTCCCTCCGTGTCCCACTCGATGTTGTTCTTGTCGTTCAATGTGCAACCCTCATCCGAGATAGGGATCACCTTGCTTGTGTGGTGCACCTCCTGCTTGGAGATACCAGCAGGGTCAGCAGGAATCCACAGGATGGGAGTCTCGCTTGTAACCGAAGGAGGGAAGTAAGCATCTCTCTCAACCTCCTCGCTATAGTCAAGTCCCATGTGGCTCTCATGGGGCACCAACTGGCGCATGGTGGCGTAGTCGGCATAGACCCAGGGCTTGAGCCACTTGGAGAAGAAGTTGCCCTTCTTCTGTACACCAGAAGCACCACCTGGCGCGAACTTGCCTACCATACCGGCCTTCTCGGCGCCATTGTGACCGTTGTGGGTGGCGCCATTGCCATTCTGAGCATGTCCGTCCTCGAGCTCGGAACCCTGGTTGCTTTGCTGGATTCGCTCCTCCTCGACCTCAAGAGAACGAGGAAGGTTGTAAAGCAGAGGGTTGAGGGCCTTGGCCATAGTAATGTGGAAGAGAACAGTGAAGATGAGGAAGATGACCATCAGAACGGCAGGGCCTGGAGCTTTAGAGACGATGAACATTCCGATGAGGCATATCTCAGCGAGATAAACACCGACGAAAAGCTGCTTCAAGGCCCGAGGGTAGATGAGACCTCTAGTGTCAATCTTGGTCTCTGTGACAAACAGGATGTTGTAACGGTAGGCAAGGTAGAACAGACCCATACCAATCGTCGACCAGAAGAGCATGAGAGGTGCGATGACAGCATAAACAATGCCTAGAAAGGTTAGTAAGGATTGATTTTATAAGCCAGGTGGCAACTTACTGATGACAGCAATGTTGGTGTAAACGGGCATAAGACTTCCCCAGGTAAGAGCGCTAAGTGTGGTCCACTTGTTGTACATGGCTCGGGGGGTGCTGGCGAGGAACTTGTACAAGAGGTTGAAGATGATGCAGCCAACAACCTGAGTCAACACGCTGGTGGCAATGCCTAGACCCTGAACAATAAAGTATGAGATGTAAAAGTTGGATGCAGTAGGGATAGAGGATGACAGCATGGTGAAGACCTGGCTAGGATCCTGAACGATTGTGACAATTGACGAAACGAAACTGTTGGCAAGTGTCTGTACAAGGAAAACCTGAAGGACCAGGAAAACGAAGTAGGTGTTTTGCGTGTAGAGCTCAGCTTGCGAGATGGAAACGCAGCCGGCCTGTCTGGCGCAAAGACGCATGAAGATGGGCACCATGGCCATAAGGATCGAAAGAGCAACGGAAGGCAGAAGACCAGAGACGACACCAAGAATGACCTAAAGGAGTGATTAGTACTGCTCCAAAGAATAAGATAACTGCCAAACTCACGCTAGGGATATCACCGATCCAAGTAAGACCGGGAAGAGTCTTGATGGTGTTGACTTGGGCGATAACACCGACAATAGCAACAGGAATAGCCCAGAATATGATGAGCACAGCGATGATGGCGGCCATGAGATATCGACGGATAACAATCTGCCACCAAGCGAACTTAAGACTCTTCCAGACAACCTCATCAGGCTTGACGCCAATGTGTCGAGGGGCCATGTGGAGGGCGTGGTGATGAGTTGTAGTCTGGAAAGCAGCCTGGGCATCAGATTGGGTGTAGAACTCGACGAAGACAGCAGAGTGCTTCTCGTAGTTACCAGCAAGCCAGTTGGCCTGAGCCTCATCAGCCTTGGGGATGAGAGTCTTGAGCTGTTCACGACCCCATTCGATGGTGTCAACCTTCTTGCCAATGAGTCCCAGAGGACCAGTGCGATGGGAAGGTCGCTTCTTCTGGGGAATCCAGCGGGCGGCAAGGTCACCAGTCTCGGGGTCAGTTGGGCCAGAGTTCTGCTTCTCGGCCTCAGGGCCGGACTTCTTCATGGACTTGATACGCTCCTTGTTGCACAACTTGAGCAGCTTGACCTCTCCCTTCTCGAGCTTCATAGCGGCCTTGTCGCGCTCCTCGATAATGTCATCCACTTCCTTGGTCTCACCAGGGATCCAAACATTCTTGACAGAGTCGTTGAAGAGAGTGCGAATGCGAGCTGGGTCGAGATATTCCTTAGGAACTGAGGTGAAGAGAACAGTGCGCGACGAGATACGCTTGGCGTACTGGGGGGTGAGCAAGAAAGCCTGTCGGACACTAACGTAGAATAGACACTCGCGCAGGATGGTGTACATAACGAAGCCATAGACGATCCACGCGATGAAACAGTGAGCGTACAATCGGTTCCTTTCCTTTGAACTCTCGATGTTGATGTTGCTGTAAGAGAGGAGCTCGAGCTGCGACTTTCCATTGCCTCCAGTGGCATTGACGGGGAAGAGGACAGGCCATGTGATGCAAAGACTCACGAAGCAGATAGTGCAGCAAATGCGTAGGAATCGGATGAAGAGGTAGGCGTCGAGACTCTGGTGCTGTAGGGCGTAGGCGTCGGGAATCTTCCAAAATGTACCAATCCAGCCAAACCAACCGCCTGGCAACGCAGGACTTCGTTCACTGCAAGGCTGTTAGAGTCGTTGATCAAGGTTGGTAGCGTATTCAACTTACTGCTCTCGCAGAGAGCCCAGATAGGTTCTAGGCGCATAGAAACGCCTATTAGATTTACGCAATATGAGGAAAATGAGCAGGTAGGCCGCCGTCGCAACAAGGACGGGGACAAGAGTCGAAACCATGTCTAGGAGATGTTAGTCGTTTGTCGCAATTACCACAACTCGATATCAAGCCAACATACTCGACACGGACTTGGGCTGTGGTCCTCTGGCCTCGCCAGCATTGCCCTTTGTGGATTTGGGGTCGGGGAGATTGTCCTCCAACCAACTGATGAAGTTTCCCATGATGACGACCCTGCAGTATCTCTTTGAACTACGTCGAGGTCGAGCCCTGGGTACGGGCGATTAAGATCGGGGGTTTCGATTGATTCGATTACGCGCGACGTCGGTAGGTTGAGGTAAATAGGTGGATAAAGAAAAGGTGGGAAAAGGAAACGATTAAAAGAAGAAATTGAGATTTGGTAGAATTAGATTAAGGTCGTCTTTGTTAGTGTTCCTTTTTCCTTGCCTGTCTGGCCTACCAGCTGGCGGGGCGGGTGGCAGATAGATTAAGATGAGACGGGACGGGCGAGAGGCAGGCGCGTTCCAAAGTTGCGATTAGTGTAGTCGGGTGCAACAGCCCACTTGCAACTCAGACTGGGAACGAAAAAGCTTGCGAAAAAGAAAAATAAAACAAAATGTGGACGAGGGGGGTTGGCTATATGTAATTAAAGTGTATTCGAAGGGGGAAAAAAAGCTGGTTTTAGATACAGTTGATTGAGAGAGACGAGACAAGAGGCCAGCCAGGTACGGTAGCGGTAGCTACGTAGAGGTAACCCAGCCTTGGTACGGCACTCACACTCAGCTTGGGTGGATGAGATGGTCAGGTCAGGGGTGTGAATGGAGAGTGGGTAGCGACCTGGGCTACCTAGAACCCGCCTAGAGGATGCCCGGGGTTGGGTGGCTTGGGTTTGTGCGACACAGGCGGAAGCTTAGCTCTACAATGGACCCCCTTAATCAAGGTGAAGTCATGTCTCAGGCCCATTCAGTCAGTAGGTCCCTTGTGATTTTACAGCAGAAGCAAGTAGTAAAACAGATGGGGGAATTCAATTCATCAGTTGATGTTTTCACTATTATTCTACTCTGACTATTTACTCGGTGAATAGTAATAGCCATAGCCATAGTAATTCATTATAATGTATAGACAAGTATGGACCTGTGATGCCATTCAACGTCAGTGAATGACAATCAAGACAAGGTGCTGATGGCGACGTCACAAGGTACTGGATACAGTAAGTAGCGCCTAGACTCGTGCAGTGTGCGATCATCGCCAAGTCCCTGAAGCTCTCTCTCTATCGCGCTCACACAATTGCAAATCCTGGTTTGGGCCTAGATCGGTCCAAGCCAATCACTTCTGGTGCGCTCATCAGCGGTAATTGAATCGAATTGGGTGGTCTCCCCCCGGTAAGTTTATTTGAATGGGAACCACACAAAAAAAGCACAGCTGGCCATGGATATTGATGGGTTGACGTTGCACATCATTACCCTCTTCTCTATCCGTACCTAACAAGCAGACTCAGACTTGAACGGTAGGTAGGCAGGTATGGATGACACTTGATCCCAGGTGATAACACGGCAACGATAATTGGAAATGAGACCAGAAAACCGGTAAAAGCATGCTTGACTTGGAGAGCCAAGCGATCAAATGGGAAAATAATACTCCCAAAACAGGACCCTGTATTTCCCAAAACGAATAAATAACTTTAAATTCTGCATCTTCAAATCATGAGATTGAAGAACCCTCCTTCATTTCGGCTGTTGAAGCCTTTGAGCGGGGCTTGCGACGCTGCCCATCCATCGTGCGTGGTCGACGTGGACAATTGAAAAATGCTGCGCTACTGTAAATAGTGTCACTCACTAAATGCGGTGCATGCCTTTCACGGGCTACCTACCTTACCTAGATGGACGGTCAGACCGACAAGACAAGACACGACAAGACAAGACAGGGGCAGTGAGTAAAAAGTCTCTGTGCGCTACCAGAGTAAAACTGCATCTTTCAAACTTGCTGAGTCTAGACCAGGCCATTCATTCATTGTGGCTCTTTGAAAGCATCACGCCCTCATTCTAGATCGAGGCCTCACATCAACGTCTTCGTTATCGATTCAGCTCATGTTGTCGGGTTTACTCTGATCGAAACAGCGGCGCAGCAAAGCCACGGATGCTCTCCCGTCGAACGACAGCTTGACAGGGATGGATGGCTTCATGTTTGGTTTGGGGTGTGTGATGTCAGAGATGTACGGATATGCACTCATGCAACCATCCCCTCCCCTCCCATCTTGTTCGTCAAACACCAAACCAGACCAACTCTGATCTTGTTGACGAGTACAAACAAACATCATCCTATGAAACAGCACAGCCCATCAGAGCATTAACCTGTCATAACCATCATAAAAGTCAATGAATCAATCCCAGAACCTAGTTGAAGATCATGATCGGAATGTTAATCGTCTCCCCTTTTAGGAGGCCTGCCAAGACTACATCTCTTGGTTTTCTTTCCATCCCTTTGAAACTATACTGCTTAGACCTATCTAAACTCATTCCGTGGCGTAAATCATCATATCCCATCAAACTGCGGCTACTGCCTCCTCCCCTTGTTTTTCGGAAGCTTTAATCCCGTCCAAGACGGCGTGTCTTGACGCCAATGACATCAACTACTTTAGTTCCTACTTCTCCACAGTACATAATGTGCAGCTACAGTAGCTTCATGCCGATCTGGTCCGTGAACTAGATTAGCTATGTACTTCCCTACTGTATGTAGTCGTGTCAGTCATGTGTAATTGCCTGGGACCTGTTGCACCTTGTTTATTATTCGCTCTTGATAATCGTATTCATGCGCTTGAGCAGACCTACGGTACACTTGAGAAGATGTTCCAGACAACACCTCCAGAGGCTCTAGTGTCCTACCGCGTTACTTCGGACGTCATTTGATCCCTGCTTTTGTCCATGCGTTTTTCTCGAGTATTTGTTAGTGCCTTGACCGACATCATAATCTGCTTGTTATTTGGACGAGCCTTTGAGTATCGAGAGTTGCACTGTTGATAGCGTGAGGGCTCTTACTGTCCTGTCTTGTCTTGTCTGCTCTGAGCTGTGCTGTGCAACCTCAAAGAAATCACACCAGTTTTTCATTCATTCCAAAGGCTGCACCTCCAGAATGCATGCGCCATTCTCTTCTCGGCATTAGCGCCCTTGAGATGATGCTGGTTCAGCTGAGATGAACTGGAGTCTGGCGATGAGATCAATCTCTTACTGGCTGTCCTTTTGGCCGAGGCACGGGTAATTTTATCTTATTTCATCACGTCAAGAGCTTGAACCAATCATCTATGGGCAGTGATGAATTAATTGAATTCCCACAAAAAAAGTCTCCCTCGTTCACTCACTTCCATTGTTCGCAGCATGGTCGTGACGCCGTTACCGCAAACGAAACGTCGCCTACTAAAGTCTGCGTCACAATTACAACGATAACGGTCTTGTTCTGGGCAGATAACTACCTACCTAAGTTGACCTAGACTAGAATGTTTACTGCAACCGGTTTTTGTGTTAAAGTGCCCATTCTGCAACTCCGTCATAACACCAGACGAGGTCTCTTCTATTGTTCAACTCATAAACAGTCACGTGTGTGTTACAGCATCGGTTGCCATCCCCTGATAGTAGATGGATGCCGATTCTCAATTTCGACATCCTTATGTTTCACTTTGTGGTGGTTTTACAAAACATTCCTGACTCTCTCAGGGCATTATTGCCTCTTTTACCCCTTATATATGTAATCTGAAAAGATGACAACGACAAGTAATCAAGAAGCATCTAGGCAAATATATCGAGATTCGAATTGAAACTCACTATAATGCCACAATTCTTAAATATCACCAGACGTATTCCAGTGGTATCTTATTCCCTTGCTGGCCCCAAGCAAGGGATTTGGACAAGAGGCGTCTTCCTAGTGTACGTAATGTCGTGATGCCTCCCATGTACCACAACGACGACTTGTTCATGCTTTGGTGAAAGGTGTCAAGTGTAACATTCTCAACTGTATCCCTTTCTAAAACATGCCAACGAGTGATGCCAACATGCCACGACGGTTGGGATATGTATGGTATTCCTTGCGATGGTATACAAAACCATGCCCCTTGCATGGCGACAATATTATCAGGTACAAGCGACAAGGTTATTGGTCATGGTCAGGCAGCGATCATGGCATCTTTGTATTACCGTCTCAGTTATGCCAAACCGAGATGGAATCCAAAAGTTATCTACAGTAATTCAAAAGAAAGTGTTCTTTGAGAAGCTGGGTTATTCTCTTCTCAGTCACGGGCTTTCCGACCATGCTCTTTGACTTGGCAAACAAAGAAACCCCGTGTCAACCACAGTCAAAGTCACAATTCCTCCAAACAATGTCCATGCGCCCACCATGTCGAGGCCGAGAGCCTGACAACAAAGAGTCATCTTCTTTGTTCTGTGAATAGTATCACATCAATGGGTAGCCTCTGTTAGAGTGAAAGTGAATATAGAATGGTTAAGGGTCTTTCAACCGTCTTAAAGATAGACATAGCCATCCATCAAAGAATTCTCCTCTTGTTCTAATTTCTACTCTCCCAACTCATCAACAACGTGTAAATTGTATTCGAGCATCGCAATGTCATCTAGTTCATCTGATGAGGAGAGGGAGGGCGTCCAGCCTCTTCACATTCCCTCAACTCCCTACGCAACCTCTTACAAGTCGACCTACACCCTCCCAGACGGTGGTATCCTGGACACTCAAGACATCGTCCTTTTGCAGCATCTCAACTGCTCGTACTTCTCCTCTGGTCGCCCTCCCACTCTTCTCGCTCTCAAGCAGCATGCTCACTCTCTTGCCAACCTCATCCGCAGGCTCGCCCTGACTCCCGACACTTGCAGTGTGAAACCGACCGAGTTCAGCGACACAAGCAGAAGGTTTGAGGAGCATGATGCCTTTGACTGGTTGAACAACCTTGATGAGCCCTACGAGAACGATGATCCGTCTCATCATGATCCTCTTTGGGCGGTGCACAATACTGTCAAGTCGGAGTCGGAGGAGAATGGTATTGAGCATCATTGTCCTTTGACACAGGTAGAGGATAGCGGCCCTTCTTCAAAAGAGGGGGATATTCGTCGTCCTTATATGACACACCATGATCTGGTTATGCACGCCAACGAATGCCTTGAAATTCTCGATCACGAATATTCTGCTACTGGTGGTCTCATGTCTATTCTCCCCACTGGCTTCGAGGCCCCCAAGGATCTAGAGAAGGCTCAGCTCCTATCAGAGAGACAATTGAACGGTGCGCGAAACTGCCTCCTTGGCCAATGGCTTATAAACCACCAGCATTTAATCGGACGAATGCACGAGCTCGAGATCAGTTATGGCAATGCTCTTGATGCACTCGCCGGTGAAGCTCTTATCCCACATCAGATCTTAGGCCGATCTCTACCTGATGGCGTCTCAGGAAGGCGAGAGATTGTGTATCCGCAGGACAAGTTCGTTCTTGTCAACGCCGGTCACGATGTCACAGACTATATCCACCGACTCCTCGATGTTGCCGAAGCACAGATCGAGCAGAAGGAGAAGATCTGGAAAGCAAGTGGTGTAGTCGGCGAGCGTATGTGGAATGAAGAACGAGGAGGAAAGGTCTACGCCAGAGGTATCGTGCCCATCGACATTCCATCTCGATTCTACCGCATCAAGGGCCAGGGATCAAAGTCTCCTCTCTTCCTCCTCCCCGCAGCCGAAAAGCATCCAGGCACATCGGGAACACGGGTCATGGAGAACAGACCTACTGTAGTTTCTGTTGTGACACCGGTTTGGCCAGAGCGTGTTTCTGCTTTAGAAATGAGGAACAGGGCCCGCCTGGATCGGGCGACGCAACTCGAGACAGAAAACAGGACGCTACTTCGTGAAAGGGCTGAGCTGGATGACATGATCGCTGTCAAGAATGCCGAGATTAGGAGTATCAATGATCAGTTGGCTTGGTATGAAGAGAATATGGAGGTTGAGCAAGAATAAGAAGGCGGTATATCACTAAGGAGTTATGGTAGTGGAGAGGTACACTTTTACGAAGGATCTATGGCTGGGTAGTTGAGATGAGAACAGAGATGTATCTATTCGTAGATAAACAGTAACTTATTTGCCATCACTGTCGGCTTGTTGTTCCTATAACCTCTTTACCACCAGATCTGCGAATCCTCTTTGACAAGAACCCTTAGCATTGTACAAAACCTGACCCTAACTAATGACATAAAAAACGAATTACTTTAGTCTCTTTTTTAGCAGTTTAGAATATGGCACTGACATATTTATATATTGTATTCTAAATCTGTGATGTTTGCCTCAACGTTGAGAAAGTAAACCGTAAGCCATGAGCTTCCACCGGGCTATGTTCAAATTACAGCCTTAATTGAGCCTAGAATTGTTTCGTTGTGAGCGACAACGATAAGTCACCCTTACAAGTCCCTGTGGAATTTATGTAACAATGTATGATGGTTGCTCTCAAGGTTGATGAATTCAGGCACCCTGAAGGGCTAGGTAGTGCCTCAGTCTTTCCCCGTACCCTCGACAGACATCGTCTTACTCTCCGTATTTGTGATACGAGTGATACAGGTGATGGCATCAAATTCATGAATTCCATTTGAAAAGTCATGTTAAATCCCGCTATGATGTCGGTGCATTCATCTTTCGGGAAAGGTCTCTGTTTGCAATACCTTCTATGGCCTTTATCCCGCTCAAAATCCTTATCAGTCTTCGTTGAGCGAAGGGGGATGTTGATCGGTGGATTGCCAGATAACCGCTCGACCGCTGCAATTCCATAACTTGCTTGCTTGCCAGGAAGCATGAATTCTGTGTCAGCGAAAACCAGATCTGCCGGTGGTCGGTTGCCGTTGACGATCTCTGGCGTCCCTTTCACGCCATGTTGAATGCCTTTGTCGTGGTTTCAGCGCCTGTTTGAATCCGCTGCAAACTTCGACACGAAGACTCATATGAGGCGTTTGTAAAGTGAGATCCTCGCTGTGGAAGGTCAACCACTTACCTTCGTGGTGATAGATATCCCTCGACATGAAGGCGGCGCGGAGCACTCCATCATCATCAGTGATAGAGTCTAGAACGTATTCAGAGATGGCCTCATCCTCAGCCTCGTTTTCCCGGTCCATTCTGATTCTGTTGGTCGAGCGCACGACATGGTTCTATACAGTGATGCGGCATGGGCTTTTAAATTTGTTTGGAGTCACCTCCTGGGCATCTTTGCCTTCTGCGACCTTTCCATTTGAAAGAACGATGTCACTGTAATTCTTAGCCAGGCTGGACTTGTAACTATCGGAGCTAACTAAGCTAGATATCTCAGAGATGGGATTGTCTCTGGATAGGATGATAGTCGCGAGCCCAACCTGACTGAGCATCACTGCACCACATTGCCGGTCGTCAATGAACTCTTGATAGCCTGTGCGAGCGATGTCAACGATGACAAAAGATGCGAGTATGAAATGTAACTGTTGGCAGTTTGCACTTTCAGAAGAATGGGGCAGTTCTGTAATACTGGTCTTTGACAGTAGAAAGCTAATCCGGTTCTTGTGAATGCGATATGGCGTGGCGATGAGTATGGTTCCTTGCCAGACCTTGGCGTCCTGGGCTTTCAGTAGGGCCTCTGCGTTTTTGTATATAGTAGCTCCGGGTCTCCATCAAACTCCCCAGACAACATTGTCCCTCCGGCTTTGTCCCTGACGATATAGCCGAATGTCTCTTTTGGTCGTGCGACAAATTGCTCGATAGTTTGAGCGAATAGTTCGTTTGAAGCGTGATTCGATGTGTGTACATCGGTTCTAGCTCTATGTTCCTAGCGTGGTCGTATCCGCAATCACCGACTCTAGTCCAGGCAAGGTATCGGTGGGAATTTGGTTCTGCACATTGCCTTGGCTGTTTGCGTTCTCTGCCAGTGCTGCGATGTCTTGCCCTGCCTTGGCCTTTTTGGTATGTTCTGAAAAAGAACAGGCTGTGCGCAACGTATAAGCTATACATAATGTATGGAAGTATACGTTGTAGTAAGGTTGGTAAACGTAATGGTGGTGAGAGTTCTCTTAGACTCTGACTAGAGACGCATAGGGGCACTTGTTATAGTCGTGCCTATATATCTGCTGGGTCTTGAATACGTAAGAAGGTTTATCCTTTAAGCTTCACTATTTAATAAAATAAACGGACATAAAGGCTTGGCATAAGATGGAGTAAAACAACTTGTTTATTTCGTTTCGTATACTCTTAGTAGCCACATCTGAAGATCAAAAATTAGCGAGTCATATAGACGTGAACTGCGGACAACCCACAGGTAAATACCCTTTGGGATAAGGGCTTGTAGTTCCAGACCGCCTGTGACACTCTTGCCCTTTTTGAGAATTATATAGGTGATCCATTACTATATCAGGAGGGCGAAGGTTGAGGCCAGCAAAGGGTGTTGGAAAAGCATCGTGAGCGAGCAGGGTCAAAGACTGTGTTGGAAAGACCGATGCTGTTTCTGAGATGGGAGGAAGAAAGAATCCCAGCAGACTTATGACGGCTTCTTATAATAATCAACTGTTGGGAGTTGAAGGGGAGTAAACAAAAAATGGATGCATAGGTAGGCCCATGTTTGTGGAAGTGAATCTTCTTTGGCTTCTGTCACTGGCAAATAGCTGGCAGCTGCCGTTCCATATTTGCACGAATCGTGATTTTTCTACCACTACTTTCTGATGTAAACATGCAAAGCCTTTGCTTTCTTAGATAGCTTTATGTCTATTATGGCCAAGTGTGGTTGTAAAGCCTTCATTGCCTCTGTACAAACAGTTGGAGATATCATCTACACGAGTCCCTACTTCTCCCATTTTACTATATGCTTCCACTTCAAGCATACTGGCCCCGATGATAATCACGCGCCAATGCGTAGATCGGCTAGAGACACGTTACACGATGCTGTTAGTATATCTCTTCTTCCATCTTTTAGTTGGGCCTTGTTTTGGTATGATGGATTGCCTTCGTCGGGCTCTAATCTGTGACAGCAAACAAAGCGTCTACTGCCAATCAACCAGTGAAATTCTAAGAGGACCGGTGGAAAATGGCTGTCTTGTCACCTTGACAAGCCTAGAAACTTCAAGAATCATATTCTTGTCAGTGACTGTCTATTACATACCCCCTGGTAGCATTTGCGTCACGCATTACTAAGCTCCATTTAAACACATCCCATCAACACCGCCAATCACAAGAACTCAATTGTCACCATCTATCATGAGCCCTCAGTAGCAATCATGATGCTTCCAGTAAAACGATTCACTTCAGCTTTCCGTAAAACTCCATTCATAACTTCCAAAAAAATCACTCGTTCCCTTCACCTCGCTCCTCCATTCCTCCTTGACGACTATGTTCCGCGTTACATGACCCTCAGCTCTCGGGATGTCGCAAAGAAGCGCTCTTTAGCATATGCTCACCTCCGAAACTGTAACTTGTGTCCCAGAGAATGTGGCGTTAATCGATTTGAGAAAACGGGGATGTGCCTCATCGGAGAGAAGGCAAAGGTCAATACGATTGCTCCCCACTTTGGAGAAGGTCAGTGACAGTTCTGCCCCAAGCTTCCTGCATACGATCATCCCTTGCATTCAGCTTTTCAGCCCGAGATCGAGCTATGTACTCTACTGGTACATTCACCTGCTGATGGGTATCTAGAACCTTGTATCCAGGGGCATAATGGAAGCGGCTCCGTGTTTATGAGCGGGTGTAACATGAGATGCATCTTCTGCCAGAACTACGACATATCGCATCAACGCAACGGGATGGACCTGTCGCCAGAGGAACTAGGTGACTGGTACATCAAATTGCAGGAGGTTGGCAAGGTTCACAACATCAACATTGTTACACCGGAGCACGTTGTACCACAAGTGGCGTTGAGTATCCTCCATGCCAGGGACCATGGCCTGACAGTCCCCATCGTTTACAATACCTCGAGCTTTGACTCCCTTGCATCCCTCCAGCTGATGGATGGATTGGTTGATATCTACCTGGCTGACTTTAAGGTGTGGAAACCAAGCACCTCTAAAAGGCTACTCAAGGCGGATGATTATGCCGCCACAGCGAAGGAAAGCATCAAGGCCATGCACGCTCAAGTTGGCGACCTGTGCTTTACCGGAGATGGCATCGCCAAGAAAGGTCTCTTGATCCGTCATCTTGTCATGCCGGGTAAAGAGGACGAAGGAGCCGAAATCATGAAGTTTCTGGCCAAAGAAGTTTCCACGGATTGCTTCGTCAATATCATGGAGCAGTACCATCCTGATGCTCACGTCGGAAAGCCAAAACGGTCAAAGATTGATGCGAAACAAGAAAATCAGGAGGTCCGTTACGCGGAAATCAACCGGGCTGTCAGCAATCAAGAGATCTCTTCCATCAGGAAAGCCGCAGAGGACGCTGGGCTTTGGCGATTCAACGACCCACCAGGACATGATGGCTTCGCCATTTGATGCTGCAAGTTGCCTATCATTCGGCCGCCGGCTTGCATTGCTATTGAGACATGCCATGAGGCTGCAAATACAAGCCAACAGCGGGTACTAACAACGCCACCGCCCGCTCAAGACACTTCATTGGTGTGGCCGGCTTCATTCAATTACACGGCAAACCAAACCAGTGTTGATCAGCTGTTCTAGACTTGCTATATCTCTTTCAGGTTCCTGGTGGCCAACTGAACCCGAACAGCACCTCAAAGCCAAGCCCGACCAGTGTTATTGACAGTTGGATGAGTTAAGCGTGGCAACCAGGCACAGATTTCCTGAACAACCAACTGGCTTTGCACTAGGAAACTCACGTCCAAAGGAACACTAGACCAAACCCTGGAACTCGCTGTCTCGCTTTCTTTGATAGCGAATTTGGCAACAAAGCGTCCAAACTCCCTCGTACCCAATATAGCCTTCCTCGCGGTTGTCTTTGTTCGCGGAGGAGATGGCAAAAGCGAAGAGAGGAATTAATATCTAGCAGAGATGTATGCTGTTTCTCTCGAGTCAACTGCTTTCTATTAGCAAAAGAAATCAACGAGCACAAAATCTTCAAGATGAATTCTACTGTTACACAAGGTCATGGTATCGTTCAGCTACCACCCATGGATGCAAGGATTACTCCGCCTCCTGAAGAGTTAAACGTTGTCATTCCAAAGCTGCAAACATACCCTGTCTTCCCACCCTCACCTAAATCACTTCCAGATACACCATACCCAGAAACTCCTTCTATCACAAGCCCGTCCCCACGAAAGAGGCAGCGCCGGCGCTCTTCTAGCTCTCGGTCTCGCTCCTCAAGATCAGATGCCAAGTTACAACCTCGAGCTAACTCCCATCTCCTCTTCGAGCCTCGAGCCTTTGAGGATCTCTACATAGAGCGGGCTTATCTTGCATACTCTCTTCAGCAACAGGGTTTCAGAACTTCAGATCTCATGAGGAAGTACTGTGAAACTGAACAGCAACTCCGAAACCTCGATGACAACCAAGGACGACGCAGCTTACGCAAGCAGCTGAGTTTGCTCAAGTGCAAGATGAGCCAGGCTGCTGAACAGGAAAAGGCCATCTTCTCCCGTCTTGGTGACTTGTATGTCGAGATACAGAGTCGCGAGATGCGGGCTCAATCATGGACACTTAGCAGCCCAAGTGTCGCCTCGTCTTGCTTCAGCCCTGACTCCTCTGGCTTTCCTACTCCTACTGCTCCTTTTGTTGGTTCTTCAGCTGACTTTGTCCCTATGGGTTATTTCAACAATTCTCACCACAGCGCTGGACCTTCTTATACTCAGCCAGAGCCGGAAGTGTACGGTCTGGAGACTGTTGACGAAGCCGCTGAAGACATTCTGTGCGGTCCTGATTCGTCTTGTGCGAGTATCGAGTCAGAAACCACACCAGGTACCCCCTTTGCTTCAGCACTTCCCTTTCCCAAGGAGAAGAATGACTGTGGTACAGATTTCGGGGATGAGCTAGATGATACTCGCTTTCTAGTGGCTAGGGAGAGGCGAATGAGTCTCCCATGTCTTCGTCATGCTTGGCCGGAGGCATGAACTAATGGGAGCGGTGGGAATATGTTGCTGGACAACTTGCTGGCTTTAAGGAAACCACATCTAACGACTTATCAAGCAAAAAAAAGCTATTTCATAGCGTATCATAACACACCATCCATCATTAATAGCATATCAATTTGGCGTTTTAGTCCTTAGCAAATCTTTGGTTTAGTGTATATATACTGTATGTTTTTCAAAAATCATATCGCTAATGCATCGGTGTATCCATTGACCCTTACGCAAACTCTCCAAACTGTCCGTCATCGAATCCAAGATCCTTTGCTGACTGCTTCTGCTGCTTCACGTCATTCGCACTTGGTGGAGGTGGTAATGAAAATCCGCCAGAAGTGCTTGGCCCAGCAGGCGGTGGTGGCAGTGCGAAAGACTGAAGATCTCCTCCTGACCCCGAACTTCCTATGTTTGAGCTATCCTGTTGTTTTCTTCTTCCAAACTTTGATCCGCCAAAGCTCACTGTAATAGTTTCACCTTCCTTGAGACTATAATCTTTGTGCTCTTCCTTCTCTTTCGTCCCAGCCGGCTTGCTCTGCTCACCCTCCCAGCCCAATGCCTTCCTCGCCTCCTGCAGCGCAATGCTCAGATCGAAAGCTTCACTCCTCTCCTCGAAACCAATACCCAGAATAGCCTTTCGCCCCTGCGGATCGCGCACAGTCAAAGCAAAGAAGCGGCTACTGTCAAGAACTGGCTCCACGACTCCGGGGGCGGTATACGGCGCTGCGGCAAACAGTTGGCCTGTGGATGCGTCCTCGAGCACGGCGTCAACTTTGAGTTTGTTGGTAGACGATGCAGATTCGTAGGCGGTCTCGACGACGCGCAGACGGGCAGTGAAGATATGGCGCTGGGGCTCGGCGGTCCATGTGCTGGCGGAGTATCCCTTTGTTGAGGTCAGGGGAGGAATGTTGTAGACATGAACAGCATTGGCGACGAAGAGGATGCGCTGGATGGCGTCGTTTGGGAGGGCATCGCCTGTTGCGGGATCGAGGAGCTCCATTGGGAGATGAGCGTGATGGAAAGGAGCTTTGGAGTGTTATTCGCAGAGTTAGAGACGGAGATTGAACTCTATGAGAAGAGGTGGTTACGGTGTAGGGATGAAATGCACTTTCAAGTATAAGATGAAGGTGGAGAGTGACATTAGTTAGAGTTCGGGGAAGGGGTAGTCTAGAGTAGAGGGGCAAGCGCGGGGCACATTTATCAATGCGGAAGATGCAGGGTAGTCAACTTGATCATGGATTGAGCGGACTGAAGTATCGAGTTAAGGCACGTTATTGAATAAAGGAACACGACTGGCCGAAATCTTTAAAGGCTGCGTTACATGGAGGAACAATGGCGAAGCATTTTATCACGAAACATGTGCATACTGTATGAATTATTTCAGGGTATACGGGGGCAGGCGAGATTGCAGTTCTTTTCAATATCAATTACAGGGGCCTTTCCTCTGAAAGAAATCGCCTAGAAGGACGCAAGTGCCGTCATTTCGGCCCCGCTCCCCACCGGACATGGAACTCACCCCGCCAAAAGCTCCGTGAGACGCCTGACTCACCAACGTCGGATCAAAAATTCCCCTCCATCAGAATTTAGACTTGGGAATAGTATCATCTCAACCTCGCAACCGCCCCGTCCTAGCTTCTTGCGCATCCTTCATCATGGCGACTATCGATACATCAGGTAATTAAATCTGACGTAATTTCTCTCATAACCTACTGACCTCCCAAAGTCGCTGCCCCGGCAGACGTCGAACAACCTCAAGCCCCCAAGAACGCCGATTTCGAGTCCGTTACCAATACCCCCCGTTATATACCATTCTAACACCCTCTAGCATCGTCGAGACATACCGCAGTCTTATTGTTTCTGACCCCGACCTTACAAAACCCGTCGCTGCCATCGAATCCCTCATCGCCCTTCTCAATGCCCACCCTTCAACCACCGTTTTCGAGATCCTCGACACAGTCAAAGTCCACTCCGACCGCCTCAAGGCCTCCGTTTCGAACCCCGTACCCCTCTCCGCCGGAACAGATCTCTTCCTACAGTATCTAGTTTCTTCCCTGCGCCAACAAGACGGTAGCTTCGACGCTGTGAGACAGCATCTCCTCCGTAACGGACGTCTTTTTGCCCAGCGTGCTAATGCCGCGCGAGAGGGCATTGCGGATGCTGGATGGAGACTCATTCGTGAGGGCCAGTGTATCCTCACACACGGTGCTTCGCGATCGGTTGTTGGTATTCTGGAGCGCGCTGTTCAGAATCTTGGTGCGGCCAAGTTCAAGGTCATCTACGTGCGAGAGGAGACTCGTGTTGAGGAGAGTGATCGTATAGTCCGCGAGCTTCGCTCAAAGGGTATCCCCGTCGCTGAGATCGCAGAGGCTTCGGTGGCGTATGTGATGGGTCTGCTGCGCCAGGTTAACATGGTGCTTGTCGGCGCTGAGGCTGTCACATCTAACGGTGGAATCATTTCTCGTATGGGTACTCTGCAGCTTTCCAAGCTGGCCGCTCAGGCCAACCTCCCATTCTATGTTGCTGTTGAGACACACAAGTTTGCGCGCAAGTTTGTGATGGACCAGCGAGATATTGGTTTCAAGCAGGACATCCTCGACTTTAGCGTTGATACCAAGAGCAAGGATATTGTTGACGCTGTGGACTTTACCGTAAGTTTCTCTTAAGTCTTCAAGCCTTGAATAATTTGCTAACAGGTCGGAAATAGCCCCCGGATTTCATCTCCAAGCTCATCACAGAGAACGGGATTAAGCTTCCCGGCTACGTTTTTGAGCAACTGCTTGATATCTACGGCAGTCTCAACGGTTGAGAAGTCAATCCCACAAATTAGACAAAATCACGACCATTCTCAACCATTGTTTACGGTCTGTTTGGCTCGTTGAGACCCCTTTCATCGACAGAAACTCTGTCGAATCTAAACTGGCCCAACGGTATATTAGCTTACGGCGTTTGGGGATGAAAGCCTGACTAGGACGGACGGCAGTTATTGTCTACAATCTTGGGACGTATGAACCATGATGATTGATGCCAAAGAGGCTATGATGTAGGCATTTGCAATCGCGGTGCCAACTTTTGGTTTGGTAAGGAGTTCAAAATACAAGGGTACATAGAGACGGACATGAACGATACATTTGCTTTCTCAGGGAGTGACTATCCTCCTCTTCATCCGCCTATGGCAATTTGGGCCCGTATGAATGTCAAAACTCCAACAATACATAAATAAATCCAACCAAAGTACTCGTTTGCAATATGAGATTGATCGTATATGTGAGGACATAGATACCATGCTAGATATCTCGCACAAGTCTAGCTCCAACCCATGCATAGGGATAATTCCTTTGGTACCAGTTCACGAAACTGGCCCGTCCTGCGATGCGTGGGTGAGTTGCCCACGAACCACCCAGAACAACATTGTGCTTGCCATCGAAGAAGTCAGTGGTATACAAAGGATACAGAGACATGGGCTCGAAGCCTTCGTGTCGCTCAAGAGGTGAACTTGTCCACTCCCAAACGCCACCCATCTCGGCTTGACCAGCAAGTTTGTTGCCCTGAGAGGTAACTGGCATAGGATGCCAGTGACGGAAACCGACGTTGGCGTCGGTCAGGTCAAAGAATAGCTCAGAAGAGCTATCCTTGACCAAAGCTGAAGAGTTGGATGGTGGGGTTTCCTCCACGCCGTCATTGACAAGGTGTCTGTCGCATATTAGCATAGGCTTTCGTTTCGTCGACGGTGATACTTACCCGTTGACGGCAGGAACCGTCTTGGACAGAATGCGCTCGGCCTCGGCCTTCTTATGCTTGTTGACATGCGCATAAATGCTTTTAGCCTCTTCGAAAGATGGAATTCGACCGCCCATCCAAGCAGCGCAGCCAGAAAGCTCGTCATACGAGGCGAACACAGGCCAGTCAAGTGCATACTTGAGAGGAACAAGACCATACATGGTTCTCACAAACTTGCCCTCGATGAATGAGTCAGGGACTTGGTTCGCGTGCTGGCCATTTCCATTGGAATAGCCATTCGAATGGCCGTTTGTGTGATGACCGTTCGTCGCTCCATCTTGCTTATTAGAAGAATCCGAGGACCATGAGACGGGAATTCGATCAATCTTGGAGTTATACAAGTACTGAGCGTACTATGGATCTGGTTAGAGTTTGAAAGGGTGTTGAGCCATTGAAGTCACATACCTCCTCATTGGTGATGGCTCGGCCTTGAGCTTGGAATGCATGGACCTTCGTTTGACGTGCAGGCTTCTCATTATCCCTGTGGAGGCGAGTCAGCTAAGATCCATATACGGATGAACAAGCGCGAACATACCAGCCATAATGGCGGGAAGGGTCAGTGCCATCCTCGGGATCATCCATTCCCAAAGTGATTGTCTGCTCAGGGATATTAAACCACTGGTTCGGGACTCTTGCTTCATACGCCTTTTGCGCCATCTTCGCAAAGTCAGGTCGTACTGTATGCGGCGGCGGAAGTGTCTTGTCGCTTTGAAGCATCATGTAAAGCAATGTCTCAATATGCATCAGCTCGTGTTCGAAGCCAACCCAAATACCCCGGCCAATCTCTCGAGGAATCTTGGCCTGGCCATCTTGGTACAGCTTTTGCAGACGAGATCGAACTCTGTCTTGGTACGCAGTGATTTCTTGAACAGGGGGCCATTCGTCAGGAATCTCCGAATGAGTATGGCATTGCTCGGGATTGTCTACATCAGGATCGATGCCTCTCTCAAAGATGGAATAGTAGGATGCGGGATCGGTTGGCGGTTGACCAGTAGTCTTGGTCAACTGGATGTCGAGGAAGGTTGGAATATGGCCAAGGTAGAAAATGCATGCATTTCGCAGTTTGATGGGCTTCTCTTCGAGCTCTTCATCGGCAATCATGTCCTTAGTCACGATATCCCATGCTTTCCACAATGCTTTCCAGTCTTGGACCGTTGGTAACGGCCCTGTAGCATAGAGAGAGGGGACCCGGCTGAACGGCATACTCGATTTCTGCAATAGGTGAAGCCCTACACGGTTGTTAGCCTTGTATTGGCTAGGTCTCATGCACACTGTTGATATATCTCCAGCTCCAGATATGTACCCCCACGTCGCTGAATACTGCCCCATTTTGGACTCGTGCTGCTGGTTGAGCTGGAAAAGGAAACACCCTTTGCCACGATTCGCGGGGTAGTTCGGGGGTTGCATGATTTCAAAGTCTCAAATCGCATGTTTCTATAGGGGGATATGCATCATGAGGGAATTTAACTTACCATATTCATCTCCCCGAGTCCAACGCCCCATCTCGGTCAGACCTGCAAGCTTCCAGAGCTTTGTCTTTTCTTCATCCGAGTACTTGAGGCTTTGCTCGATCCATACTCGTTCATGGGGCATAATTCTCGATCCGAGAACATCCGTGGGCCGGGTCGGAGCAAGAAACGCCTGGTGTCGCCCGCCTTCATCATCGTAGACGTACTCACCAATAACCTTCCATTCATCCGGGTTGAAGATTTCCTCACCGAGGATCTCATTGGCATTTTCAAGGCCATTTAGAATAAATCTATATGATGTCAGTCTACAGAATTCACTCAATAGCTCGGTCAGCTTACTTATGGGTTACCCCCTTGGAGTCTGCATTCCGAAACTGCGGCATTAACATCAACACGTCCATCCAGATTTGGAACTACGTACCGTTATATGCATGGCTATGGAATCATTAGTACTGCTGACATATAAGTGGCGTATGTGACTTACTAAACCTTAGCTGGGTTGCTGCAAGAATCAACCGCAACGATCATGGAGTCAGACGGCGTAAGGACCTCTGCGAATCCTCCCAAGAAATCAGCTCCTTCATCCCGTGTGAAGTTTCCTGTAGACTTTGTCAGTATCTTGAGACTCTCATGTTTCTGAAAAACATACCGATACTAGAACCAAGGTGAATAATGCACTTTGAGCGGCTCGTGAGAGAGGGATGCTTCAACCATTCCCTTCCATCGTCGTATGTGCCCAGAAGGCCATGACAGGAGACATATTTGAAGTCAGGTACTTGGGCCAGAGTGCGCTCAAGTTCTTTGCGGGATAGATCCAGAGCAAAGTATTGAATATGCTTTTTGGCCTCTTCAAAGGCCTGCAGGAGCAAGCAGATCTTGCGGAGATTTCTTCTCATTGTTAGTAACAATGTCTCATACGAAAGGAGTTGACTGACCCGCTTCCCAGCTCAATGACCATGGAACCCTCGGGGATTTTACTGGCCATCTCTTCTGAGTTCTTCTTCAAGATCTCAATCTCATAGTTTGTCAAGTAATACTCATCCAGATATGTGATCTGGAATTTTGTGAGAAAATGTCAGAGAAATCTTGACAGAAACAACATACGTCCTCGAATATCTGCAACCCTTTCTCGTTGTACAAAAGCAGCGTTGGTAATCTCCGTGGACCATCATCGGGGTTGAAAGAAGCGGCGATCTCTTCCTTCAAGTTCATCTCGACAATTTCACCACGAATATCGATAATACTGGGTACAGCGGGCGACGACGTGCTGCCATCTTGCTTTGCCTTTTGGGGAGCAGCGGCAGCAGCAGCTGGAGACGCTGTGAGGGAAGGCATTATGAAACAAACGCAAACTGAACTAAACAGAGTATTGCAGAACTTCAAATCGAAATGCGATGCTTGATAGAGGTAGATTGATGGGGACAACTATGGTTTATAGCTTATAACAGGAGTCGTCTTGAAGGGCGTGGCACTTGTTATTGATCCTCCCACCATACCAATAGGTCCGAGGTACCTGAACATGTTTACCTCCTCAGTGGAGAATAGCTCAGACGACTCCTCATGTATTGATCGAGCTGGGCAGGCATCACAGCCAAACAACGCGGGGGACGGTACACTATTCTTAGTTCAGGGCATCGTCATTATGCCGAATAGTCTAGCGATGAGACTCCGCGCCAGGAACACGGCCTACGCGGTCCACTTGGACATCGCAAGAGGAAACAGCTGTGCCTCAACGAAAAGTAAATGGCCCTCCGATCGACAGAATTCGGCCTTGGAAAGAAGTACTGTACGTCGTTCTCAAGCCCGGCCGCCTTCCATATGGGAACAGTTCTGAAATAGGTTTGTCATGGTCTGCATTCTCAGAGTTGCAGCATCAGCACTTGTGGAGCGAAAGTGGGAGAGCTTGGTAATTGGCAAATCAGTCGCAAGAAGCGCCGCCCCACGCCCCACGCGCGTGGGAGAGCTCACAAGGTCAGGCAGGTAGGTCTGAGCTTGAGCTTCAAGCTTGATCAAATGTCGAGGGAGCTTCGACAGTAGCTCGTCTCGTCGACACTGGGGCCTTATATATCGATCGATGGAGCTCGTAGTTATGCATAGTGGTTCGGGAATTCAGCCTTATCTTGCGTGATCATGAAGCTTGTCCCGAATCTTTGAAGTCGTGAAGATCGGTACGTTAGACTGTCTATAAATTCGACATCGCCTGCCGGTTTCAGTTTCGCTGCAGAAATGTCGGGATGGCTTCGAACCGTAAGCGGCACAAGCACGCCGGCCCTGTCTTGGGAAACCGGTTTGTACGGGTCATTGATTTGTCTGTTTTCGAATGTATAAGAGACAGGATTCGTCGATCTAAGAGATAAGTTGGGACTTGTGAAGGTGCCCTGGTCAAGTCTCTGAAGAACCCCGCGAAGCTTCCGGAAATGCCAGCTCTAAGCCCCTCTTGGTACCTGTGTCGCCCACTAAGACCTGTCCGTTTAGGGGTATCTGACAAGGGGTGAGCACTAGCTGCAGTGACTTGCATTTACTGGTCTTGGCGATCCAGTTGTGACTTGATCAGAACGTCATGCGACAGGCAAGCTTGCAGATTGTTAAGCTCAACTCCCCGATACAGAGCTTCTGATGAGTGATCAGATCCAACGCCGCGGAAGCTGAGATGCCTGATTATGTGTGATCGATTACTCAGTCGGCAATATCACATTATTTTACCGATTTTATGCGATTCGGGCCGGCATCGAACGACTGAAAGTTTATAGTCTAAGCGAGCTTTTCTGGCAGTTGAAAGACGAACAAACGAATCCTCCAAGGTGTGGAGGACAATTGAGTTGGCATCACACGTGGGGAAGGATGAAGATGGAAGGCAAGAACGGGCTGACGGCACTTGCCTAGCTATGTTGGTTGTTCTTGCAAGTTGCAGGCCAAATCCAAGATACCCCCTTCCGAAATTATCAATCAGCTAAGTGAAGGCATCACAAATTCGATCGTATTCGAAGTGCAGAAAATAATTCATGTGTACTCAAGTGGTATACCAATCTTTGTGACAAAATCTGTTCAAACATCACCGTGCATATAGAGGCTATACCGATTCTGAAGCCTCGGATTCTCTGCAAGTCACTATCATACCATACCTAATGTACATCTTTCTAATCCCAAGTGCACACCTGAAGTAGGTAATCAACGTCAGAACTTGGCTATCGTTCATTCAAACGCCATTCTTAACCGTCCTGCACCAGAAAACCCTTCCAAATCATTCAAAACTTTGCTCATCCGCTGTGACTCCAACATCTCAATACCCGCCCTCAAGAACTCCGGAATAGCTGTCTTCAAAGGTTTGTCGTCGATTCCAGGCAGTGATAGTTGGCTTCTCGTCGTTGAAGAGGCAGGCTTGGAGGGCTCGTCTAGACTGGACTGCATGCTCTTGGTGGACGGCAACATTGGACTCGCACTATGGCTATTCCTATCGTCCATTCTCTGTATGCGATCTTCTGAAAGTTCCCTCGATGGGCGAATCTCTCTGCTTTGGAAAACGGGGTTTCTGGCATGCGAGAAGTAACGGTTCATGGCCTCGAGGTTTTCCAAATAACTTTGTGCAGTGGGCAAGTAAGTCGTAGCCTTTCGCAATGCCTGGCAAGCCGTTCCGACCATCTCCTCCTCGAGAATGCTCGATATGTCCGCTGATTCAACGACTTGCTGACTTGTCACTTTCTTCTTGAGATCCATGTGAGGGAAATACCGAGCATATACCGCCATGAAACCAGCCAACCAGATAGAGAATGTGGTAAGTGACGATAGTGGTAGCTTGTCCTTGCAGAGTTCTGTCAAGTCAATCACATTTCGAGAAGCTCGGAAGACCTCTTCTGCACTTTCTTCCCAGAAATCATTTGGCGCATGGCTGAGCATGGGTTGGGTTCTGTCAAGAGGGCCTTGTGGTCCATGACAGCGAAGAGGCACGAATGGCAAATATTCTCGGTGAAGGACAATTTGACAAATCGAGGCCAGCATATGAAGCGAGACGTAGGTATTAGTAGCTTGATGGTTATCATGACGGTAGTAGTTTTGTCGAGATAGTGTAAAGGTGTCAGGCAGTTCGTCATAGAATGTGTCCAGCTTGGCTCTCAATTCATAGAACCTCGACCTACTGTCCCAGGGAGGATAATTTTCTTGCGAGCGGCCACCCTCTGAACTGTACGGAGAGATCTCGCTCCATACTTCGATCAGTCTGACGAACTGACTCAAAGTGCAGTCGTCGTTGATCTTGGGTTGGATGAGACCTTCAGGTACTTGTAAGAATCCTGTGTAGACATCAAGAGACAAGTCGAATGCCATCTCAGAACATGGCAACTGTATCCACAAATTCTCAGCTGGAGTACTAAGCATTCTGCTACCTCCACATCCCATCAAGCGATCGAGAATGAAGCAACTGTACATTGTTCTTCGTCGGGTTTCTCTGATAATGGCAATCTCGGCTGATCTTGTCTGAAACTGCCGTGATTCGGATGCCTGGTTCTCCAACAAACCCATCCGTTGGTCATCGAGTTCGATCTTCATCATCTTGGCCATCCGTATTGCAATACCAACATATATCCAAGCAGAATCCTGTCCTTGACTCCACTCAAACAGCCCCAGCATCAAGAATGCCTGGACTCTCTCCACAGTCATAGTGTCCATGGCTGTCCGTAACGGACCGAGTGCTGTAGTGAGAGCAATAGCAAAGAAGTCAGAGGCAGCCACAGGATTTAGTTTGGACTGTGATGTGCGTGAACGGGCATTTCCATGCTGTGAATTCTGCAAATGCGTTACATAACGCACGAGATCCGGATGAAACCGAGCGGTGAGAGTCAAGATGCCGAGCAGTACCATATTCAGTTCTGAAGAATGGTCTTGTTTCTGCCCAGGCTCGTTACTCATCCTTTCCTTAAGTGACGGCAGGTGAACGAAAGGGAGTTCTGTTGCATAGTGCTGTTTATAGATGCTGAGCAGTTGACTCCAGAGTTCTGCTGTTAAGAATGGATAGGAGAGAATTTCTGCGGCATAAGCTGTCGACCTCTCACTATTAATTCCAGGAACATCATCTAGTTTTCTCGGTTTCTTCTTTTCCTGGTGAGGCTCCTTTTCTGATCTGTTCGTTGCTGGAGGATCGCTTCGTTTTGGTGGTACGGGGGCTGGTACGGGATATTGGCACTCATGTCCTCCCTTGATGCAATGATCGCAAGGGCTATTTCCCCCATCGTTGTCACATTTTATCTTTGATCTCCTACATCGCACACATGCGATGCTAGACCTCATGGGTGGTTTTGTTCGGGAACTTCTCCTTCCAGCCCTTTCATCAGAGTTGGATGGTGTCTGGGTCCAAACTAGGCTGTCATCACCAGCACCATGTCTGGTCTGTTCACCAAGATGAGCAAGCCAGTTCGACGCCGGCAACGCGCCCTCATGGGCATAGTGTACTTCTTCGAGCTTTCTCTTCAAATTCGGTAGCTGATGGGAAACTGTCTCCGAAGGTTTGTCGCTCTCGGGGTCTATAGGCGAGAGTATGGACTGGATGCGAAGTTGGGAAGCTATTTTGGCGGCTTGTGCTCCTTGTGAGCACCTTGTGTCTTACGGACAAGACCTGAGACTGGAGCAGGGAGAATCTCTCGGTTCTAGGTCGAGTTGTGAGTATTTAGCGTGGCTCTTGGAAGTTGTACAAGGGAAAAGATATAGAACAAAATTGTCGATCAAGCCTGGAATATCTAGGAACAGAAAATAGCGGCAATAGGAGTTATCACTATCGCAATGGGCTACGAAACTATTTATACCAAGTAGGATTACTGGGCAAGGACGTGTTTATGTTTGTCACGAGTTATATATCGCGACATTGGATCCATAGCAAACAAATGAAACTCCGGGCCGATCATCGTGTTCTCATGCCGACTTACAAGATGCTCTCAGCGGCCCACGCAACCGAGTCACTAGTCCTGACATGGCAATTTACAGGCCAGACGTGCATAATTTTTGGGTAAGGGAAGGACATGGATCCTTGTTGCTCTCTCCTTTGCTGAAGATGTACCACAGGGGCCGACCAAGCCCAAGATGGGGTTTGTACCGGACATTTGTCCATCCAAAAGTGCCAGAAGGAGGCAATGTAGGACAGGGAAGACTAAATTAGTGTGCCGTGAGTAGTTCGCCGACAGAGCCTCAAGATCGTGACAACGTCAACAACCACTTAGGAAAGTCTTCCCGACATGAGGGTTCCATTGGCAAAAGATATCATATGTATGCTATAAAAAAGACGATAACATAAGTTGACTTGTTCTACATCAAGGATTCTTATTCTTTCTACCTGATTAATGGATTCTATTGAACCCAAGGAATATCTGGTTTGTTTAGTCAATGTCCATGTGCTGGTAACTAACTATTTGCTCAGAGTCTCGATAATTTGACCCCGGACCCTCAGCAAACGCTGTTCAGCGGTTGTGGGAACTCCATATGGGGTTGGCGAGTGATATGGGGGATAAACTGATACGTAATGATGGGGTAAAATAACATGATAAAAATATTTAAACGAACCATTGCGGGTTTGGTCCGGTAATGCTTCCCTCTTCCTCTTCCTCTTCCTCTTCCTCAGCTCTTGATCATGGGTGTTTTACTACAGTGATCAATACAGAATGCAGTACCGGTAGGAGAATCTTCTTTATTATTATAATCGAATCTATACCTTCAGATTGCTCAAATCAAGAAGCAACCAAATTGATGCCTACATATTACCTCCCAGCAGGATTAATAATAATATGATGGATCTGGATCAAGCTCGGTAGCGTCGGCCGAGTCATAGCGCAATGATGCTGCTGCTGTAAGTGGCAGTAGAAATGAGAATGGCAATTCCAGACTAATAACAATAAAGTCGGAGAAGCTGGCCGAGACTTGGAGATGAATCCACCGGGCCGGTTTACGGAGTGGGCACGGGAGCTGTTTCGGTAGAGGTTCTGTACAGTAAGTTAAGGTAAGAACCATAATAAAGAAGGTGAAAAGAGAACGGGATTGACATGGACCCTTTGTTAGTGAGAATCCACCAGGAACAATTCATTAGTTGGCAGAATTACCTAATGCCTGGTCTCTCTACAGTATACTACAGTAACAGCTTCATATCCTAGACTTGCCTCCGTCTAAACTTCAATCTGGATCTTCGGCTCAACATATACCCGCCATGCGCCTCCTTGTGTGCGCGGACATTCGTTATACATTTCATAACTCATCCAACAATAACATTGCCTCCCAAATATCAAACCCTCCAAACTCACCAATGACTGCTGGCCCGTATGATCATCCCGGTAATGTCGATTACACTACAGACCGGTATAGCAGTGTGCCAAGCTGGGCTAGTCTTTAATGGCCCGGACCCCCCTCTGAAGCAAAACCAGGGACTTTAAGCTTAAGTGCTTCGCCCATTTGTCTACGCAATCTTTGTAATTCTCCCATATTTTGATGGCAATTACCCCAACATAAAGAAAACTTTAACCAATTCTTTGTTTCCCTCTAACTACTTGAGCTTTTGCAACGAAAAAAAACAAGTCACACTACACACACCAGTTCAAGCCAACTAACTACTGCAAAGGTGGCGATAGCAGGGGGCCATGTCTTCCATGATGGCAACCCAACCAATGAATGACGTCGCCGCCTTCTAAGAGGCCTCACAGGCTTCAGAAGCTCAAGATTGAATGGATTTAAGCGCCGACAGACGCCCACCTCTTTGATGAGAATGGGGTATCTTTGCAGCCAACGTCACATCTTTCTGCAAATCAATCACTTGCAACAGCCGCCGAGCATATAAAAAAGATTAGCAGAAAGGATTGCATTGCATTGCATTGACGCGCATCGCGCTTGTCTTGTCTACAATACCTACAGTACCTGTCGTTGGTGGTGGATCAGGGTGCTGTCATAAACCTGAGGTGACCCCTCCATCTTGACTCTGCGACTTTCCAAGTTCCAAGATTTCACCATCTCTCCCCTATTCTCGATTACGACTCGTCGGCCTAGATTCTTTCTTCTTTTTCTTCTCCATTTCTTAACCCTGGAATTGCATCCTTCTACATCAACTGTCAACCAAACAGCACATTCTCGCAAACATGTCTAATGTAAGTCAAGACGTACCTTGAGCGCATCATAACACCTACCATATCCTGCCCATGACGTCCACCTTTGCGCATCAAATATGCTAACATACTCTTCAACAGGACCCGAAGCTTCTCTACGCTGTAGAGGGCATCAACGCCTACCACATCACCAATGGCAAGGAGCAATCCCTCACTCCTTCGGGACCTCAGACCCTGTCGCTTCTAATGGTCCCGACCTCCTCTGGCTTTGTCGAGCCTTCAGGAACCGGCTCCGATGGTGAAGAGGACTTCTACCTTCACCTGCATCTTCCTCCCGAGCTCGATCTTCCTCTGCCTGCCACGACCCAAATCTACCACCAGCCACCTACAAGCTACCTAATTCCCCGTTGGGATCTTGGTCCTGACAGCGGTGCTTTTACCCGCATCGAATTCCCTCCTACCAACTCTCGACCCGGCGTTCAAGAAGATGTCGACACTTTCGAGACCATTCTCGCTCAGTGCACTGCCTTCCTAGAGCGCTCAGCTCCTCCTCACCCACCACGACCCACGGAGAAGGCACAGGCGAAGGCTCGCGAAGCAGCTGGTGAACAACTCCCCGCTTACAACCCAGCTGACTATAACCCTGGGGAGGGCTATGCTCAGGGAAGCCAGAGCGCAACCAGTGCGGGCCGAATTGTGCTTATTGATGAGGAAGACGGCAGTGTTTTAGGAGAGCTGACCGACAGCTACCAGGTGGTGGAAGATAGCAAGATCAAGCCCGGTTCCAAAGGTATGTCCCGGAGAAACACATAAAACTTGGTACGGAGTTGCTAACACGCGCGCAGAACCTGTTGAGATCGCCCTTCCTACCGATGGAGGCCAGAACATTTCTGTCCAGCCTGCTTCGCAGCCATGGGCTGAAATGGATATGCATCCTGCATACAAAAAGTCGTCTCTTATAAACAGCGCAACCAAGGCCTCTCGACTCATTGTCACAACATCCGACGTTGTCTCGAGAACCCTTCAAAGCCAAGCCGACAACTTTACTCAAAAAACAAAGCCTAATACTAAGCCTGTAACATTCGCCCCTACTACCCATGAACACATTCGCCGAATCAACACCTTCTCAACTAAGGCAGCTACTTTCTCGGCTTCTACAGTCGGTACCATTGGTAACTTGGCGCAAAACCTTGGTGCAACCGTTACTCGTCGTAAGGACGGACGAGCTAGAGGCTACGATAAGGATGGCCATGCGATCGATACCTATAAGCCAGGTGTACTCAACAAGAGCTTGATGGCCTTCAACACTGTCGTGGACGGTATCGAACAAGCTGGTCGTAACCTACTTACTGGCACATCATCCAGTGTGACAACTGTCGTTGGTCACCGCTGGGGCCCTGAAGCTGGTGAGATGTCGCGCAACCTGGGTGGCGGTGTCAAGAACGTTGGACTTGTCTACATTGATGTGACAGGTGTGTCTCGACGTGCCATCCTCAAGAGTGTCGCAAAGGGCATGGTAGTCGGCAAGGTTAAGGGTGGTGGCGAGATTATTGTTGGAGGTACAGATAGTGGAGGCCTCGAGACAAGAGAGGGCAATGGCCAAGGAGCGCAAAGCACGTATGGTGACAACGCAAGTGTCGCAGGTAGCTTTGATCCCAACGGCAAGAAGCCCGCCAAGGGACAATATTGAGGTGTGAGGATATCAGATTAGCGGTTGCTTATGGCTTGGTTTTGGTGTGGTCCATTTGAGCTTTACGTTGGGCGGCAATGCGGATTTGATCAATAATTCATTTTGAAAAGCTATTTTCTCGTTCAAGTAAAAAAACCTTTGAACTGTAAGCTTTTGCTTGATACCTAAAGAATAGAGAACTTTGAACTTCCGTGATGCGAATGTGTAAGTGATTCATGAATACAGTATGAATTCTCGAACATACGGTATGATCGCGGGGCAGTAGCTGCCATCGCGTCGCGCCAGAAGAGCTTCACTTCAAGGCCTAACAAAAATATCAATTGTTGATGGCGCGCAATGTTAAAGGCCAAATCGTTCCAAGACCACGATATTGGAGACGTCGCATTGTCTGAGCTCGGCTGAAAATCGACCATTGGCCGACATAAAGCTCGGATATCCCATCTTTGGAGTGCTTCAAGCAGAGTAACCTTCATCCACAACGACCTGCTGCTAGACGGACAAGTGACTGGTTCATGTGCCGTTTCGAGCTTATTGGTGTTATCATAATTACCCTTCGTGATCTTGGCGATTTTCTTAAATCTAAGAAAGCCAAAAATCGGTGTGTTTCTGTCATTCCTATCCTGTGATGCATCACCGCTAATCGTATGCTCAAGATCTCCCGAACCAGAACCAGAATCACAACCAGAACCAGAACCATGCTCCACGAAATCCTCCTCTCCCTCTCGGGACACCCGTCCCCTCTCCTGCGAACCGATACCACTCAGTCGCATGCTCTATCCGGTATCTCACCCGCCGAGCGACAACTCCTCGCCTCAGCCGCCCACCTTAGCGAAGTTCACATCAAACTCATCAGCTACACGGCCCAAGTAGCAAACTCGCACCCATCAACCATCTGCCGGGCCGTCGCGACTGCCATAGACTCTATACACCTAGCTGCCTTTCAGCGCAAAGTGCTCGATGTCGAGGAGAGCATATTACAGGATGACCCGGAGCTGGTGGGTGCGTACAATATTGTACCTCTAACGGCTGTCGTGGGAGAGTTTAAGGACTGGACCAGGAGGATGGACTGGCTATGGGAGATGGTGCAGTTTATGCTGGCTAAGGACAAAAAGGGCGATATGTGCCATGGAGCACAGCTCATGGACCGTCTACGGCTTGAGCTACAAAGCGGTTATAGAGATGTTCAAGAGACGGCTTTGAGTCTCGTCGCAGTCGCCGAGACCGCTTGGCTGAAGCAGGTTTCTGCGTGGATATTGTATGGTAGACTTCCAAGTTTTGGAAGTGAAGACTTTTTTGTCCAAAAAGTAGAAGAATCTGAAGAGGTCAGTTTGGGTACAAAGTCCTGCAAGGCATTGCTAACGAAAGCAGGAGTATATATCACGATCGAGTCTCTTGCCCGCCTTCGTAACGCCAGGCACAGCTTCGTCTATGCTCTTCATCGGCAAGTCGCTGAATCACATCAGAGTGAAAAGTAACATAGACTCAGGACTTCGTGGTCTAGATCATCTATCGTCCAAACTCCAAGAGCTATCAAGTCTTTCCTTTCCCCTCAAAAGTACTAGCTTTTCAAGAGCAATTATTGCAGTGCGGATATCATTGTCTGAGAACACACTCCAGAAACTCCTTCCACTGGCCAGGGTGACGGAGATGTTACAACTGCTAAGGGATTTCTTTCTGCTGGGCCGTGGTGAATTTGCCATGCAGTTGACTCATGAGGCAGATGAGAAGATCCGCAGTCGATGGAGGAGAGCTGACAATTTGGCTTATGAAAAAGGAGATGGTCTGAAGAATGTGACAGTCAAGGAGGGTGAAGTGGCCGCAGTTCTTGCCAGGACGTGGGCTGTCCTGGCTTCTATGCAGGGTCAGCATGCTGAGGAGGATGAGCAACTTGAGCTTGCTCGAGATCTCCTGCGACTCAATCTCACAAAGAGCAAGACAACAACGCCGCTGGGCTCTGGCTCTGGGCTGAGTCGAGAGGCGGCCAACCTACTATCCGAATCACCATTCCGAAACCTCCTATTCTCAGTCCCTTCGCTACTATCTATCCAAATACCTGCACCGTTGGACATGGTTCTATCACCATCAGATATTCAGATCTACTCGTGTATCAACGCTTACTTACTATCGATGCGCAGAGCGCACATCCGACTCACCGATTTATGGAAGATCACGTCCCTACGACGCCATCATCCCACATCAAGAGGCGATCGTGAGCAGCTCATTCTTCTTCGGAAGAGGTGGACAGCACGATCATCTTCTATGCGCAGCTCATGGACAACTGCCAGCGCTGCCATCTTCTTCCTTGCTGAGACAGAAGCCTATCTTCAGACAGAGATCGTAGCTGGACTATGGGAGGGTTTCCATGAGTGGTTGACAGCCAATGATCCCAAGCATGGACGGTCTAGAGCACCTACACCTACCAAATTCCAAGATGAAGATGTTGAAATGGACGAAGGGGAGGAGGATGATGATATATGGCTGAACAGCGAGAACGACAAGATCGCGACCCAGGACGAACCTCCCCAGTCAACAGATTCGACTCCTCCCCAAGATCCTCAGACTCTCTCAACAGCACATCGTCTTTATCTACGCACCCTTATCCACCGCCTACTCCTCACCCAACCGACATTCACACAACCTCTCTACAACCTCCTCATTCACATAGATCATCTCGTTGCCCATTTGCACCGTCTACACGCTATCTTCACCTCCATCGATCTTGAAACGGACGCTGGCGTAGTCGATGCCTTTGTCGATCTCGAGTCCGAAGAGCGTGACGTCAAACGTCGTCTCCACGACATCGAATCCCGCATCCGCTCTGGCATAGAGGATGTCGTCGCAGCACTACGCGCACTCGAGTCAGACCCCATTTTCACCGCAGAGTGGGAGGGCGACACAGCTCCCGCCACTGCAACTGAGGAAGACGACGAGGAGGAACAGCGAAGGGGCAGGGCACGGGACACAGATGATGCAGAGGAACGTGGTGGCTTTACGGCTGCTCGGGTCGGCGGTATCAATCGCCTGCTCATGAAGCTCGACTTTGGCACATGGTTCGGCAGAACAGACGGGCACGATGATGTCGAGCAGCAGTAGTATCAACGGCTTCTGACGTCTTTGCGATATGCTGCCGTGTGGAAGGGCAGACTAGTTGGCCAGACCTGTGTGGACGTCAACTACATACAGACTGCACGCTGCCAAATCAAGGCACATCCGCAGCAATGAAAAGCAATAAAAAAGAGCCGGTGTTTCCCCCGCATCTGTGGCGTTACGGTGGCACCATTTCCACATCCCCAGATGCGTCTAGAGCTGGTATGACAAGGGTTACATGGATGGTGCATGAGGGTTTTTCTTGCTGATGGATGGATGTAACGAGTGCCAATGATTAACATACGCCAATGAACGAATCAAATAGACATGCATCTATCCAAAGATTTTGCGCAACACCATAAAGGATTTATCAATCTCGCCGCTCGTGTCAGCTCATGATGATATATTATTGTGTGCACTTTAGCCTGATATGCAGTGTCAAATACTCTGTGTATGTGTCTCGAGCAGTCCAATCATTCAGAAATCATTCAATTCGTTCCGAGCCATATCCATTTTCATATTCGGGGCCAGAGGCGTAGTCCAATCCGGAGTGAACAAAAACACCAGATAGTATATGCCAAGCCAAACCAGATCATCATTCCTAGGGTTCCCATTTCTCGTGGCCCTATCTCAATACTCCGAAAGCGCCTTACATGCTAAAGTCGTGGGGATTAATTTTGAATCCCGTAAATGCCTGTTCAATACCTCGCAGCCACCAGTCTGTGGTAGGCGTGGGCAGATTATAACCAGTAAAATACAATACATATACAAACAGAAAGAAACTGTTAAAACAAAATGGTAGAAGGTGTATGAATAAAAGTAGGGTCAGGCAGAAATGTCCGGAAAGATACGAAATATGATCAATCGAAATCATTCGAGTTGTTTGCCTGTCAATATGCAGCAACAGGCTTGCGGCCGAATCTCAACGAGCCACGGCTTGAAGAGTGCTCTTCTGAATGACGACGTTGGAAGAAGCTGGGCATGAAAGAGCGAGGGTTCGTGTGGTTCACACTACCTGTGTCTCTGCGAATGGCACGGTGTGAAGGCTTCTTGACTTGCCATCGCTCCTTGATACAGTCGTCGACAAGGGAAATGAGGCCAGTAGAGATGATTACACTAAGGCTGTTAGATCAAATCATCACAAAAGGGGTGTCAAATCACTTACTCAGCTACATCTGTGATAGCATCAATAATACTGCTGTCGCTAATCCATATGTAGCAGGGAGTAACCCAAGCGCCAGCCATTTCATCGTCGAGGACTTGATTAGGACTGCGCATCTCAGGAACAATATGGGCGACAGGTGCACCATGACCGTCTCGGACAAGGTGAAATGAGACAACATTGAGATTTTTGTCGATCACACGCTTCCAGGCGTATGTGTGACCCCACCACTCGAACTCATATCGCTTGTTTGTGCGTCCACCTCGTCGCGCAATGTCTACGCGGGCATAATTGCTGAACTCAAGCTTAATACGGTTGGTAGGTACCATTCGTGTCTTGGGCTTGGGAGCTTGTGAGTCCGATTTCTCGGTGTGGTGCGAGCCGGACCACACGGAAGCGTTGTCGGAATTTGTTGAAGCGCTGGCTGCATTGTTGTGTTTGAAGATTGAGGAGCTGCTAGAGTTCGGGCGGTGAAAAGGGGTCGTCATCGTACGCATGGCTGAGCTCATTGACCGTTGGAGGGCAGGACGTGCTGCAGCAACGGTACTGACAGGTGCTGGAGCATATTCTCGCTTGGAGTTGCAGACCTCTCGCCCAGAATCACGACAGTAACGACGCAATGAGAACTCCCGACGGGCAAGGTCGTGCATGCGCAGGTGGAATAGCTGAACCGCAAGTGTCCGTCGAGTATGCCCGAAAGGAACAACAGTATCCACCCGGAGGTTCATATTACCGTCCGAAGTGCAATCGTCGTGGCGTACGGCAAGTCGGTCCAACGAGGGAAACAGGCGAGCAAAGTCCTGAGGCGTAGATGGCCGACACGGACGTTCGTTGGAGGTACCGCGATAAGGAGGGAGCACTGGGGGAATATGAAGTGATTCTGGGTCAGAAAGAATAAAGTCTTTGTCTGCCTCCTCTGGGTCGTCCTCCCCGTCATCTTCGTCGTCATCACCACTTTCCTCGTCCTCCTCTTCTTCCTCATCTTCGGTTTCAATTTCCGCCTCCTCGCCGCCGACGGGCAAGTCTCGACGCAAGGGCGCCATCTCCGACAGGACTGAGTCATATGTCGCAATGGAAGAAGAAGATGCAGTGTCGAACCTGCAGTCAGCAGCTGTTGGTGCATTCATTGGTGCTTTCGGTTGGCGGTGTTGTGATGTATCGAGGGATTTGTTATTTGACCCAGAAGCTGAGTGGTAAGATGTGGGTGCTGTTGAATGAGAGGCTTCTGAAAAGTAGGAGTCGCGGCGTGAATCAGAATCTGAAGGGGCGGGGGAAGTAGTGATGACAACTTTGCGTTGCCGCCGTAACGATGAATTGGGCGTCATCGCTTGTTATTTGCCAATTGAATGAGATACGGCGTTGTGCGATCCAGGTTGATGTCGGGAACGAAATATAGTTCAGGAGGTCTTTAAGTGGTGTCGATATTTAGTGGTAGGAAGGGAAGTTCAAGTGATGATGTGGCGTAATATACTTGAATATGTGGTTGAATGATGTAGACTGCGAGATATATGACACAGCGAGTTTCGATAAGGTTGGTTCAGAGTTTATAGCAGTTGATTTTATCAGTGTCGTGAGTATGAAGAGAGACAATCACGGGAGATATATCTTCTTCAAGTCGGTTCTGCCTTGATATGGATGGTAGACTAATAGACGTTGGTAGAAGGTGGGGAGGGGGGCTTATTTGGTACCGAGCCTGACCTTAATACGCAACCAGTGGAGCTTAAGATGCCAGGGGTACAGTAAGACGTGTGCTGTGTTCAGGCATGGACTCGAGGCCACATCAGGAACCTGGTCGATTCTCTCAGGCGGGACGGACCACTTTGGGACCACCTGTCAACCCGGACCACGGCGGGGAGGGAAGAAACGCCTCGCTCCGGCCTCAGGCTCGCCCATTTCATGCTTAACCTTCAATAGCCACGCCCCTAGTGCCTCTTGTTGCAGCCAGCGGTGACACTGTTGCAGCCTTAGCTTTTGTTGGATGGCAGAGTTTAAGTGAGCAATATCTGGTAGCAAAGCATAGCATTGCTACTTTCAGGCCGACAGCTGAGACACAATCGGGGCACCAAAAACAACGCCATGAAAAAGTTGGCCATCTTTAGGGAGGCGATTTCAACGGCAAGTGGGCGATAACCCCAGGCGATACATTCCAACTTTTGGCACACATTATGGACGACTGTATCGGGGCCGAATGTCTAATAGAACATAACTGCAGTAGTCTTCTGTAGTGGGAAGTATGTAGATGATTCTGGTTCGTGTAAGGAGCAGAGTGCCCCGGACGAGATCCCTAGTGTGCATCGGCCCCAGTTCGGCCACTAAAATGAACTTGAGGGTGCGCGTGTGAGGACGTTGTGACGGTGTACCACCCAGGGACAGACCACAGCTGGGGGTGCAGTGGCTGTTTGGAAGCTCATGTCGAGCTCATAGTCACACCATGGGTGGGCTGTTGCCTCGTCCCGTCGATTCGGTCTTGCTGGGATGATGGGCGACAATCCCTTCTCGGTCAGGGTCGCGGATTTCCAAGCCCGCCGATCGATGGGATCTTACTGAATGGTTGCCGATCAAGTCAAGCGCGGGTTGGCGCAGTACTGTTGATTAGTTCATTGCTGTAGGCTTGATGACTTGACTTGACTTGACGGCGACGATGACATCGAGTAAACGTCTAAGGTGGTCCCGGACCAAGACCGAATAATCAACGTGCTACTCATCTGCTGTAACTTGAGATGCTTTGTTTTAGAGTACGAGGTTCGGAAAGGACCCTGACCAACGTTACCGTTCTTCAGCAAGTACAGGACCCCAAAACCCGCCAATCTCTTGTGACCACGCAGAGAGTCAGAGCTGTGTTCCCTTTTCTTTCCTTGCACTTTTCCCCGCGAGGTCATAGTGGAGCAAAGGTGTTGAAACTCGACTCGTCGTGCGTTGGCTCACGGCCCAATTATTGCTCATTTTTTGATAAACCAAACGAGCAGCGTCTTGAACATCTCGGTTCCGTGACCACAGACAGGCTGGCGGATTTCTGGAATAAATCCCGGCTGGTCCAACACTGCACTGCACTGCACATTACAGTACACCACGGCAGGGAGGCCCGTAAGTGCAGCTGCCTGGCTTAGCCTGGTCTTGCAAGGGTTTGTTGGGATTGCCTTGAGCCTGATTGCGAAATATTTCCATGATTTTGAAGTGTGGTGAGCAACGTAGATGACTCTAGTAAGTCATGAGGCGATCCAAAACGGGAGTCTACTCTCTGGATCTTACTTCCTATTTCGTCTGGTCTACTGTCTATGCCTTCCTTTACGAGTTTGTGTGATGTTTTGCACGGAAGGTGCCAGTTGCCTCTCGCAGACTTCCAGTTACTACCTAAGTAGGTACGCAGGCAGTTTGCAAACCTCAGGCGCAGCATATTCCAAAACGCCAACTTCCATCTCCAGGCTCTCCCAAATTCAACAATCGTGTAAATGTAACCACAATTTCACAACTACCTATTTGGGTTAGAGGAACTCAATAGCCTCCATACCTGTGTAGCCATCCCATCAGATACTTGCATTCGTTTTAGGGTAACTCGACGTTTCCTTCACCATCCACCTGGATAGTCAGCTTCCACCAACCAAGCGAAGGATCAACCATCCAAGTCAATTTTCACTTTGACACTTCCGGGTCTTTTTGGACTTCTCTCTTTGATCCAGAATGTCTTGGGCCACCCCGGTGACCCCGGAATCTCATATGCATGACCGATTGGATCCCATGGCATCTCACCTTCTCGCCTAAGTACCCAAGTATTGCACTGAATCTTTGGTCGATGTTAGTCTTTTGTCACTGTTGCTGTGGCTCATCGACCAAGGTAGAACGCGTCAGCCTTCTCTACAACCGCGTTTGCCTCGTGAATATATTGAGCGATTACTTTCTGTGCTGGCAATGTCGGTGACGAGGCTGCAATGACGACTGAGCTATGACTGAGCCACGAGCTTCTTGTCACTGCTAGTCGAGACGGTCAGGCTGCGAACGACCTCGACTCCGCCTTTAACCTAGCTGACTTAGTGTCGAATTGCTACTATTTGGGGACCTGTCATGACATGGGTTTGTTAGGCAATCAAGCTGCTATACAGAGTACAGCAAAATCTATCTCCACAAGACCACAACTTACAATACCAGCCTCGTCGATCTATCCGCTGCGCCAGACTGCCTACGCTGGAAGCAAATTGACTCATTGCGGCTAGCTACGCACTGGGCCGTCCCGCGCGCAGCGGGTCAGCCAACTCAGGGCTTTGTTGGCCGCTGATATTTGGACGACGACGATTGTTGTAAGGCTGTTAGGCTGATCAACCAGACATCTATTACAAAACAATTGCAATGACGTCTCTGCCATTTCGGCATCTCCATTGAGGGTTCGGAATGGAGATCGAGTGATGGTATTTCAAATTCCATAGAAGTTGGGATGACTGTTGACACAAAGGGAAAGCCCTGCTGTCGAAGTGGAAACCGTCTCCTGCATCGTTACCCAGATGCGCAGGACTCAGCATGCCACAAACTCTTGGAGCATCTAGGACTGATGAACAAAATTTTAAGTCGTTACACGGTCATGTTGGTGGCTTGAACTGTGCAATAAATTTTCTAAGCAAACGAGAGTCTGAATTCATCTCGGACCTGACCACTGTGTCTTACCCTACAGCTCCCCCCACTTCGCTTGCATCGCACGCACTGAATATGCGCGTTGACCACCAACATGACCAACCCATCGAGATGCAGTCCTTGTTCATGTGTTGACCGCCGATTCGTCCTCGTGAGCTGTGGCCCTTGTTTGATGGATAGTTTGGCCAATCACAAGACCTATGGCTCTGCCTCGATCGGACCAGCACCCTGAAAATCGTGTTCGCAGTCTCTAGAATCATTGTAATCGTCAACTCATCGACTTCTCACCTTTCTTGGCGTCGTCTGCTTGAGCCTGACCACCGTGAGGCCGCAATACTGAACAGCAGTTCTTTTGCTAGAAGATTGAGGAAGCGGACCTTGCTTACACATTCCCCCACCAGCTTCGAGGTATTGCCGTTTTGGACGACATACACGAAGTTGGAATTGGATGAACCACTTGTCGAGCTTCATGTCGTCACTGCTATACCTCAGGTAAGCTTTAAACCTGAAGGTCACCGAGCTGACCTCATTTTGTCTTTGGCTTGGCCCAATCTCAATCAACTTGACCCAAGCTGCGTTTTAGCGCAGTTGATCTGTTCCCGCGTCCATATTTTCGCTACTGCACCTATCCGAGACCAGCAGGTCGGATTGACGCAATGCTACGGACACTAAGCTCGCTACTGCACAGTTGCTTAATCGAGAAGTTGACAGCATCATGGCGCTTAGACGATTGGTGTCATGATAAAAAATCTCAAGTGATACCAGATACATCGATGTCAGGCCTCAGAATCGATAGCCGCCAAAGACACTGTCATATCGAGAGTCCAGCACAGCTGTATGGCCGAATCTATTGTTTAGGAAAACATGACGTCTCGCTTTGCGCCTGAATAGCTCTATTTCTCCGCGCCTCAGATACTTGCTGGATATAGAGGCACCGGTCCGTCGGCGGAACATGGGAAATATGCCATTATCAGGCTCTTGCAGATTACACGTCCAGGCAAGAAGACAATGCGTGGATGACTTGGGGATGATCCGAATGGACAGATGTCAGACCTTCGGAAACTACACCACTTGCTGCCACTTTCGTCCCGCATCTACATATTTGCCTAACGGTGAACGAGAATCTGCCATTCGCTGGATGTAAGGTTCTGATGCTCAATATGCTACCGCACAAGTTACCCGAAGAGTTTCAACCGCAGGTCATGGCCATCATCTGCCTGCCGCCACAATTATACGAACACGTGAGAATCACTCATTTGCAACTTCTGGCTTGGGTATATCCCGTTTAGTGAGCCATCATGTCTTCTTGTCATATAACTTTAATTCCTGTTCTTTCCGACAACCGGAAAGTATGGGCTGATTTGTCATCCCACTCTTCACTGCATGTCGATTTACTCTCGAGGTAGCGGGAAACCTAGCAGCTCCTACTGCAAGGGTTGGGGCTCCTGGTCGGGTTGTCAAACTCAAGCTTCACGCTTCGTCCTTTGCTCTACCTCTAATTTGATATGTGGTTTCTACTACCTAACTCGTACATTGCATAACACGACAGCCGTGGGAGTCTCTCGCCTACCACCGCCTTTCCTTCACTGATGTTGTCTCATGCAACTTATTATTCTCTCTCAAGCTGCTTGCTATGGATGTGTGCAATATTACTACCTAAGTGGTCAAAGTGGCATCCCTCTGCAGCCTGTACCCAGCTCCCGACAGTGAAGATCCTGCCGATCAAAAGTAAAGGAAGAGGCATGATGCTTGTTCGGGCTCATACAATGCAACCTCACAAGGTGTATCTCGTAACAGACTAAACAAACAGAAACGTGGCCGTGGAACTGCTGTGTAGACGGCCGGACCGTGCCTGAAATAAAGTATATGTCTCGGATTTATGCGAGACTTGTTTGAAGCGGAGACAGCTATGGGATTTTCACATGTGTAGGACAGCAAAGTCAGAAGTCCCAGTGATACAAAGACAAGACAGGATGCATCGGTCGGTAACATAACCTACTGAATCGAACTGCTTTACAACTAACTAAATCTTTCATGTTCCACTCGTCCCCCCCTCTTGGCTGTACACACCTCTTGCAGTGCTCATATCCTTCTCCTGTATCGCTCTTGAACCTTGAACCCACCACTCAACGCCTAGGGATACAGCCACGGCCCAGCGGCCAGTCTTAACTCCCTGCTGTTATTCGTCGTCGTCATCATCATAGACATCCTCTTACGAAGACACTCATCACTCTCACTGCGTCGTTCCCAGTTGTACTAAGACTGGCTGTTCCAGCCAACCCAGCTTCGTGGCATAACGCGCCAGATCTTGACCTCTCCGCTACGCAGATCATCGAGTTTGAAGCTTTCAACCTTGACCTTCTTGCTCTCACGGCCCTGCTCCCATGCGCGTACCTTCTTCTTGGTGCCGTCCCACTCGGCCACAACAGCGACGTGGTCAGGTTTTCCAACCTCGGCAGAGTACTTTGCATGCATTGGGCCGTGCTTGCCTTGGAACTTGGCGTTGCGGATAGTGATGATATCGCCAGCTCGAATCATATCGTTCTGCTGGGTAGATGCGTTGGCCATGTTAGAGTACACAAGGGCGCCGTATGCGCGAGTGCCGACGGGTGGCAGGACATCGTTATGAGGTTTGAGAAGCTCCAAGACGAGACCTTGAGGTGTACCGTCCGCAACGACCGAATCCTTCTTAGATGCTACTGCTGTCGAAATTTGACGACCAAAGCGCTCGTAGTACTCTTCCATCTGATCCTGACGGAGCGGACGGGGCGGGGGCTCGTGACGCTGCTCTAGCTGAACGTCTGATGGGTCGTAGGGATCGTAGCGGACGGTTAACAAAGTCTGTGAGTAGTCTTGATACAGGATCGAGATTTCACGAGTGATCGTTGTTTGTTGTCCGCCATTGGTAGATGTTGACTCCTCAGCCTCGAAGTAGATGTCTTTACGGCCTTGAAGCACAGGTGGCACTTGGTTAGATTGCTTCCACCAGCCACTCTGTATAGCCAAGTCCATGTCATTTGCAATAAAACCCGACTCCATCGACATTGAAGGTCGGTGCATGTCCATAGACCGTCTATTGCCAGCAGCAGCAGCAGCTCTTGATATGTCAAGGGACTGACGGTTGGAGGTACGCCCTGGAACACCGGGAGGAGGTCGCCTGTCAACAGGAGAAGTGACAGATGGAGATGAGGGGAAAGGAGACTCTTCCTCGATCTTTGGTGTTCTGGGGGCATACGCATGGCCTCCAGGGGGTGCTGAATAGTTGTATGGGTCGTAATCTTCTTCCGGACGAGGCGATTGAGGTGGCTGTGGCGGTAGGATGTTAGCTGGAGGAGGTGGAGGAGGTGCCGCACGTGGTACGTCGACGGATGGCCGCTTGTCCGTAGGAGGAGGTGGTGGAGGGGCAGCGCGAGGCGTATCCATAGACTGTCGCTTATTCTCTGGCGGCGGCTGTGAAGGAACAGGTGGAGGTACAGCCCTGGGAGCCACCGCAGTAGGCACAGGAGGTGGTATATTGGCAGGGGCATCAGATGTGGGAGATAGGAGAGTGTTATCTTCGAGACTTGAATCACGGGCGTGGGACTTCAAAGCGTCCTTATGAGGAACTGAGGAAGCAATATCGGTATCGTAATCACCCTCATACTCGGTCATTTCCTCGGCTTCCTCCTCGCCAGCTTGGGGAGGCCCTCGAGGCTGCGCCTGGGAATCTTGAGTTGATGGTCGTCGGGGCACACCAGGTGGAGGTGGAGGGGGCGGCCGGCTCTGGGT
>JAAVUD010000105.1:0-34337 GCA_014898915.1 Fusarium chlamydosporum
AGGTGCAGGTGCAGGTGCAGGTGCAGGTGAGGGACGAGCGAGCCGTGTTGGGTCAGGCTTCGTTCGCTTCTCCAAAGAAAGCGCTTGTTATGCTGACTGATGGCGCGGGGACAGGTTCAGCCCAAAGTGATGGATTTTGTTTGAATAAGAGCAAGGCAAGAAATGAGAGGCAGGAGGCAGGAAAGGTGAAGTCGTTGACTTGTGTCGGGTGCGTGCAAACGTGAGTGCGGCAGGATGCGCTATGCTACGCATGCATTTACCAGCATGGATTGCTTGGGCAGGAAGGTTTTATTCTTCTGTCGCTCTCTTTTCTTTTTGTTTCTCTCCCGCCCGTTTCTGCGTTTGGATGGACGCCAGTGATGTGCAATGGAGGAATAGCTGCCGTCACTGTCGTTGCAGACTTTGATTCGGGAAAGAAAGAAAAAGGCTGGCTATTCACGAGTTCGACTTTGATGTCCGGGCAAGCTTTTTGATTCAGAAGGCCTCGAAATAATCCAGGGGACAAGGTGACCGGTAGCAAGGCGTGTACACGCTCGATGCTAGGGGAGTGAAAGCTTAGGTAGGGAGTGCGGGCATGGGGCTGGCACCAGGCGGGTCTGAAGGGGCGGGGTGCTGGCTTGATGGGGCACGCTCGTGACAGCCCATCGACAGAATGCAGCCAGAGAAAAGGCAGGGTGAAAATAAAGGCGTTCCGGAAGTGATGACGATCAAGGAATTTTGGGGAATAGAAGCAAAGGGAAGGCATGCAATATGTGGGAAAGGTTGGTAGAGTAAAGAGATATAAAGTGAAGGACATTTACTTACTTACTCAGTACCTATGTATGGTATGGTATAGGCGACACAAAGAATGATGACGATACCGCTTAATTGGGAGGAGTTGTGCTGGTGACCTCGAGATTTTGGATACCTAGCTATGCAGTCCCAGCAGCTGGCTCTGGATGATCGTGAGATACGTGAGGCTTTCAAGTCAAGCAGCGAGGCGGCAAGGTCCCTCTGTTTGTTGGAGAAAGATACAGGCGTAATCAGGACGACTTGTTACAAGGCACGGTTGTTCAAGGTTGCTGGGTAATGGATGTGTTCATGTGAGTGCAATCGGGTGCGGTGCAGTACTGTGCTTTTGGCGGCGTACGTGGTGGTGCAGCGGGTAGGTACTGTAGCAGGGTCACAAGTAGGGAGCGAGTCTGCTTCAGGTGCTGGCTGTAAATTATACGACGACGAGGCAAGTGAAGCCACGACGAGACTCTTGTTACTAGGTGCTTGAGTTTATCGAAGCCCGGTCTGCAGAAAACGGCGTCGAAGCACGGATGAGTGCGGCAGAAGGCGGCGGGGAGTTAAGGCAGGTAGGCAAGTTGCTTAGTTAGGTGGGAAGCGGCTCGAACGGACAGACGTGATGCGAAACGATGCGATGCGATACAATACAGCCCAGAACAGAAATTCTTAGGCTGGGAAAGAGTTTGAAAGCTCTCGAGGCATACCAGGGACAGTAGATGAAGGTCAATCAGAGATGATGGCAGAAGAGGAATGTTTGACGTCTAGTGGAATGAGCTGACCTGGGCTGAATTGAGCCTCGTCTATGGTGGTGCTAAGCTTGCTTGCTTGCTTGCTTCCTGCTAAGAAGCTGTTCTGAATGGGGCTTGATGGACGGCCTACCTAGCTGCTGGAGCTTTTGGGTACCTACCTAGGTATCAAGTGACCTGGGACGGCACGGGGAAATAGTGTCCCGGGCAGTACTCTTCGATTCAAAAGGCTGTATCCGTACTGTAGCCGGGCCTGAAGGTGGTGTTAGAAATCGTGCACGGGGCGGCTATGCGGGGCGGTTTTTGCTTAATCGACACAGAGTGACGGCATGCGTAAGGATAGTGAGTGGTGAGACGTCAATGAGCGTATATGTAAAGACTAGAGAAAGGAACGGCTTTCGTTAGCTTAAGCTAGGTACCTATGCTTGTTTGTGTCGGTGATATCCATGTATGTACAGTGCTGCAGTAAAGTACCTTATTAGGAGTGACACATGGAAAACTTAACTCCCAACTCAAGGTACCTTCTAGGCAAAGATAGTACCTCCCTGCTTGCTAGAGGTCCAGTACAATATCTGAATATATATTAAAGCAAGCAGGGTGTTATGCACCGCTTAAAAATCCCTATGTATTTTTGTATCTTGCGATCTTAGCAATTGTCTAGGTTTCTGTGACCCCAAGGAGTGCTTCGGGAATGGCAAAGAGGGGAAAATCTTGGTTGGTGCGTGAGGGGTTAACTAGTACATAAATCAACATAAGGTATTTGTACCAAGTCACATAACAAGCTGGAGGGGGACGACAGCACTATGAACTCTGCAGGTCGCTCCAAAGCCGTAAGTGCGTATTCTGACTGTTAAAACAAAGCAGTTTTGGGAACGGGAGGTGAAAGATGCAGGCTATCCAAGACCCCTGTCTTGTATCGTGAAGAATACGGAAGACATGTGAGACGGACTATGCGTAGGTACCTTAGGTAGAGACTGAATTGATGATGGTGGTGAGGGAAGTAAGCATCGATTGGTGCAGTACAATATTTTTGCAGGCAGGAGGTTTATATGTACATACTTACCTCTTTGACAAGCAGGCTTTACCTAGGTAGGTATTAACAAAGGCCTTGGCCCAGCCATACGAAGATTTGTTTCACCTAGGTAGGTAGGAAAGTACACCTCTTGTATCTCGAGAGCCGCATTACCAGCAAAACCAAATCAATCGGTGATCAATGGACTTCAAACTCCAAGTAATTGGTTGCAAATTCATGAACGTCTTGTGAACAGCCCGACGCCCATTCAGAAGATCCACAGCGTTGGGCTTGCTCATGTGCCAATCTTGAGACGGGTAAGGTCAAGAAGGACTTGCTAGGCAAGGTACCCAGGCGCTAAAATCCGGCAGGCGAGACCTTTACTAACCCCCGGGGCAGATAGGACAGCTGGGCAGGTAAGGTACCTACGCAGAATGCAATTGAGTCTAGGTACCTTACTAAGGCAGTGTGTTAGATGGGCAGGGAATCAGCAACCTTCTCATCAATTTAATAGATATATTGAGAGGATGGGAATCCAACTATACCTACCTGGTAGATATTCCCTCTTTGGCCCCCCAGGGTATTACAACTTATGTTGCGCCCTTGAAGATTGGATCCATATCGGTGAGACCAAACGATCAGTTTTTAAGGAAACGATCCATAGACGTGCCGAATCGCTTGCTGCATGGCAGTTAGTGTCGACCCTTGACATCCCCATCCAGCAACATCCCTACTTGCATTGCGCCGGTAAAATGCCTGCTCACGATTAGACTGTACCCGGGCAGGTACCTAGTGTCGACAGTGATTTACTATTACTTGAGTGATGCGAAGCAAGTGCGGCCAAGAACCTTCCCGAGTGTAGCTTATTGGGATCGTGCTGCATTTTAACGGAAGGAGAGAGTCTGACTTGCTCTCCCCCCATCTCCTTCTTGCCTTTCGTAGCCCAAAAGTTGATCGAGGCTTTACTGCCTAGACCATGTCGGTTGTCCATATTAACAGGTGCAAATTATAGTCTAGGTATGCTGGGTAAACACCAACCAATCGAAGTTCAGCATCATGTCGAGTTCGTTTCCTATTGTCAAAGAAAGACAGACTTAGGCCATAACCCACCAAAAATGCGAAAAGCAAACGGGGGATCAAGACACAAAAGATCTACAATATTGCCAAAAGAAGACGTGCAACTACGTACTATACCTCGCGTCTGGGTCCTCTGGTGGATTCGGTACTAATTGAAGCACTGACCATACTCTGGCGCCGATGCAAGTCAAGGTATCCTGAAAGCCACATGGCTGTCTTCATCAACGGCACAAGCAGGTAGGTCGGTGGTCACTACGGGATATACGTCTACACATTGTCCATCTCGAGGGAGCTGCGAGCAATGCTCTCATGAGCGGGGTTGGCGTGAGAGCATATACCCGTATTTCCAACAGCTCAACATATCAGAGTGTTGATATCATTGAATGGACTTCATGGAACCTTTCGCTGCACATACATGGTATCAAGAACAAGGCCCGACTAACAAACTGCACCAACATCCAGCCAGAGCCTTAGGTCACGTCACATCACCTCACTCTTCATTTTGCATCGCATCAGCTGGGCAGGTTCTCTGTTTTATGCGCGGCCATATAAATAAAACACGACATTCTAAGAACAATATCGAGCGCCAAGAACCCCCAACCTGTTTGTTAAGAAATCCCGACCAAGCGCACCTACATATTCGTGAGTCAGTAGCTCGACTACGACTGTGTCAGTATTGTCACGTATATTTAGGGATTACCTAGATCTTTAGGCGGTCCCAGCATTAACAATTAGCATCGTCAAATCTATTGATCCAAAAGCAACGTTGGGGATCTAACAAGGGTCATGTCGGGCAGAACAAAGCGGACTGCAACACCTCCCCTGGCAGTCAGATTGGCCCAAGTCGACCGGGTTTCGGTTGGTTCCCACCTGATGCAAATGCAGACGCAGACGCAGAGCAACAAGTCGAGATGACGATGGACGCTTTTACACAGAGCACATGCACCTGCGGGGCCGTGGCACGGCGAGGCTGGGTGGATCCCTGACGTCTGAAGCTCTGGAACCTCAAGATCCAGAAATCAGGTGTCCAATGGAACGGTACGATTGATCTGTTGTTGCAGTTGTTATGCCCTAATTGCACCAACACAGAAATTTGTATCTCTGCGATACCTTCTTTGCCTATGTATAGCAAGCATCCTCGAGGTGGTTGATTGATACGAAAGTTACTACTATCGAAGATGCGATGGGAACAAGTCCTCGCCATCTGATAAACCTCATACAGATGCACTTGGCAGAGATTAACTTGCCTTCGGATATTTTTTTCTGGTTCAGTGCTACCATGCCAGGCAATTCGCTGTCCCATCAGAGCCCTAGAGTCGTCCCGTCAGTGGTCAGTAATGGTTGGATGCAAATGGTGGTGTCGAGGCGTGATCAAATGGTGCTCGATGTGGATACATGGTTACTAAGAGAAGGGTCAACGCCAACGGTGATCTGCCTGTGTCCAATCAAGCCAGCAGACGTCATGCTATGGACGTCATCTGTCAAAGCCAATGGTACGGACAGCACCGAGTTCGCCAGTGGGTTGGGTATACCAAGTACGAGCCAAACATGTCGGAACGGGGCGAGAGATCTTGCAAAAAGACGAAGAGATGCCCATACCGTTTTGGCATGACAGGCAATCAACAAGATCGCGCCAACAGCCGATGCGGCCACGGCACATGGATGACTGCTTCTAACTACGCGACATCCTGATGACGCTCTCCCAAAGGGCTTGGCCTAGTACCTTGTAGCTCAAGGACTGAAGACTTGGATCCCATCAAGCCCCTGGCGCCGGCTCCACTTGGAGCGACGCTGACCACAGGGTTAATCAATGGGCGGCTGCAGACCACTCACAAGCTCCCAGTCGCGGAAGCTGGAGCTTTTCAGGTGGTGGGTAGTCCTGTTTGGTGGGTAGACTTTGCGGAATGCAGATGGTCATGAGACCCTCGCATGCAACGCTAATGACCATGGCCGAGTTTTAAGTTCGTGAAAAGCACAAGGCCCATTTGTTCAACGAAAGAGAAAAAGGGGTTTCGAACCGTGCTTGGACCAATCATTGAACCCATTACCCATCAAACGAGTGTTGAAGCTCTAAGCTCTTGAGTCTTGTAATGGCAAGAACCAATCAACCAATCGTTTGCCATGTTATAGTCAATTAGCTTCTCTGAGGCTCAACCGACCAGTGGAACAATGCGTTTCCTTGATGATTCAGTTCGTTGAGGGGCACTGGTAGTCTTATGTACACATCCCAGGTTGATATTCGAGTTAAACATATTACAGCTATGCCGCAAGATGGTTTGATGTTGATAAGTCCAAATCATATTCCCGCTTTCCGGCTGCGGCTCCAAAGTTTAGGGGAAAGGGTCAGCGCCACCAATCTGGATGTCAGCATGACCTTCGGGCGTCCGCTGGACCCAAACATGAACCCCGAAGCTGTGATATCTCCAGACCAGCATCACCTGATATTAGTTGAGATGGAGCTAAGGATTGAACTACCAGGACAGTTTGGAGCTACTGAATAAGTTGAGCGCAGGCAACTAAGACTGTTCCGTGAGTTTGCTGATATACTTACTTTGCAGATCAAGGCCGGATTGGCGAGAATCAGAAAAAATTGTCCATCGAGTTAGTATTGCAGTGTTAATTGCATCCGAACCACTAAAACAAGTGGAATGAGGCCGATCCGTGCTTTCATCCAAACCTTCAATAGAGGCGAAATAACCTGAACGGAATTCCTTGTACTAAGCAGACTCAAGAGGTTGACCCAACAAGGCTTGGTATCCTGAAAACCGTATGTTCAAGATCCCTTCATACCTAGGTTAAAACACTTATGTTTACAGCCCTACGATGGCCCTGAATTCTGCCAAGCAATTTCAACCGTCAATCCAATTGTTATCGTAGGCATTATTTGCATGTGATATTGAGATATCAGTCCGGTTTTTAACCTACTTTTCTGTCTTCAAACAACATCTGTGTTATCGCTTACACGATTACGCAGAAGACCCAACCGGGCACTTTGGTCAGTTTCGAATACAATAAAGTCATCATGTGAAAGACAAGAAAGTCAATGGCTTGATCTTTCGTTGTTCCCAATAGTAATGCGGCGTTCATAGCATCGTTTGGATGTCTATCACCATTAGTCACCCTATATCGTCTTCCTGATATATAATGTCCTTTCAAACCACCCCTCGCACAACTCGACAAGGATCCTTGCCGACTTTGACGATCCATCACACAAACCCAGCTGAGATCCCTGACACCCCGTTCCCAGTCGACCTTGCAGATTCCGAGCTGATAACTGCTTATTTGGCTCAAGTAGGCTCTCTTGTCTTATTCATGGTTGCCTTGCCCCCATGGACACACTGAAGCGAGTGGTACTAAGATTGGTTGTTCTCAGTTCTCATAGAGAAAACATCCTCGAGGTTTCACAGTGCAGGTTCTTGGTCTCTTGTCAGACCTTACTCAGACATAGCCAAGCCTTGTTGTGGAAGACAAACTACTCTTTCAATAACAAGTCACGTTAGGCAACCAGGTTCTTGTGGCTAATATGTCCCAATTACTTGTGACAAATTCGTCACTAACTTTTGTTACCCCTGGTGATTGTTGCCAGATAATCACGCAAAGACCTGGGATCTCAGGGTCTATGACTAGCATAATAAGCATCATACAGACAGCCACTGGATATCCTGATCCGTTGAGGCGTGTGATTGGAATATGTTATCAAGTCCAAGCCACGTTACAAAGAACGAAGGATATCGCAGGCTGGAGATGTAGAATGATGAGTCTAATGGCCATCAAACTCATATACGTGCAGGCGATTCTCCGGGCAAGGTTGTCCAGTCGGATGGGGTAGCTGAGCGATTGCATTGTGGCAGCCCTTGCTATCAAAGAGACTGAGAGCACGTCCTTTTCGTCCTTGACACATGGGGACCACCGAGTGAGTATATGTCCATGCTGACATCTCTCTTGCACCAGGCCAGGTAGTATTTGCGGCTGCCGTCGCAGAGGCCTTGAGACAAGGCCTCATGTTTGGCCTGTCAATGAGCCGTTATCATGCAACTCAAGATACTCTGGATCGATACACCCGGGTCAACACTAACACGGGCACCGCACAAGCATAGGAATGAGTAGGTTGGGCTGAACTTGATCGGTGTTACTATAATTACCGCATCATTGGAATCAAGTGTCGAGGCAGTCTAATATCGTTGTAGGTTCTTCTTCTCTATGCAGGTGTTAGCGTTGCTGCTTGTCACATATGACCGCAGGCGGGAGCGTTATCCAGGTTCCCCGAGCCAAAGGTATCTATTGACCTATGATCTGACAAATTGAAGGTTCTCGATCTTGATGGAAGTAAATAAACTGATGGTGCATTGTCATATGACCCTAACAGACACTACATATCCGCTGTTGTGTATCCATATTCAACCATCGCCAGTCAGCATAATCGTAATGATCATCACATGGCCACGCATCATCCTGCGTCCTCTACAGAGGAGAAAAATACTCAGCCAGACAAAATCACGCTCATCTTGTCACTCCCTCAAAAACGGCTCACGGCCCCCCTTGACCCCTGTGCACCCGCTTCCATATTCAGCGACGTGCATCTGCTTTGATACCATGCCCCGGCTGTTCCCCAGGTACAAGGCATCGGGAGGGAGGCAGCCGCGCTGTGTTTGCGTAACTATTTGACGTGAAGGTCGATCCCTGCTCAACTGTAACTCAAGCAGGAGTCTGAGCTGTGAGGCGAGTTTCGCCCAATGTAACAGGCTTCAAGTTTTGTCCAGCTTGTCATGTCGCGCCACGCCTGCGTTGATCGGGTATATCTGGCATCCTTTCGGACTCGATGCTGACATGGAGAGAATGGTTGTATTGTGTTGGGCCAGATGACACCACATAGTACTTGCGTGAGGTTCATTTCGTAGTGTACCAACCTGATTTATTCGATCTCTGTTGTTTATCCCATGTTACATCGTTCTTACAGATATATTCCTAGGGATATCAGGTCGTTCCCAGGATTCCAGAACTACCCTATGTTCTAGGAGTCACTTCCGCCACTTATGATAGGTGCTTCATATAATGTTCAAGACAATGCATCTTGCAGTATCGTTAGCGCACCACTTGGTCATGAAACAAACAACCCGCGCTGTCGATCCATACAACATCACTGGTTTGGCTCCTCTCAAGCTGAGGAACCGGGGAAGCATGGTATCCCAGAAGCAAGGGTGATTCAATAAACGAACGTAATAGCTTAATTTGGTAAGTCATCATGCATGTTTAATAGGAAGCAGTAGAGCTTCCGAAAGATCATGTGATTGATCATGAATCATATTAACATTTGGCCTCTCCTTTTCCTTGTAACGTCATATTCTTGGTCCCGTGATGATATCCCCTTATGGACTCAGCCATAGATAAACAATCAATAGTTCGTGATTCCAAGAAAATGATGGCGTTTCTTTGAGATTTTTTCTCAATAACTAGTCTTCGTCGTTGACCTTGTCCGCGACCATATCCTTGGCCGTGTTAATGACCTTCTCAGGTGGTCTCTCGGTGTGCTCTGCCGGAGTGCCAACACCGCTTGGGATAGGGGAAAGTTGTGCGCTCACGGCACCGCTGCTTGGAACAGGAATCTTGATATCCTGAGGTGAGCCAGGCACGATCTGAGGATTAAGTCCAGGGATGTGGATGCGCTTAGCCTCGTTTTGGTACGCGGCGGGGATGATCTCGATAATCTCATCGCGTGGGAAATTGATCACTGGAATATCAGTAGTAGAGCAGTGCATCAAGTAGGCGTATAGCACGCGAAGCACAGACTCGTGGGCAATAATAAGAAGATCGGTCTGTTCTCGCTCCAGCTCGAGGATAATAGGCTCTAGACGAACGGCAAGATCGTGGTATGACTGTCTATGGTCAGCATTACAAGGCAATTTGAAATATCAAGTCCATAGCCTTGGGCATACCTCGGCACGAGGGTATCGATGATGGTAAGGGTCAAGTTCGTGCTTCTCGACCTCATCGGGATAGATTTGACGGATCATACGCTCAGACATCTTCTCACACACGCCAGGATTGATCTGGCTAAGTTGTGAACGTTGGCGAACCTTGTACCCCTTCTCTTTCAGGACATCGGAAGTCTGCACCGTACGCATACGAGTCGATGTCCAGACAGTGAGCGGTGGCAGAGGAGCATCCGAACCTCCTTCCGCAATAGTCGCCAGGCGTTCCTGCTCACGATGCTTTAAGAGTGCTTCGGACATCTTTTGAGCATAATCTCTTCCTTCCTGAGACAGAGGAGCATCGGCCTTGTAGGAATCCTCCTCTGCTGTTGTGCCAGCTCGGGCGAAGAAAGTCTTTCGTGACTTGATGTGCAGGTTGGTGAGGTAGAAGACGATTCGATGAGCGAGATAGTTGAAGCTGACGTTGTTGTAGAAGAACTTGGTTCCTGCATTAATCATCTTGATGTAGTTCAGCTCTTTCTCGTTCATGGTTTCAAAGACAGGAATCTTCATCTCAATCCTTTGGAGGTATAGCTTGGCGGCCTCGTCAGGTTCCATCCCAGCGAACTATAAACAGTATAAGTTGCCATTCTTAGGTATCTCGACAAACAGCACCTACGTCTGGGGACGAGATCTTGACGTTTCTTGCATTCTCTCGCAAGATACGTTCGTCGTCGACAAACGATTCGATAAACAGTGTCTGATATCCGAGTCAGCACTAAGAGTCAGATAAACTGATGCGTTCTCTTACTTGAACATCATGCTTTGCGAACTCTTTAGCCAGGGAGCGTCGTCCATTTGCAGTAGGATTCACTGCATCGTAGATCGCCACTTGCCCGTTGTCGTGGTTTAACCAGGAGTAAATGTCTTCTCGGCATTTCTTTAAGATCTTCTGGCGCAGAATGACGGAGGCGGGTGACGCATTTGGGAAGAAGTAGTCATCGGGAATGGATCCGTCGGGGCCAACAGTGGCTCGACGGTAGTCACCTAGGTGGAAGATTCGGGACTTCACACCGAGCCAGCCCAGATATCGCGCCATGGAAACACAAATATGTCTTGATAACTGTGAGCTTAGACCGCCACTGGATCAAAAGGACTTACGTTTTACCACGCGCGGGCGGCCCAACCATGACGATGGCGATACGACCAGAGTGAAACAGCCGGCCTGACATGGTACTGTAGAGCTGAGCTGGGGCTAGGTCTTGTCCATGGGGAATATCATGAATAGCATCAATGAAAGTAGAGCTCTTGCGACGGTAGCGAGGGGCGTTGGCCGCGATCTCGGCGGTTCTAGGACTGTTAGTTATATCGCAACTTTATGTGGAAAACAGCCGCTTCATCAGCATAGCGATTTGTATACACGCTGATCTGCTTTGTCACTAACAAAGCCATGAGATCGTACATCTTGTGTTGATAAACCACACCTATACGCCGATGAAGCCTCAGAGATAAGGAGACCGCCACACAATAAAGTGGCGTTTCAAGAACAAGTAGAAAAAAACCACATACAGAAGAGTATCCATCTTGGCTAGTCGCTTTGAGAATTCGTTGATATGATGGTTCGGGGTGAGAAAACCAGGTTGAAGACACTGATTTATGAAGCACAAACAGAAACACCCGGGATATCTCTAGTTCTGAGAATTGCTTCGTCCCGTCAGAACTGCCGTAAACAATCCAGTTAAGAATCAAGGTCGAGGACACGAAGATCCCGGGAATCGAGTGCTGACGAAGCCTTCTGCGGCTCTTACTGCTGGGCTTGATGCGACTTCAACAAGAGTGAGGTGAGCCTCAAGATAAAAAGCCAAAGAAGAAGCCGGTGGTTGCCGGCGGGGTCGACGTTAGATGGTTAAGATCACGGGCGTTTGAGTTAACTACACTAGAGAAACTCGACTAAAACGGTAATGTGAGTTTGGCGTTATATGACAACGACACAGATAAATGACGATGGAGACAATAAAGTGAAAAGGAAAACGAAAGTTGATTACAATCGTTGGCGCTCAAAGTCTTGTAAAAGACGGGGTGTGAAAGGAAGTGATTAAAGAATCAGGTGCAAGTACAATCTGAGGCAAGCAAGTACCTGTACTAAGTAATCGGGACGTCATGCTTAAGATGCGGTGTAAAAGTAGTGCAAGTGAACCCAAAGCCCTGAGCGAGAACATCAGCTGGAAAGTACGGATACTTTGCACTACCAGACCTAAACCAGCCAGGTTCTATAGGTAGTAGGTAGGTAGTGGCAGGTGGACCTTCTAGAGGTGAATGAATGGTCTTACTTTTAGGGCCGAGAACTACAGTACATTATTCTAGTACCTAATCTGTCCATGGTCAGTTCTAGGGTAGGGTACCTATCTACCCAGGCAGTGCAGCCACACATCAGCTGGGTCTGCGGCTACAAATGAAGCGCAGCCACATCCGACTCGGCATCATAGGTGGCTAGTGCCTCTCCACTACAGAGCTGTCCAAGCCAGATGAAAATTATTCTCCATCTCCATCCAACTGCGCTCGTCATCACGTTCCTGGCGTTTAGAGGCCTCGGAATTTTAATCGCATTAGAGGTTATTTCACATAACTTCTTTATTTTTCACTAATTGTATCTTGGACACAATCGCTACGACGACCTGATCGTGTACATCGTTATCGTCGATTAACCCTCGGCTCGCTCCTCTTCCGTCATCACCCACATCCTCGCTTCGGCACTCTTCAGTCACAATGGCCTCCTCCGTCGCCGCATTGGATCCCGTCAAGACGGCCCTCTTCTCCAACCCCCTCGCTAGTGCTCTAGGAGATGCTCTCAACTCTTTCAACGAACGGAGGGCCAAGTTAGGCCTCTCCAACCCAGGAACCATTGAGAGTCTTTCCAAGGAAGTTCAGCGCGATGTCTTCCTCAACAACTACATGTTTACCGGTATCCGCGCCGACCTGACAAAGATCTTTAGCATGGCTCCTCTTTTCCAGGTCTCTCATCAATTTGCCATGGGCGAGCGCATCAACCCTTACACTTTTGCTGCTATGTATGGAACAGGAAAGGTAGCTGCTATTTAAACCACACTTCTATGTATGTACGAGGTTTGCTAATTCAACCATAGGTCTTCTGCCAAGGTAACATTGATAACGAGGGCTCTCTTTCTGGACGATTTAACTGGCGATGGTCCGACAAGCTTGTTTCCAAGTCTCAACTTTCCATCTCCCCAGGTGGTCAAGATATGGCGCAATTCGAGCACGAGTATACCGGAAACGACTTCAGCGCATCTCTCAAAATGCTTAACCCCTCCTACCTTGAGGGCGGCGTTACTGGTATCTTCATCGGAAGCTATCTACAATCCGTTACTCCTAAGCTCGCTATTGGTCTCGAGACTCTTTGGCAGCGACCTTCCCTGTCCCAGGGTCCCGAGTGCGCCGTCTCATACGCCGCCCGCTACAAGTCCGCCGACTGGATCGCTACTGCTCAGCTTCAGGCTGCTATGGGAACACTCAACACCTCATACTGGCGAAGGCTCTCCGACAAGGTCCAGGCTGGTGTTGACCTGAGCCTCGGTCTTGTTCCTTCTGCTGGTGGTCTTATGGGTGGTGGCCTCCAGAAGGAGGGTGTTACAACCATTGGCGCCAAGTACGATTTCCGCATGTCTACATTCCGAGCCCAGGTCGACTCCAAGGGAAAGCTTAGCTGCGCTCTTGAGAAGCGTGTTGCCCCCCCGGTGATGATGACATTCGCCGCTGATATTGACCACTTCACGGTTCGTTTCCATGACCCTGACCGTTTGAGAAATAACATATACTAATAAACCACTACAGCAGCAAGCCAAGATCGGTCTAGGTGTTTCTATTGAGGCTGCTCCCGAGGAGCTTCAAGAACAACAGGAGGCGCTCGGCGCTCAGCCCCCTCCCAACATCCCCTTCTAAGCTATGAGCTTAGCACACTCCCCACAACACCTACGATGACCTGACGTTCTGTCCTCGATGGGACCGAATATCTTAATGATCGCCCACTGTTGACCAGGCCAGGACCGAGCCTCCACCTCTACGAATCCCCCTTTCCTCACTGTTGATGTCTTATTAGTCGTCTTTCCCACCTCCTATGATGCCACGATTCTCATTTATTTGGGTGGTTTACTTGGAACATATATATCCCAGTTCCCGGCTCCCCCCTTGTAATCATGGAATCGAGGCGTCTGTGTATATTATTGTCGTGGACTTGTTTTGTCCTGGTCTTGTGTATGAATATTCTGTAACGTACACGATGGATAGGCGAAGAAAAGTCGGTCATCCCGCCCCGTTCTTGTGTTTACGTATCTTTCGAACAAACCTCACTCATGGCGCTAGTCGGGCGCGGCGGTTTTGTTCACTATGTTGATGGGATGGGGTGTGGATTTTGAAGGCAAAGCTAACGAATTGATGGCCATGCCTGTTCATGTAACTGTGTATAAGGAATAGACAAACCTGAAGCTATATGCGGCCCATAATGATGATATGTGTATTGAGTTTAAGCGTGCCTGTCCACAATTGTTCAAACAAGTCACTTTTGTAAATCAATGAAACGTCGTATCACGCATGGCAGTAGGTCGCTTTACTGATTGTCATTGTTCGCTCCAAGCGTATCGTGTAGCGTCGGTCTCTTCTATCTCGTCTTGGGGTGCACCATGCTTAAAAAGAAGCTCTGTATAAGATAGCCATATAACTGTTTTGTGCTTTCATGCCCGTCCCAAAACGCCATGCTAATAACAAATGTTCCGTTGCTTATCTTTGCTTTTCAAACTCCACAAGGGCCTGAAAGACATATGTAATGCGGCCCTTGCTGTGTACCAACATCATCATGTGTTCTCCTTGTAGCTTGTTGTCCAACTTTATCATCATAACCAAGAATATGCGCTACTTCATTGGCTGCGCACTCCGACAAACTCGCGCTGGCTCCTCATGAAAGCGAAGACTCCTGTGCAAAAAAGCGACTAAAACTAAGACGATCGTGGTTCTGGGTAACATAACATGATGGATTTTCTTTTTTTCCCATTTGGTGATGTGCTTATCGCTATGATCTGACAGCACAGCTGTTACATAACGGTGCATTCTCGTTCAGGCTGGTCGCTGCTCTTGTTCTTAACCTTGTCCTTCGACTTGACTCGTTTGTGACCATGTTTGTGACCGTGATGTCGGTGGTTCCGTTGTTCGGATTCGGGATCAGCTTCAACCGGAACCTCTGTTCTGTCGGAAATCTCCTTAGAATCCCTTGACTCTTTGGATGTTTCGACGGTCAAAACGCCCGTTGAATTCGCCGATGACATGCCGACGCCGTTAGGCTCATCTTTAGACTCTGAAGGCTCTTTACTGGGTCGCATAAGTCCTCCTAGCCTGCTCATCGAAAAGCTTAAACGATTCTCTCCATTCTGGCTGCTTGGACGACTCCTATTGACCAATGTGAAACGAGATGCTGCACGTGATAGTCTTGATGAAGCTGGTTCCTCACTGGGTGTTACAGCTGGAGAATGGGAGATGGGTGTATGTGATGCTGATTCCGTCCAAACGGCACTAGGGCGCCGTGAGCTAGCAAGTGAGCCGGGATGACGGCCCGCACCGTCTTCGCTCCTTCTTGACCTCTCGCCGTCCATGGACAGTCGAATACTGGGTGGTTTGCTAGATAGGCGCTGTGGATTTTCGATGGTCGGAGTGTTGTCGAAATAGCCCTCTTCAACACTACCAAGTCGGTTGCTTCGCGAAGGGGTAGGGGGCAACTCGATGCTGATTTTCGAGTCATTGTAGGAAGGAGGTTCTGTCTCCGGATCACCAACCGATGGGGGAGCAACTTCGACCATGGGCATGACTTGGTAAAACAGAAGATATGGCATCTCCTCCTTGAGGGCGGTTCTGATGTCATCTACATAGGTCACTCGACTCTCTATCTGAAGGTCATCGAACTTGACCCATTGTGCCTCCTCGTAATCGGGGGGTGGGTCGAAATCATGTCGTCGGTTGTCTTTCAGTAGCTTGGGAGCCACTCGGGCGAAGGAGACATAATGGCCACTTTGTAGTGAGTCTCCCCGATGGCAGACGACGGACTGGAGGACGAGCTTATAATCCGTGTTGAGAACGTTCGTATCTTCCTCGGTTTTCGGTTCATCAGCAAGCATAAAATGCGGTAGCCGCAGACTGTCAGGGATATCGATAAAGGTGTTGTGGCGTTTGGGCTGACCAGACTCGGTCATGGCGTAGCGTTTGAGGCAGATGCCCACAACAGGCCTTTGTTCAAAATTTAACGCTACCTCCGTATTGTTTCGAGGCTCCGTGCTTGAAAGCGCGTGCCAGGCTTGAGATTTTGTTAGCGTAGGTATCGGTAGTATTCCAAATGACCCAAACTCACGGATAAGTCTGAAAAATTGCCAGGCAGGGATGGTGACTGCTTTGACGACGGTTGAACCCTTACGCATGGCCTTCTGAAGCATCGTTGGAGTGTCAGGAGTAGAAGGGCGACCCTCTTCATCCAAAACCACACGTTGGATAACACTTGTCGATCTTCCTCGCAAAGAAGGCTTACTCGGCACCAGCTCGACAGTGGTAACCTCGCCTTCTGCTTCATCGTCAGCAACATTGCCGTCCTTTGCATCGGGGCCTATCGGTGAAAGAACAGGCGGCTTTTCCAGCGTTGGCGTTCTCTCCACTGGGGTAATTGGCAATGGAGATGTTGGTGTTGACGACTCGCCTCGTTCCTCGGTGAGAATTCGAATCGTATCCCTGTGCTTCAGTGTCGGTGTATCGCTTCGGCTCTTCTCCTCTACTCCGAGCTTCTTTCCATCTTCGCTATCTCGTTTGACATCGACCTGAGCGTTAAAGTACTCTTCAAGACAATCCTCCAATTTGAGCCCCTTGTCTTCGGGGTCAGGGGGTATGGCCAGGTTCAAGAGGCGCTCATACACAACCTTGTGATCGTCTTTGTCCTTTTTCCCTTGATGGAAAAGATCAACTTGCAAAGATAGCAAAGGTAGCTGTAAGGTTTCTGTGATGAAAGCAAAAGCCTCAGAGGTATCTTGTTGCTCCAACATCCGTGCATCTGACCATCCGCAATCGGCCAGCGCGTCTTGTATTAGCTTGGTCTGTTTGTCTTGTCAGTTTCAGGCATATAATAGCATGGAGACCGCCACTGCTACCCACCATGTCTGTATGCACCAATTTCCCTGTTCTCAGCATGTTTACCCACATTCGCAAAAGATTGACAAGTTTGTTGCGGTTGTCTTCTTCTGGAAAGTCGTTCTTGAGCATACACTCGAAAGCGTCGATTTTGGCAAACATGGAGAACAAGAGCGCATCTAGATAGCATGTAACATTGCCTCGGTTTTCGGCGCCCACCATATCCACACTGGGGTCGTAAGGGGTAATGATTCCAGCCGCAGCCTTTTGCTCCATATCGATGAACTCGACGGTTTTATCGGTGTCGTAGTCTGCGAACTTGGTTGCCATGATATCAATAACGTGATCGGCGGTGACATCGGTTATGTTGAGTTCGTCTAATCGTCGTAGGATCTCCTCGACCTATGCGAGCAAAGGTTAATGTCTCGATCGTTCAACCCGTGGTTCGATTCGTACACGTGCGGTATCTTTCTCTTTGTCTGCATCTGCTTTTGCTCCTTGCTTTGCGCTATCGCTCTTGAACATGGACATAAACGCCCCAGTGGAAAGTGGACGAGACTACATAGCTATTCGTCAGGACACCTACTCCTCGGCCAGGACAGAACTTGGACTTTTAAAAAGAGAACAGCAGACAACCCATCCAGCAATTACCAAGTCCCGATGATAACGTACCTTGTTCTTCTCTGAAACCGCTGGTATAGGTGGCGCGGGCGTAGCCGACTTGGATCGACGACTGGAGCCATTCTTGTCGCGCAAGCTGAGGAACTTTCTGGGGAACTCCTTCATGATGGCTCGGTTTCGTGGTAAAGAAAAGATTGTGAAGATCGAAAGTGAAAGAGGGACTCGTCAGGTTTAACGAGGTAGCAACAAGTCACAAGCCTTCATTATCGGGGGCGCATCCGTTGCTGGTGTTGGTTGTTTGAGATGGACCGGGAAGTGGCTCAAGTGCGACGCGCGCGAGACGGGGAAGGGTGAGATGAGCTTGGTCGGTGCTGATAACAAGAGCTGGAAACGAGGCGATGGACCGATGGACTGAGTAAGAAGACACGGTACAAAGAGTTTCTATCAAAGTTGAAGAGTGGGTTGAAAGTGAGAGTAGAGTAGAAGCTGGAGACAAACCGCAGTTGGAGGGGAAGCTGTACTTGAAAAAAAAAAAGACCGAGACCTGCCCTGCCTATAATAATTGATCGGCTTCAGAGGCCAAATCTCAGTGGCCGAACAGCCCACGGGAGCGGTTGGAGGGGAGTGACCTGAAGGATACCGGGTCTGCACTAAAATAGAAAGATAGACAGTGGCGGGGGTGGACACAGCATGGACCGGACCTGAACCTCAACCTACCAAAGGTGCTAAGGTTGTCCAAAGTAAGGTTTAGGTAGTACTGTAGCATTTGGACCCCTGTGCCCTGTCCTGGGGCTGTCACTCTAAAGTCCTTTTTTTTCTTCTTTCTGTTTTATTCGTCGGTCCCTTATTCCTGTCGATGGAATCAAGTGTAGTTTGTATGGATGTAATCATGATTGATAACCATGCCATCGCACCATGAATCCCGGCCGAATTCTAAGTTATCTAGATAGATATTCTAGTCCGCTGGCTAGTGTGACTAACTCAACGGTTGAATTGGGTCCCTTTTTTTTTTCTTATTCCATACCAATCGAAGATAATCCTTGGAGCCGATCCTAGCCAGTTTCCGCGCGAATTCGGGAACTGACAAGCACAAAACGGCCGCCTTGCAGGGCAAGCTAAAGCCAACGTGGAAGTTGAGTTGGCAGTTAATAAAATGTCAAGTGATTTGCGGTTTTATGAAAGCCTGTTCCACTGCATCACTCACTATGGTACCTATACTTGCTATCATGCGGATGCGTGATGTATGTATTACTCACATCCTTACACCTGCCCTCTCCTCCACTCCACTCAGCTCTTCGTGATCTGGGCCAAATCATCATCGTACATGAACAGTAGGCTCTTGAAACTTGCTTACTCCAAAAACACCTAACCCACTGAATTCTGCCTCAGCCAAACTAAGCCAGAACTCTACTAACCCCCCAGAAAGGGCAATTATGGCTTTGTTTTATTCAACACTGTCATCATCATCATCTTACCGTATCTCATCAGGTACTTTTTATTATTACCGCCTGGGTGTGTAACCTTTAGGCTGAGATCCGCCTCATGGGTACAACGGAACTGGTGACCTCTGTGAAAAGGCGGACAACGTAGGCGTGTGGGTAAGTCAGGCCATCAATTCCAGAATCGGTTGAAGCCTTAAGTAGATCGATCGAAGAACGGATCTTTAATTCGTACTCGAACGCGTACGTATTGAGTCTTGTGCCTGACAAGAACGAAAGTCCCCTCGCATTGAAAATCGAAGCCTAGTTCAATGTTGCATATCACCAGCCACACCACTCCGTTCCTGGCGCCTGTATACCTAAGCAGGCTGCCTATTTATCCAGAGTTGGTGGTAACATGAAATAACAAGATCTGATTATTGATTGCAAATCGTTTCCTCTGACGTATGCCCCGGCATATCACTAAGAGATCGCCCGTTTGGTCGCCCATTAGTTAATCCTTCTTGGTCGGATGTTATCTGCTTCCTCTCCGTGCGATAAACGTATGGTAAGGTTCAGTCTTCGGCCCGCACTCAAGGAACTTGACCAGTTGGGAATAAGAAACAAACAATATCGGTGATCATCCTGGCTACCTTATTCCGCCAGGACCATCTAGACTTGTCGGTCCTTGTGCTGAAAAAGATGGAGATAAATCGGGTCACGGGGGCCCACGAACGTCCCGCGCCCAAGCGTTTGGGTCAGCTCCATATTTAGTTGACAGTTTTGGATTCAACTTGAGATGGTTCGGACTGAGATGAGCGATGGAAGTGCGTCGGACAACATCAAAACCCGACACCGACTGAGGTAACTGACAAAGGGCCCCTTGTTTCTGGCACCCAAGTGTCGATAGTTATCGTGCGTTTTATTTTTGGTTAATACTATTGGTCGCTTATCAGTTCAGGTTTTAAGATTCAATGTTTGCATTAAGCTATGGCTTCTAGATCTGGGCAATAGAGGGGCGATCGGAGTGCTTTAAAAGATGGTGAGATGATCAAGAATGAGCCATCGTATTCTGAAAGCCACATGGTGTGGTAGGTCAACTGAAAGAGGAAACGCCATGAAGACACTGAATATGAGCGATTAAACACGCTGAAAGGGGTAAAGACATTCAATGATCTTATTTCTTAATCGTTTTTGGAAACAATACTGTCTGTGATAGCATTGATTTGAAACTTGAATCTGACGATCTTTATAGGCGGCTACGAGTGAGTCTGTTCTTATGAAACCACTGGAAGACCCCCAGAATGATGGTAAATACACTAATTATAATAATTCAATGTATGAGATATAGAATCATCATGACTCCTGAGAATTGAATAACTTCTTTCTTTGTTACTACAATCTGATGAACAAGATATTGTCAAAGACTTACACAGCCACGGCTTCCGAGACCCGCCACATGTGGCGCACAACACCGCTAGCCGCTTAGATGGAAATTTCCAAATCCACGCGATAACCTCACATCTTTTTGTCGACGAGCAATTACGATACCCCACGACCCCGACAATGGCCACGGTACGAGAAGGAGCTCGCATGGCGAGCTCATTGGGACGAAGGCAAATTCCTCTACGGGCTGCTCCCATTTGTGCACGACGATATGCCTCGACTGGGACCGAGAAGTCCTCGTCCGAACTCGCAGATCTCGACAATGCCTCCTCTTTTGCGACAGGTACTCCCGATCAGGCAGCTATCGAGGCTTTCAATGCCAGGGAAAAGGCCAAGGGAACTGGTAATAAGCTTCCTGGTAACAGGTCAGTGACTCAATCGCTTTCTGCGTGGTCAAATACATGCTAATTGGCTTATTATAGATACCAGTACCATCCTCCCAAGTACTACCGAGGACCCCTCCATCCCGTCCAGGTACCCAAGTCCTCCGATCCGACAGCCCGAGACTTCGTTCCCGGCCCCTTCAACTTCCCTCGATTAAGACACACATACGAAAGCACGATTGCCCCAGATCTGATCACCATGACCTACCAGCACATCCCACCAGGCACAGAAGTACCCGTTTCCAACAAGGGTAACCTGAGAGAATGGGATGGTTCCTCGCCCTACCACAAGAACCGACCTCGCCGCGGTCCCCGTGGAGGTGGATCTTCAAGACTTGGATTAGTCGAGCGCCCTATCGAATGGCACAATGTTCCCGAAATCGAGGCTATTACTATTAACTCTTTCGCTCCTCTAAGTTCCCAGAACAAGGAGTATCTGCACGTGTGTCGTGCTGTCATCCAAGCCATTTCTGGCTCTTTCCCAGAGGTCACAAGGGTCAAGAACGGTGTTGTTCAATGGAGCGTCAAGAAGGGTGACAAGACTGGCTGCAAAGTGACACTGAAGGGTGCCCAGGCCTACGAGTTCCTGGACAAGTTGATTACTCTGGTGCTACCCAAGATCAAGGACTGGCCTGGTATTGAGGCTACCACTGGTGATAGCGCGGGAAATCTGGCATTCGGTCTGCAGCCTGCCTGGATGGCATACTTCCCCGAGATCGAATTCAACTACGATGTAAGTCACACAGGAAATTTTGTGAAGGGCCAGTGGGCTAACTATGACTAGATGTACCCTGCTCGCCTGATGCCTGGTTGCGATATCTTCATTAAGACAACTGGCACATCCGATAGACAAGGTCGTCTCCTTCTGGAGGCTCTAGGTCTCCCCTTCTTTGGCAAGGCTAGGCATTAAAATACAATCAAAAGGCTATTGTAGAATGTGAGTTGGGAACGACTATCACCCTTAAGTGGTTGATATGTAGTATAAACCATGTACCAAGATATGTGTATCATAAATGAACATTTAAAACTCCAGGGCCAAAAGTGCCCGCTTCGTTCAATCTTTTGCTACCGTTTTTTTCGTCTATCCATCTGTGTTGACATAAGATGTACTTCCAACCAACGCCCAACTCCGTCCCAATGCATCCATCCGTTTATCGTTGCTAGTTTATCCTCCTAACCTTTAGGCCTTGCCGATCTTCTCCCGGAGCCCGTTAACGACGTCGTCCACAGCCTCCATGCTAGTAGCATCGACTTTATCAGTCTTGTGACCCTTCTTGGTCAACTCCTCAGCAAACAGATCCATAGCAGGCTGGTAGTTGCGCACCGCCGAGCTGAGCGCGTACACGGCCTTGCGACGGACATCGATATGCTCGTCTTCCTTGGTAGCCAAGTCTACCAGCAGAGGCACTCCTCCAACGGCAAGCAGGCGCTCCTGTGTCTTCTCGTTGTTCTGCACAGCAGTGCCGACACACCAAGCGGCCATCTTACGCATTTCGCGCTCGTCGTGCTTGAGCTGCTCGAGTAGTGGAGTCCAGAGGCTGAGATTTGCGATGTTGTTGGCATTGTCGAGGTTCTCGATGAGCTGCTCAAAGTTGTCAAAGGCGACGAGCTTGTCGTCGAGTGAAACCTCTTCAGCGTTATCTGAAGTGATGATTTCCATTGATGCCCTCATGAGGTCCGCGTCGGAGGGGCCGCCCATAAGTGATGCCAGAAGCTCCGGGGTAAGTTGTGTCTTGGGAGGAGGGGCATTGGGGTCGTTCTTGGTGGCATCTGATTGTTCGATGCTCCATTTGAGAAGCTCGTTGAGTCTGGGATCATCCATGTTGTTGATTGTTTATCGCGAGTTTTCTAATATGGAGTTGAGAGCTATTGCACTTGTTGTAGAAGCGATAAATGGAAAAATATGTAGGAAAAAGTCTTGATGTTGGATGTATGCACTTTGATTTTCAATGTTACCAAACGTATCGATTAGAATTTGCCCGTTCTGGAATCTTCAAGAAGACTCTACTCTATAAGTGGCTTAGCGTATACTTGCTCACAGGAATTATCGATTGTCCGTCTGCCGACCGATCTATTCTCCCATAGCTCGATATCAACAGATTGCAGCCCAATGAGTGCCTTATGATGACTTGTACATGTTACTGAGTCAAGCGGCAAGCTGCAGCGAGCTTCTCGTTATGAGTTAACACCGCAATTCAGGTGATAGCAGTTCGACGTGGCAGAGGAAGATTTCATCATAGCTCCCCCTCCAGCTCAGCAAAATTGCCCCACCTTGCAAGGTTGCCCCTCATCGCTGCTTTTACAACTGAGGAGGCGAGCTCTCAAAAACGAGAGCGAAAAAAAAAAGCATGAAATAAAAAATGTGCACAAAAATCTACCTACTCAAATCGATTGTGGCTGGCTGGGGTGACGCGCGTGTATTGCGTTGCATGTCACCATTGTAGCAGCCTGGCCGTAAGGCTACCACAATGGCAAAACCCGCCCAGTGCCCAATATCAATAGAGCCTAGTGGACATATTTCGCATCTGAGAGGCGCCGGAGATCCCGCTGTTCGTAGGTAGGTAAGCGAAGGCATTCAATCTCACAGTCTGGCTTACTGGCCGACAGCTCCCAGCGGTGGGTTTCCCCGGCTGGGTTGGGCAGGGGCTAGAAAGCAGGGGTCTAATTAAGAGTTAGGAGATCTGTTGAGTGTCCAGTGAACGGTTGATAGCCTCGTGGTTCAGGGGGCGATCATAAAGCGGTGTTGAAGCTGTTGGTTATCGAAAGCAAAGGATCTCGCCCAGCTCGTCTAAGAAACATGGGTTCCAAGGGACTGAAAGTGAATGACCTTGTATCACTGGAAAAAGAAAAGACCAACACCGCCTCGTTGCTTAACTATTAGGATTCTGCACAACATAGGAGGCGAGATAATTAGTCTAGATAGCTGCTGAATGTGAAGCTATTCCTGTTGTGTTCCAGGCATCTTTGATCAGGATGCTTGCTTGGCGGGCCAGTCGGAATGGATGGGTGAGTACCTTGACAAACAAGATCCGCGCGTATTTGACGTGGTTCGTCAGCGAAGAACTTGTTCACAGACAGCTGCCTCCGCGTAACTCTGCCATGGAGGAGCGCTTGATAAATTAGGCGCTTGTGCTAATTATGGAGTGGAACTCGGAAACTGGAAGCTGGTAACCGGCTCCAATCTGCGGAGCATCTGGAGATTTGACTTATGTAGAGATACCAGCCCCCTATTTCTGTTGCTGGATTCAAGGGTTTGGACTTTGGACGGTGAAGAGATATTGTCCCTGAGCAGGCCTCAGGAAGTATCGGTGTTGACCGCGACCTGTACATGAATTTGAGTGGTGAGACGGATTCTTCCCTCAAGCTCTTGGTGGCTGAGGCTGACCTAAATTGCCGCCTTCGTCCTTAGATGAAGGCTATTGTTGATACATATGAGCTTGGCTGGTATGTTGTTGCAACAGGTCCTGTCCTTGTCGAAAGTGAGCTTGGCCAATGCTAGAGGGTGAGTGAGTACGTAGATAGTCAAACAGCAACCCATCAAAACATTGCGATACACTGCCAAGAAAGATAAAAGGAAGCCTCAAAGGCTGCAGCTTTAAAAAGTTCCCTAGCTGACGTTGTCGTCGTCTGCTCGCGTGGCGGTGGATGTGAGGTTCTGCTTACGACGTCACCTTTGCAGAAAGGATAAAGTCGAGACGGTGAAGCGGCCCGTTATACTCAAACCAGTACCGATGGGAAGCTATCAAGTACAAACTGTCTAAGAATCACTGTTGTATGTCAGAGTCTCTTAGCTCTGCATCACAATCAATTGCTTCATAACACAACGTCTCCATATCAATACTATTAGGATTAGCCATCACGAACCTCTCTAGTCTAGTCCTCTCTACATACCTACTGTCCATCCAGTTCTAGGTAAGCTCCCCCACCTTAGCCACCGCTACCGTCCATACTCCGCAACGATTACCATTCCACTGCCACTGCCACCGCTGCAAGCACTGGGACAAGTTCCCTCCAGGGCAACGTACTCTGCACTACGGCCGCCACGAACCAATCAGTAAAGCAGCAAGCAGCTTTGAAAGACCTGTTTTTTCTGGTTGCCCCGCCTCTTTCCAGTAGCAACTTGGGTAGAGAGAAGCTCCTGCTCTAGACTGTGCCTCGTCTGCTCACCTAGGTAGTTTCCCTACCCAGTTCTGGCAGGCGGTCTCTACCCCCCCTTGTCCCCAAAGTGTCCACCTCAGCAATTCGGGCCCGCCCACAACTTTCTTGTGACAGCGTCGCCCGGCGATACTTGTCTCCTTTCCCCCCTCCCCCATTCTCCCGTCTCCGTCTCTTTCCCTCTCCCATTCCAAACCACTTCTCTTCAACTCTTCTATCTCCCGACCTCCGTCTCCTTCTCCATCAACGTCTCTTCTTTTCCCGTAAGCTTGATCCTCACTAATTCCAGCATCTCAACACATTTCTCTTCTTTATAATACATTGCCTTTTCTTTTTCTTTCTCGCCTTGGAATCTTGGCCGCTAATCCCGTTTCTGGACAGCTTTCCCATACACACACCGTAATCCACAGCCATGGAGGGTACGTCGCATCATACCGCATCGCTGCATCGTCGGATCTGGTCAATCAATCAATCCGTTTCGAGCATTGCGAATATCATTTATGGACTCACGCTGACCTGCTTTGCTTTACAGAAGAAGTTGCTGCTCTCGTTATCGACAATGGGTAAGCTCCCCCCGCCTGTCTCACCGACCTCTGGAATACCTCCCCGCCTCTCTGCCCCCCTGCTTGGCCAGATCTGCCACCGCATCGTCCGATGCCCGACACCGGCAACGCCATTGGTGCTCAACAGAATTGGCTCAGCAGGCGCAAGACAATTTCGACATGTTCATGATAGCTAACTCGATGCCAGTTCGGGTATGTGCAAGGCCGGTTTCGCCGGTGATGATGCTCCCCGAGCTGTTTTCCGTGAGTACCCCACTTTCTAGCCTTTGCTGTCAAGGCGTTGATATCGCAACGTTTGAGCGCAAGCACAATCAAAAACTCAATGCTAATGCTGTGAATAGCTTCCATTGTCGGTCGCCCTCGTCATCATGGGTAAGTTGTAACAATCGCGGCAATTATGTCGCCTTTCTCGGTGGCTGGCAACTGACCAAATTCTAGTATCATGATCGGTATGGGTCAGAAGGACTCTTACGTTGGTGATGAGGCTCAGTCCAAGCGTGGTATCCTCACTCTGCGATACCCTATTGAGCACGGTGTTGTTACCAACTGGGACGACATGGAGAAGATTTGGCACCACACTTTCTACAACGAGCTGCGTGTCGCCCCCGAGGAGCACCCCGTCCTGCTCACCGAGGCTCCCATCAACCCCAAGTCCAACCGTGAGAAGATGACCCAGATCGTCTTCGAGACCTTCAACGCCCCCGCTTTCTACGTCTCTATCCAGGCCGTTCTGTCCCTGTACGCCTCCGGTCGTACCACCGGTATCGTTCTGGACTCTGGTGATGGTGTCACTCACGTTGTCCCCATCTACGAGGGTTTCGCCCTTCCCCACGCCATTGCCCGTGTCGACATGGCTGGTCGTGATCTTACCGACTACCTCATGAAGATTCTTGCTGAGCGTGGTTACACCTTCTCCACCACCGCCGAGCGAGAAATCGTCCGTGACATCAAGGAGAAGCTCTGCTACGTCGCCCTCGACTTCGAGCAAGAGATCCAGACTGCTGCCCAGAGCTCCAGCTTGGAGAAGTCTTACGAGCTTCCCGACGGTCAAGTCATCACCATCGGCAACGAGCGATTCCGTGCTCCTGAGGCTCTCTTCCAGCCTTCCGTCCTTGGTCTTGAGAGCGGTGGTATCCACGTTACCACTTTCAACTCCATCATGAAGTGTGATGTCGATGTCCGAAAGGATCTCTACGGAAACATTGTCATGGTAAGTTATGAAAATCGACACGATCTGAAATATTCTAACACATGCCTAGTCTGGTGGTACCACTATGTACCCCGGTCTCTCCGACCGTATGCAGAAGGAGATCACTGCTCTTGCTCCTTCTTCCATGAAGGTCAAGATCATTGCTCCTCCCGAGCGAAAGTACTCCGTCTGGATCGGTGGTTCCATTCTCGCTTCCCTGTCCACCTTCCAGCAAATGTGGATCTCCAAGCAGGAGTACGACGAGAGCGGTCCCTCAATCGTTCACCGCAAGTGCTTCTAAGGTGTGTTTGGGTTATCCGTCACTTTTGGGACTATCTTACTGACTTTTGCAGCTACCTGACCGACAAATTAAATCCTCCCACTCGCGCAACGACAAGATCATGGAGGTGGCGACAGATGCTAAGCCTTGGGTGGTTGGCCAGCGTCAAGGTCGAATCTCATATTTACGAAAAGTTTTTGACATGGTCAAAAGAGTGGGCGTTGCGCTTGTTACGAAGAGATGTGATAGCCCCTTTGTTGTAGTTCGCGTATAATGCGTGCCTAGGGGTAGAAGCCGAGGTTGACATACAAATACTTTTTTACTTTCCGCTTAGAATTGTTGAAATCAAACGAGGTGATGACATGTACTCTTTGCTCCTTTGCTACGTACGTCAACTTGTTCTACGTAAATGAAGTCGTTTATTCAAGTTGTGACATTTACTTGTAAGCATTTATCATGTCGGTTTACCTGGGGTATCAGAGGTCTGAGTAGCTTCAGAGCTATCTACTTCGTTCCCAGCCACACCTTGCTCCGTAGAGAAGTCGCGACCTGCCTCTGTTTGGGTTTCAGATCCAACTGCTGCTTTCTCTTCCTCAAGCTTCTTGTATTTTCTTCGGCTCTTTTTGGAGGCACTTGCGGCTCTTTTCTCTTTTACTCGACCGACAATGGCTGACCGACTCTGGTCACCGTTTTGTAACTCATCGATCCGTTGCGCGAGCAGTTCGCGTGCATGCTTTCGATTCTGGTCTCTCGAACGGGTGGCCTGCGACTTGACCACTATCCCAGTGGGTATATGCTTAAGCTGGACGGCAGAGTTGGTTTTGTTCTGTATCAGAACGAACATCGTGTGAGCTATGCGATCAATGACACGACGAGTGGTCTGCGTAGAATAGCCGTACATACAATTTTCTGACCCCCAGGTCCACTGCCTTTGATATAGGATTCTTCGATCTCGTTTTCGGGTGGGGGTTTTGGCCGAGGTGGTAGAGCCTTTACGAGAGAGATGGGTGTACTGGAAAAGGTGCGTATTGGTAAGGCGAAATGCGAATGAAATGCGTTGAAACGGATAGATCGGAAGGGATTGAAGACGTTCATTGCGGTTCCATCGGACGTATATGTCCAAGAAGATCGACAGGATATAATGAGCTCAGTAGAGAATGAGCTGAAGTAGTAATTGAGTCAAGTCAATGATTATTCGTCCTATACTGCCTATAGTACGAGGCTGCGCTAGATTGCATGTGCCACGAGTACGCCACAGCCGCCACCACAAACCAGTTTCCTGTCAGTACGGGAACTCATACCAGTAAATTGGGCACCCGCACCCCCCTGCAAGATCAAGTTTCAGAAGGTACTTAGAAGCCTTACCACTTTCACGCAAAGATTCAGGTACCTGGTTTTCGGGAGCGCCGGTACGATAAAGGTACAGTACCACTAGGTAAAGGGTAAAGGAGGGATTCCTTATCCTTATCCTTTATTCTCCGTCGTTTCAACCTTTCTCCTGGATCCATCACTTTTGAGCCGTCAATTACAGCAAACAACAACTTCACGACGACGAGGACCGACATTTGATATTGTTCATCCGACTCGAATTACACATTTAGCACAATGGCTGTTTTTGGATCGTTCCGCAAGTGGCTTGCCCTCAAGCAGTACCAGCTCGAGGTCACTTTCAGCGTCTACATGTTCACGCCATGGGAGAAGTTCTTCTTCAGTACGACCCCCCTTTTGCTTCTCAACCCCAGCTTTTGTTTTCATGAGAACTAACTTATCGCCTTAGGCTCCATCGTCTTCCTCCTCTTCAGCCTGACTTTCATCGCCGCTTGTCTCTACCTCCCGCATCACATCTCCTTCCTTGTCGGTCGCGCATGGTACTACATGAATGGAGAGCAAATCGACGTCGCCGAGGTGGTGCAAGAGGCCGTCAAGGATATATCCGCCAGTGCGCTATCAGGCACAACGTCAAGCGTCGTCGATGTGGTCAAGGAGACGGTCGAAATTGTTAAGGAGCTATAAAACTCGGATGGCAATTGTTCACAGAAATACTGGGAACGCACCGGGTTGCGACGGGGGAGCGAATTGGTGTTTGAAAGATAAGACTCCAATCAGCTGAGCCTTCAACTCAGCTTCAAACCTCAACTAGAGAACCGCGAGATTTGGCTCGGGGATTCATCTGGCACGATATCATGGATACGTACATACAATACTTTGGCCAATAGATGGCTGTAATGATAATAATACACAAGCTTGGAAACCTCACAGTCAAACTGGCATGATCAGCAATTGTGAAATGGAATATGATCTCAAGTCGGGATGTTGATGAAGGAGCAAGCGTGTTCATATCAACGTCAATCATAACTTTTATTACTACGAGTCTGCAGGCACTTGGAAGTATGCCGGACTAAAGGCATACACTCTGAGTGAACTATCCTCTCCTGCCACGGCCACCTCGTATGGCCTCTCTGAGCCATCTCTGATAACAGGGCGCCAGGCGAGTTGGTGTACAGCCTTGGGTAGACAGTAACTAAAGAACAAAGTCAGCAAAAACTCGCATGTCTTGTTTCATACAGGAAACACTTACTCTTCACATGCGGGCTTCTCAACAACATCAGTTCCATCCTCCTTGATCAGACACAGACTAAGTCGTCCCAGTTCAGTACCAACGGCCAAGACGAACCTTCCGTCTACGACTTGGGGAATGAAGTCAACAGAGGTGACGGGCGAAGCAGATGCAATGGAGGCTGTCTGAGTAAACTGCAACTTGCCCTCCTCGTTGGGCTTAGCCGCCCAGATGCGGACTTGCTTATCACGACCAGCGGTCGCAAACACGGGGGCTGTAGATGGAGCAGGGGCCCAGGCTGCGTCAAGAATCATGCGTGTGTGGCCCTTGGGGTTGATCTGAAGGAGCTTGTACGCAGCGTCTTCCTCGGGTGCACGTTCGAACACGGCCCATTGACGATCACGACCAACGCTTAGGAGGAACTGGTCGTCAGGGGAGAATCGCAGACGAGTGGCTGTAAGAGAGTGTGCGGTCAGCGGCGGCCGGAGCTCGGTCCAGCGGGTGGTCTCGAAAAGACGGATGACGGCATGGTTGGTCGAGCTGGCTTTGCATGCACTGGCGACAAGAGTGCCGTCGTGGCTAGCGGCCAGACAGGAGATTTCGTAACCGTGACCATACAGCTTCTCGGTCTCTGGCCACAGGGTGTGTCGTGAAAGTGTCTCCTCGAAAGGAGGGTGGTCAATTTCCAAGTGTGACTTCTTGACGATAGATGCTGGATCCATTGCTTCACGATCCCGATCATCGATGGGTTGAATTTCCTGGTCATCCTCCACGGTGTCGATGGCTTTGTTGGAAAGACCCAGGACGGGCATATTGGCGGCATCTGGCATGTTCTCAACGTCCATACCTCCTCCAATATCCGCAAGACGGTTGAGCATTGAGGCCACAGCCTTGGGCTCGCTGAAGACTCGCATGAGCTTCTCATCAGCCCCTGATACGAACTGAGAAGCTCCTACAGAGTCAATGCAGTTGAGGTCGTAGCCGTGAATCTGAGGCCGGGACATCTCGTGCCATGTCTCTGTGCCTGGTCTGTTCCAGCGTGTGTGAAGTCGTGTAGTTTGGTCTGAACTTGTCGACAAGAGGTACTCGCCGTTCTTGGCCCAAGTGACACCTGTAACTGCTCTGGTATGTCCTGAGATGGCCACACAGGGCCGCCAGAAGTCCTCCGAAGGTATATACTGCCATCGTCTCCAACTACCAGTGCGTCCAAGGCAGGCAACTGACTTGCCGTCAGGGGACCACAGTCCGGTCCAGAAACCACCAGTACTTCCTGTTGCCGTTGTGGCACCCTTCTCTCTGCTAATCTCACCCAGCCTCGCCATGCTAATCCAGATTCCAGAGCTTGGATCAGCTTCCCAAATGGCGAGGGAGTTATCCGCCGAGGTGGAAAGGAGCTGCAGCTTTCCGTCATCTTGCCTTTGCCAACGTGCGCTGTAGATCCAATCCTCATGACCTAGAAGCAGAGCTTCGAAAGTGACGGAGAAGTCTTTGCCGGCCGACTTGAGACGATGGGCCTTGTTTGATGGAGACTTGCCGGGCAGGTGGGCATCGCTTGAAGGGTCCGAGCCGTTGGCCACAGCAGCAGGTAGCTCCTTGCCCTGATGGAATCTCCAGATACGGACGTACTTGTCCTGGCTGGCTGAGGCGAGGAGCAAGTCGCTGTCAGAGGCTGTTGTCTCCTTTGCGAAATTCAAGCTTCGGATCCAGCCTTCGTGTCCCGTCAACGTCGCCTGCACTTCGAACTGAATCTTCTCTGAGTTGGCTTCCGCAGTGTGTATCTGAACAACATCTCTTGTACCAGCAGAAGCTAGGATCAGAACATCATCTGCATCTCCGGCGTAGCTAAGCGATAGACACATGGGGAAGTACTTTGGTGTTGTCTTGACACTTTGGAGAAGCGAGAACTCATCATTCTCAAAACTCCAAATCTTGATGGAAGCATCAGCGCCTCCAGTTGCGATAATCCATTTCTGAGTACCCTTGATTCTCAAAGCAGCGATGCAGTTGATAGCAGCAGTGTGTTCAGTTGATGTATGAATAGATCTGAACTCTTCACTGTTTCGTTGAGCTTTCCAGACAATCAACGTCTTGTCGTCTGAGCCTGAAACGAGATAAGAATTTTCATCTTGTTCTTCTTCAGGGAGGAAGGCCAAGGCCTTGACAGTGCTCTTGTGGCCGTTGAGCAACTTGGTAACTCCCTTGGGCGGATCCAACTTGAGCGCACATATTAGTATGGATTAATTCGAGAGGGACGCATCGATGATAAGAAACATGATATATTGACATTAAGACAACAAGGTGACTCAAATACTAACCAAAGGTCGCCATAAAGCAACATTGATATCAGCACCAAAGGCCAAAATACCACATCGACTCCAATCCGCCACAGCGGTCTGCCGGTTGGCCCCGGAAGCGAGATACTCGACAGATACGGGGTATGAGCCCATTTCTATCTCGTTCACTTTTGTCGTTTACTTGGGGTCGTTTTTTTATTTTTATTTTTTTGGAGGGGTCTTGTCTTGTCTTGGGATGAGTCTGAAAAGTGTGTGCTTCTTGAATTCTGATTGGCTGCAAAGACGTCCTGCTGAGATTTCTTTGGAGAATTCTGCTTATGTCATCTGTCTAAACGCCTGCCCGCGCGGGTGGCTTCGAAACACCACAACTGCCCAGACATGAGGAAAAGCAATTCGTTACTCGGGTATTTTATTACAGCCCTCATCACGATAACTTCTTTATTTCTTCATTGCTATCCTATCATCAGAAGAAGTAATAAATCTGCAAGACATTTCCCAAAACTCGGGGATAAGCTTCAACTCTGACTGATACTTCGGGGTCTCCTTCTTTCTCTCCCCCCACCACAACAAAAAGAAAAAGCAAATATTACTCGCAAAGAACTCAGAGACCAGTTGACAGCTGAAAGGAAAAGCAACAAAGTCAAGGTCGCATCAGCATCACGTCCCTGGATCGTCACATCTCTTCCATTCTCCTTCCATTTCACCATGGCCGAATCGGCATCTCCCTCCAGTCTCAATATCGACGTGGAGTTCTCGTAAGTTCGTTTCACCAACATCCTCATCTCGTGTAGATTATATGATCTGTCAACTCTCACTCCCAGCCTCGACTCATTCTCAGGCGTCAAGTCAAGCCCACGCCCTTCTGCGGTTACCAGTTTTTCCTCGAGTGTCCCACCAACCTGAACCAAACCCTGTCCCTGAAATCCCCTTTGACAAGTCTCGTCTCTGCCCTCTCTTTGGTCCCCTTACTTTTTGTCCGTCCTTCCCTAGTTCGAGTTTCTTGGAGCTAACATCGTGGCACTGACAGTGGCGGACTGGAAATGCTCTTCTCAAACAAGAGACAGCACACTCTGTCGATTCCCGCGGCAGACCAAGATGGGAAACCCGCCGACATTGCGTACTTGATAGACCACCTATGTAAGAACGTCATGGACGATTCTCGCAAGGACCTCTTCGTTCTGGACAACCATCTGTATGTCTTGGCCACCTGTTCCTCCCCTTTCGCTTTCTGCTTCTCTTTACTTCCCACTCGGCTATATGCACACTCCCCTTGACTCGCGCCCATACACAGCCACGTCCGCTCAAGAAAGCACTTTTATATAAACTCCTACCTGCATTTCATGGACCTCATGGCTGACAGGAGTGGCAAACAGTCGACCGGGTATCCTAGTTCTCATCAACGATGCCGACTGGGAGCTCGAAGGCGAGGAGGCCTACGAGATTCAGAGCGGTGACAACATCTTGTTTGTCTCGACTCTGCACGGAGGTTAGACTCCTGTAAACTACTGTACTCTACTTCTTTTCTGGCCTCCGCGGAACAGTTGGTGCAGTACCGGCTCCACGGGTATCGAAGAATTTCTACATACATATGGGGACGCATACATGCATACGTGTGTGTGCGGGTGCAAACAAGCAACACAACTCCCTTGCATCAAGTTGTTGGGATATTGATATGGTCATGGACTTGGACGTAGACAAGGACATGGATATGGTAGGCATTGAGTGCATACACAGCCAAGCCTACATCAGGAATGTCTCGGGTTCACTTCAAGTTTCGTCGAGGCAGGCCCGGCAGGACGGACGGGTTTGATACGCGGATAATAGCTACTATGCCCTTTGGGTGACTGTGTCTTAACTGAGTTGTCTCTCGCCTCGCCTTGTCCGTTTCGCCACTCAGATGAAACGGACTTACTCCTCAGGACCATCATCCAGTGCATACAGTAGGAGGCTCGCTTGCGTGCGCTTCCCCCGCCTCGCCCAGCCCTGCAACGGCCGCTCTGAACCAACACCCTCGTCTCGAGGTTTAGGCGCGCATCGATCACTATTTCCAGTGAAAACCCATCTTGCATCTATGGCACGTACACGTACAAGGAACGTGCATTTTTTCCGCGTGTGCACGCAAACGCTTTAAACGGCCTTGTGGATGCAAAGAGATGGAAAAAGAAAACTGGCTGTTGAGGGCCTGCATGCCTCGCATCTACAGCCCTCAAGATGGGGAAAGAGTCTAGCCTCGTTTCATAGGATTTTCCCCCAAGAGTGAAGCAAATTCGTGCACAATGACATGATGGGCCGGGTCATTGCAACGTTGTCTACGGCGGTGAAGGCCTCCTACATTGGCTCTCGGAGCAAAAGATTTGGAAGTGAGGCTCCATGCATGGCCATATGCACAAGAGTAGATCCGTTTTTACTCTTTGTGTGTGTGCGTTTGAGTCTTCAACAGCTGTCCATTCAGGGGAGAGTGAGAGAAGAGGACAGAATAGATAGTAGGGGGGCGGTGAATATTGGGGGAGGGGGGGTTGTCGATCCAGCCAGAAACAGAGAGGCATGCAGCCCTAATCTACATGAGTATGCAGCTTTGTATGAATTCTATATACAGAACTGCGACCGCGGTGGGACATGTTGATACAATACACAACTCAATATTATGTCTTGCAAGCAAGTCCAGTTGTCGTAGACTGTTCGTAGTTGGTTTCTCAATTCGAAAGTGTCCAAACCTGAAAGTCAATACTGTTCTCGCAAAAAACAC
>JAAVUD010000106.1:0-48555 GCA_014898915.1 Fusarium chlamydosporum
CTATTTATATTTTTAAAGCTTATCTCTATAATATCTACTTTACTATAAAGTAAAAGGAAGAGGTTATACTTATTAATATTTTCCCCTTCCTAGACTTTCAGCTTTATTAATAGCCCCTTACTTTTATACCTTAATAATTCAAGGCTACCCCCTATTAAATAGGTGTAGTTATTAAATTCTACTACCCTATAGAAACTTCTTTTATCTGGCGTTCTTTAATATGAAAGAAATAGATTTTACGTAAAATTCAGTTTAATATGAAGCATCTGGTTATTCAACTGGAACGATAAGCTGCTACAGTCCTCAATTAAGGGAAAAGAGAGTTATATTTCTTATCTTCATAACGGCCTTCCCAGACGTTCAAGTTCCAGCTTAGCCAACAAAAGCGTACCATCCTATGTAACACATCAACCCTTCCAAAACTCCTTCCAAGCCTTGGGCCATTTCTCCCTCTCTAAAAATCCCAACCACTCCTGAAACTTCTCTGGCTCTCTGTCCTTCATTTCAATCTTTCCATTCTTGATTCCCATCCATCCCTCGGCCGGTCCGCGAATAAATTCATGACCGGAACCACAATACGCCCGCCATTTCTCTCCCTCGGAGCTGCTGCCACTATTGGCGACACGCTTCAGATAGCACGCCTCACACCAATCGCAGTCTGTACAAACGACACAACGATACATTGCCGTCTGATTCCAGCTCGAGATATCGCCGGGATTATCAAGGCAATACCCGCCGCACCGGATGCCGCGGTGGCCTTTGATGTCAAAGCCGTCCTTGGCATCATCGATATCGTTGTCGACTATGGCGCGGATCCAGTCCTTCTTCTCTGGACTTTGAAGTAGTTCACCGAGATGGTTGGAATTGGCATCAGCAGCATCATCCTCGTCGTCTTCATCTTGCCTTTCGTCATCATCACCAGTGTCTTCCCACTCTTCATCGCTGCTATATCTTAACTCAAGTCCGTCATCAAGCTCTCTAAACCTCGAAACCATTTTCAGGCTCTTCATCATCAGCTCCTTGTCCACATGGTAGAACTGTGCGCTCAGTGCTATCGCCGCTTCGTGCTGCAAGCCCGGGAGACAAGCGAGCACATTGCACAGCTCACGCAAGGTATCCGAATCATTCCATGGATTCTGGTCCTTGAGGCTTGCCAGGCAATTATTGAACGCCTCCGTCAGCGTCTCCTCGAACTTGTCTAGCGGCCCTATGCGACGGTACATTCGGGCGAGAATAGTAGATTCAGGTCTCTTTAGAAAGTTCGCCTGGACGTCAGACGTGAGATGGGCGTTTCCGAGTTTCCGTCCCGCTAGGCCTTCGATTTCAGAAAGTGAAGCGCGCTTTTGCGCCGAGCTCGTCGCTTGGAGAAATTCTTCGTATATGATTTCTGCAACCTCACGGCGTGCGAGGTAAGGAATGCTGTCCGAGACGGTGTCCGTGGCCGGATCGATACAATTGTCTGCGTCCAGGATCTCATACAGTAAGCTCTTGGCCTTAGCCATATCGCCGATGCTGCGGCGGCAGCCGAGCGCATACTGGTACCGTGTTGGTGATGCCCACTCCAAGGGTGCAAGTTCCTGGACCAAGAGTTCGTATGTCATAATCATGACTTGCTCCTGTCCTGTATGCTTGGCCGCTTTCTGATACCACATGTTAACCTCGCCCCAGTCCCCAGCAGTCACAGCGAGTCGTATCGGACCCCACTTCACAATGCTAGCGAGGATGTCTTGGTGGCGGCCGAGTTTGTCAAGGGTGCGAAGCAGCATACTGAAGTCTTGTGCTGTCTTTCCCCGATCCCCAGAGTAGACTGCCATGGCCTCCTGCAGCGACTCGACGGCGGCTTCGAGCATGTTGTGGCTGGACTCGTAGGTAGCCCGTACAATGAGTGCCGTGTGAAGCAGGTCATCATACCGCTTGTCTAGGCCGGAGTGGTCAAGTTCGAGTGCCTTGCACGCCATATCGTAAGCATCTTTATCGTGATCTGCAATGTTGTGGTAGCACTTGGCCATGGCTGCGAGAGTGGCAAACCTGTCGATATCTGTTTCGCAAAGTTCTAGGCTGTCGTTGAAGGTCGCTAGAGCCTCAAATGGCCACTCAGGGAGAAGCGCCAAGCCCACGGCTCTGTAACCAGACGGCCCGATCACAACGTCTTCGAAAGCAGACATTAGTTCTAGTTCGCATGAAATCATATCTTCCTCTTCCAAAACATCATCATCTTCCCCGCCGCCTTCGACGTCATTTTTCTTGTAGAACCACTCGTTATCTTCCTCTTCCTGAGACGGAGGATCCACAGTAATCTTGCGCTGATCGAAATGTAAGTTAGAATTCAATGTTGTGAGCGTAGACATGTACGTACTGTAAGAAAAGCGTTCCATGCGAGTTTGAAAGCCCGCGAAGCCGTGTTTTCATGGATCTCGGTGAACCAATGGATTACATGGCCGCGCGCAAGGGGTTGCAAAACTTCGGCTGGGTTTTCAACTGCTGTCTGCGCCCAAAGTCTCACATCTTCCCCTAACAGATTTGGCGAGCATTCAAGGGCCTTCTGTGCCCAGAGTTTGATAAAATAAGGCATTCCGTCGTCGAAGTCATCGTAGCAGGATCTTGCATTATACTGTAATAATTTCTAGATGCAGTTAGTTTAGTGAGATGACCAATTCCAACCCTCGACGTGTTAAAGCTTGCCTTGACAACATCATTTTTGTTCGAAGAGATGATACTGAAGCATTGGACTACTTGGGCAACAACCTGATCTGGGGCAGAAATCATATACCTCTGTTTCTGTACCCCATCCGGCTTAGACGTGGCAATTTCGATGATTTGCTTGAAATGAGCCATCCAATAATTTGCCGCGTACTTCTGCAGTGTCCGTCTTGCATCAGCGTTCCCCGGGGCTCCTGGTTCTTCAGGGCTGCAGAGCACTTCTGCGCAAGTGGTAAAGATATCGACATGAGAAAGGAGCGGCGGCGTCTGCAGAGTGCTGTTCGGGACATTTGCTGACCGCATATATTCACGAAGCGTGTTTTCCTGGAAATGAAGGAGAAGCGAGCTATCCGGCTGGTACATTTCGCGAGACTGAACCCTGTCAACTTCGTCTTCAGACGGGCCCTCAACGTGGGAGTCCTTGTGAACGACTTCGTTCCGTTGTCTTCTTTGTATGAGCTCTTCCCACACGAGAGTGCTGGACATATCTAAGACGCTAGAGTATAGATGTCAGTTGAGGCTTGGAGGATTCTTGAAATTTTGTCTCATACCTTGAACATCTTCCTGCTATTTCCGTTTCAAGATCAATCAAATTTCCAAGCTTCAACTTGAGTAAGCTATACGCCTCCTCGAGGGTGAGTGGTCGCTCCACGAAAGCTATCCAGGCGAATACGAGCTTTAGTGATAGCCTTTCTTGCTCTCTCAAACTATCAGAGCATGTAGTTAGTATATTGTTGTAGAATTGAGGCAGGTCTCCTGGAAGTTCGTCGAGAGCTCTCATAGCTGGACGCTCCAAACCCTTAGAATCGAGGTATTGCAAGACCCTGTCAGCGTATTGAAACCCTGATAGCTTTCAGTCATGTGCATCCATCGCCTCTTCTCGGAGTTGGCACTCACCATACTTCCCGTCTGTTATGGCTCTAGCAATCTCTGCCTTCACATGGTCACTAAATCTCGACAGCCGAGGAAGCGACTCGAATCTAGATTCAAGCAACTTCTGCATCCCATTCCGGGCAGCACTCGGGTCAATCGAAATAGTAGCAAGTTCTTTGGTGGCACGATACTGACGCAACATAGACAATCCCTCGAAGTCATTGCCGGTGAAAACAACCTTAATCTTCTGCTCGAAGTCGACGATGCCTTCCATATAGGCAAGGAGTTCGCAGGCTTGGGCAGGATCTGCTTGTTCAAGGCTGTCAATAACGAGGAAAAGTCGGTCGCTTGAGTCCTTCTTGTACAGTCCGTCGATTGTCCATAGCCAGATGTTGAGAAGGGACCACTTGGCACAACAAACGTCGGGCAGTCCGCTCACAAGGGTCTGGCATAGGTTGTGGTTTTGGGTGACTATTTGCAGACCAATTGATCGGATAGCCGAGTTGACAGACCTGAAAGGTTCGTTCTCTTGTTGGAAAAAGTAATATGCGACTGAGGTCTGCGGGTCCTTGTTCGTCTTGGTTCGGAGTGATTCGATGATTGAATAGGCTAGATGAGTCTTACCTAATCCTGGTTCACCGGTAATCCAGAGGAAATTCGTGTCACCGTCCTGCCATTCCTGGTACTCCTTGTTTTCGTAGAGCCAAGAGTCTGTACCGGGTACGAATGAGCGACGTAGCTCTTTGAATTTGGCCAAGGGGCTCGGAGGTGTTCCGAAAAAGTGCTTTGCGATGTTCAAGGCCACTGATTTCCCAGTTACAGCGTCCTTTGTGAGCTGTGTAGCAATTTCAGAGTTGGTATCCTGGGCCAGCTGGCTCTTAAGCTCTCTTATGCTGCGCTGAATGCTGGCCAAGGAGGCGCTCTGCTGCTGGAAATTCAATTCCTGGAGACCGAATCCAGCCTCAAGCCGTTTGCCTTGGTCTTGAAAGTAGACTATGATTTCCTCGTGGATGAAGTCGACTTTCTCACCGAGGCTGCCTACCAATGTCTTAATGTCCTCGGTGTTTCTCACAGCCATCAAACCATTCGCACGACTCAGGCGAGAGATGGCAGTGGTAACATCGCCGTAGGCTGCACTGAGTTTGGCGTCGCCACCACCTTGGACAAGAGTATGCAAGAACTTTAACGGCCTTCCTTCCCACATATATTTTGTCTGAATGGCAAAGACGATCATAAGGGCTGTGAATGCATCGGTGACACATTCTGCGTAACAGTCGCAGTCGGGAAAATTGTCCTCGATGATCTGGAGTGTCTTTAAGAAGGACCCGGCTTCCCCAATAAGGCTCAGTAACTGGTCATAGTCTTTGGACTGAGCCTGACATGCCTTGATGGCGTAGGTTGCTACAGTCCAAATCGCGCTAGCTGGAGGAAACGAGGCAGTAGCAGAAGAAGCAATCTGGTCGCCGATTCTCTGGGCGTAGTCAAGATTCTTGCCGATAAAGTGGACTGCCTTGTCCCAGTTTCCACCATCGTTTCGCCACTTCTCAAACGATCTTTTGGATGTGTCGATGGAGCCCACGACATCGGCCAAGCTCGTGATGAGATGGCCACCGTCGAGGTCGAGTTTCATGCCTTTTTTCCCCACCGCATCGTTGTAGGCCTGGAACGCGTCTCTCCATAGTCGAGCTAGCTCTGTGGGAGCTTTTCTTGCTGGCTTTGCCTCGACAACCATTGTGGAAATGTAGCGCTCACTTGGACCACAAGTGAAGAGGGTTGGGGACACAACTGTCTTAAGGTCAAGATGATACCAGTAGTCGGGTCACCGGTCCATCACAGTACAGCTGGTGGTGCCAGCTTTGTTCAGCTGATCTCGTCCTGTCCAGGCTCTACACCTCCGAAATTACTTTCTAACCAACTAGGACTGGACGGTGACTATGGGCTGAAGCATAATCTTCCGGAACCTGCCGCCTTGCCGATCCTTGTTCCTCCGCCATACATGTGATTTTCTGTCTGCTCCTGCGGCATTAGTACGATCAAGAATTATAATGGTAATGATCTGTATGTGGTCAATTTTGCTACCCTGAAGGTATTGGTCGGGTTCCGTGGCTTTGCTGACGAACATTGACGAAAGAGGCAAAAGGTGATGCCTGATAATACCTACAATACGCCAAGTGATGCTATTCACACTTTATCATAGTTCTCATTAATAACCGCGTTGCAGTCGGGGCTAGTGGTTACACAGCGGTGCGATATAACGCGAATTTTGACCCTTTTACTAAAGTCCCCTCTTCAGTACCTAGACCGTCGTCATCGCGAATATGATGTTGAATCCAGAGACAATGCTTTTATTGCAGTACCTTTAACTTTATGGCTTTAAATCCAAGTGCTTACTGTAAATTTCAGTGGCTTCCATGGCTCTTAGGCAATTATGACGAGAGTATTACATATCAGTTGTAGCACAAGATTGGTATTGCAAGCATGGCGAATGTCGATATGTTAACATGGCTTCAATAAACTTTTTAGCCCCATGTCTGACAGATTTAACACTTCAAAGAAACGTCGATACATGGTGGCACACCCCACTTTGTAACCGCCAGGTCTCTCTCCAGACTTTAGAGGCTCTTGGGGTAGTTTGGTTGGATGTTACACACTATAGTGTTTTTTTTCTTTCCCCTTCCTTTTTTTCTCTTCTGACATTTCCCCAGAAGAGAAAAGGAAGGTATTATTATAGATCTCAGTAAGGGAAAATGTAGCTAGATGTCATTACAGGTTAGGCCGATTTATTCTGATATACTCTGAATTTATGTATCTGAGTTTCTATCAGCCGATTAAATCTCACCACGCACCAGATGGACGGTGTTCTATCGGGTGTGCTTTTACAGCTTGTCGCAACCATTCAAGACCTTCCGTCAGACCCTCTCCTGTAAGAGCGCTGCAAGGTTGTATATGCTATTAGTTCTGCGGTCAGCATACTATTCAATAGCGGTAAGGAAGAATACCAACAAAGGGACGTGGCTTTTTGATATCGTCTTCTAGATCTTCTTGTACACCGAGATACTCAATCAGGTCGTCGACACTGATGGCTTTCTATAACCTATCAGTCTCAAATCGTGACACGCGTCAATATGAACTACTCACTGGGCAATCTTGCTTGTTTGCAAAGACTAAAACTGGATGCTCCGAAGTGCCACAGTCTCTTAACACAGCGTTAAGAAAGTCTTGTTTTATTTCTGGTAAAGACTCCCTGTCTGTGCAATCGATAACAAAAACAACAGCATCAAAGTTCCACAAGACCCTTCTCCAAATACATCTGATCTTCTCGTGGCCCGAGTACTCGTAGAAGTTGAATTGTTGGTTTCCTTGGAAAATCTCATGGAGCGGGATGTCGGCGACACCTGTGCGTCGTGGTACTGGACCCGGCTTTCCCATCAGCTTGTATGCGATGGATGTTTTGCCTGAGAGTGGGAACCCAGGGAAGCCAACTGTAATTAGTTTCGGTGCCCATAGCTGAGACAGAGTGGCGCCCATGTTGTGGAATTTGTGGTAATAAGGAAGACGAATGAATAAGCGGTGACTTAGTCGACTATTTAGTTGGGTTGTAATAGGCGGCACTACTTTTTATTAATTAATTTCCCAAGGCTGAGCTGTCCTCAGAAACAGGCATTAACCGCCGGGGCCAACTAATAAGCACTAACGTAACTTGCTTCAAATTTTTAGATCCCGCTTATCAATTACTCGCGGTACTGTTACCCAGGGGCCTATATTTAGACTAGATCATTCGGCGATTACAGTATCCATATATCAACGTCGCATCAACCAAGCGGAACTTAAGAATAAAGATTGTCGTGCCGGAGCGTGAGAGCAGTAATAATGCCGCCCATACCGTTGTACGTATGCGTTAGTGTAGGAGAATAGATTATATTATCTCCAGGCATTAATTGTACTCTGGAATGGTAAACCTTTCACCTGCTTTACAATAAGCTAGGGATGACTTCCGATTTCCGTAACTTGTACTAATTGTAAAATAATCTTAAAGCTTTGGTTAACCTTTATAAAAAACACAATTTTAACACCGTAACTTGTACACATGAGTTTGAAACGCTCCAAGCAGCTTCTCAATGTTTCGATCTCTAGGCGGCATAACCTGCGTCATGAATAGCCCACATATCCCATTGACTCGGTCAATAGACTATGACAGATATTAGAAACTAGAATACCAGGGGCTTGTGGACAGATAATTACCCAAAACTGGTTGGCACCACCACACCATAGAAGAGTCCCCGCTCCTCGGGGATATGGTCAATTAGCGGCTCGAGAGTCTTCGACCAGCATCCCACCGTCCAGGCCGCCTGAGGGGTTGGCGGCTTCCTCGAGATTAGCACTTGCTTCGTTGAGGTTATTCATCCTGGCGGCAGTGACAGCGGCGTTGGAAGTCGACATGTTAATGGCCTGCTCGACTTTCATACTAGCGGAATGTGAGACAGAATCGTTGGGATCGATGGAGGTAGACGCCATCTTGCCAGGCTCAGTGTGCGGGACAGAATCGTTGGGCTCGATCGAGGCAGACGCCATCTTGGTAGGCTCGGTATGCATGATCACGTGTCGTGTCGTCTCGGTGCCTGACGTGCGGCATGTCTAGAACCCGCGTAGGGCTCAAGAGTCGGTGGGTGTTTTAGAAGTTGGGAGAGCTGTTTCCAGATGCTGAGTGGCAGTCACAGATTGGTACTGCCACACTCTTGGATGTTAGGGATAGAAGAGAGAAGTGGTGTGGAGGGGTTTATTTAGCAACATACCGTTTGTATTGAGATCAAGGGGCCGAGGCTTCGTGGCTTGGGATATTAACCTGGTAGTAGTAGGCAGTCGAAAGGTGCATTTTCCTCCGAGGATGAAGAGATAGAGACACTGGATGTATTGTGTTTTTGGGTCAGAAGAGATCACTAAGATCTACTGGGGGAGTGTGGAAGGAAGAGAGTACGATGCAACGATGGGATGCCTTGCTAGACATAGTGGATAAGCTAAGCCTTGAAAACACAATGCACTACATCCTCAAATACATGTGATGTGCAGATAAGATGTCTTGTGTTGAACATGGACTCAGTCTTAACAGCCGGCCATATGCAGCAAGGTTGGAACACCTAGACGATTGGACTGGAACACTGTAAGAATTACTATCGGCGAATTGTTTGTCATTGAACAACAAGGGTTTATGCCACCTGCTCTGTCGAATAGAACAGGCTCGTTCCCTTATGGACCGACTAGCTCTTCACGAACCAACAAATCAAATACTACAACCCTTGCCGGTCGCCTAATCGTTGTTGTTTAATGGTTCGCTATTGCACTTCTCTGTATATGACTGTCAAGGAGCGTTGACTAGTCTTTAGAGAACGATGCAGCGGCGCAGAACGCAATATGGAGCATACCTGTAGGACTTGGTTGGTAGTTGAGGGTACGATGTCAGGTTGGTCTTGGTGGAAAACAGGATTACTGTGGTTTTGCGAGTACGACGGGGTAAATGATGCCTCGGAAGCGTGCAAGGAAACGGAAAGCTGGGGCTTTGGTTGAAGTCGTCGATGTGACATGTCTCAGATGGAATAAGCAGCACGGGAATAGAGGATGATGGAGATGAGAAATACAGCTTTCGCCCCATAGCAGTTAGCGGCGCCATTAAGATTTAATCGCTAAAACGCGCTAAAACGCGCCCCTGCAAAGTGAATGATCAGATCCATCGAACGTAAACACAGTCGCGTGGACCACGTTTGCAAGCCACTAAAATACAAGTGACTTCGGTATAAAGACTTTGATGACTCTTGCGAGTCCATTTCAGGTTGCATAGAATTCCAGAAAGGAAGACATATTAACGACCCATGTGCATTAGCATCGATAAACACCCAACTATTCTTACATACAGTACTCTGGGGTAAAGAGGACCTCCACTGTCCGTACAACTCTGGCCCCCGGTCGCAGGCTCAATTGAGGATAGTTGACAAAGCGGATTGGCTGTGTGGATTTTACCCCAGCACAAGCACAGTTGCGCTACCAGGGCTACCTAGGTGCCCTGCTCACCACCAACTCCAAGCTCTCAATCCAGTCATCATGCTGGCTCGCCCTGGCCACATAACTTACCCTTTGGCGTGTTTAGCAAGCTCTCAATAATTGTGAGAGACTACGTTTGACACAGACCACAGAGACTTTCCAACGGCTGCGACTCTACGGTTTTTAAAATCTATCAGAGCAGGTCAAGTTATCATCCAGCTCCGTTGTTAAAAGACATCCAACGCCGCCGACTTTGCCCATAGTTTGGATCCTAACTCAATAAAACGTCTGATAGACGAGATTCCCCTTGAAGCCTTCGAGTTGGGCTTTCTCACAGTAGCTGTAAGTGCTGAGGGCTACAACCGTTTGGTGATTAAGTTCGGGGCCGACAATGTCAATCAAACCATGCTGCAATATTTGGAAGAGGCAATTCGAGGGTCTTTGCGGGAGGTCGGATCCCCAGTCTTCGACTTCAAACTCAACAAACTACCAGATGGAGAGTGATGAGAGGGGAGATCGGGCGTTTTCATCGAGGAGGGTTTCAGCGGTGCGGACGATGTATGTTCAGAAATTGCCACCAAAGCTCAGCTCTTTTCTATAGGTTCATTCAAATTATAAATTTCAGAAAGTCTCTTTTACTATCGTGACATGGGACAGAGAACAAGGCTCGGCACGAAGTCAGGTTGCACTGCAGGTCAGATCATCCATACTCCAGGGCCATCCTATACCTCTATTGGCCACCATCTTCACTCTACGTGGTATGAAGGCCTGGGTATATTTAGCAAAGTTAGGAATTATAGTCATTATGAGCATCCTGCGCGGCTTGCTGCATGTACAGCGCCTTAGCAGGGATGCCAATAGGCTCGGACCTATGCCAGATTTGATTTCGGGACATGAACTTGATTGGTTAGTTCTTGAAGTCGTTCTATCAGGGAAGCCTGAGCTCTGGGGTCGTTTTTGGTGTATTACTGGCCAGTCTAAGGAGATCGAAGTAGCCGGGACCGCATCTTTCGAGCCTCGGGAAGACAGCTATTCAGATACCTCTGAAACCTGCCAAATCCAGGTTGACAACGCTCACAAGAGTTATAGGGATCTTGACTGCTGTCCTTACTGCTGGCGATATTCCTCGTCGCCTACAATGGGGCATCCCGAAATCCAGCCAGTAATATCCAGCTAGTACGTGACCCGCAACACCAACATCTGAAGTACAGTATCGAACCGGCGAGAGGAAGTGCGGTCGGATAGACGTGACTTGTCACGGCTATCTTAGATCGTCGCACGGTTTTGTTGCTTACTTCCCAATCCCACAACTGATGTCGAGGTTAAAGTAAGAGCGAAGCCAAATTAATATTCTTCAGCTCATCACCAAGGTATGTCATCATGACTGCCTGGATGTAGTGCGGAGCGTTTCGACGCTTGTCAGCCGCCCAACACTAGCTTTTCATGCGGATAAGGATGAGTAAGGAACTGGGTGTGCTACTCGGAGTGTGGAGGGCATCGCCGTGGCGCTGCATGGTGAGTGTCGGGACTGCGCCAAACACTAACATCACGCCCATGCCCCACGCTTCAACTACGGCGGACGCATCTCAGCTACCGATCATTCGATAAAGCTGTAGTCGAGGGCCATTTAAGTGATATTATGGGCGCTTGCTTCTGCTTCTCGGTCGGAACCAGACTGTAATGCCGGGACGGTTGCCGAACATCGTGTACGATTTGGCTATCAGGGAGATGCTGTAGCTCATAACCGGGGAACATGCTTATGTATGGATATACGCAATGGTATATAACAATTATCAGCGCGTATGGGCCTGAGCTGACGAGTCCGTTGTTGGGACGGAAACTGTCCAGACTTGTCAGCCCAGAGGTCAGAGAACCTGATGTGCTAATAAGATTACAATGATTCGTTTTCAGATGAATCTAAGTATTTACGAATATGGGAAGACGCCTTGACACTGTTGCTCTGAAGTGCATGGGATCGCCGCAGTCCCATTGACCATTGAGCGTGCAAGGGAGATAGAGCGTCGCCAGAAGTCGGGATCAAATTCCTTCGACAACCGTTCGCCGGTCCTCGATAACCTGATCCGACCGTGAGATCTCGTCGTCTAAGCTATCATCGTGATGGCTGTGGTTTGTGTGATGGCCGTTGTGAAGGGGCAGACTTTTAGGCACCTGAGAGCGGTCGTTGGGATTCTCAACAGTGCGGGAGGTGAATTTCGAAATGCTTGCCTTGGCTCGGCCAAGGCCAGTGAATAAGAGGCGTAGAACTCCCAGCGTTTGCTTCTTCTCTTCCTACTCGTGATGCTGCCATGTTCGCTCACGCGTTTCCGCCAATCGCGTCAGGGTTCATTCGATTTTCGAGCGGTCGCAGTGGGGAGTTTGCAGGTGGTGTCGCCAACGGATATATGGCTGCTTGTTCGGGATCGGTGTTTCGGGCAGAGGATCTCGTGCATTTCTGATCAAACGACATGTTAGTGATCTCTCCATGACTAACAGTGGCAGACAAAACATATAAATAGATATTGCCTCACCCAAGGCAGAGATTAGAAGTGAGCCCGATATAACAGGTGGTTGCCGACCTCTGTTGGAGGCATGATCCCCAGAATGGAGAACAGAGGCAGTGTTGGTAGAGTGGGTGCAAGAGACTCAGAAGATAAAGACATTGTGGTGGTGCTCTCCAGCGTCCTTCTTGATCACCGTGATAGGTACCTAGATGGTCTGCGATGTTGTCTTTGCATGGTGTGAATGTGTTCGTGGCTGCAGAGGTTTGTGCTGAGACTGCAGAGGCACAGGATACTGACCTCTAATTCTCTCCGTTAGCAGAGCATTGACGGTTGTTGAATTCCACAACTATGCAGCGTATCTGCAGTGGCACCTCCAGCGCAGTCCTTCAGTCATCTGCCCGGACATCTTCCACAGGCACAACAAACCAGGTAAGTTATTAATATCTATACCTGTCAAACAAGACACGAAACATGCCAGCTTATGGTCCAAATTAGCTAAATGCACTACATGCCTGCAGCCTCAGCGAAGCTAAACTGAAGATGAGGACCAGGAAGCAGCGATTCGGGTTCCAAAAGTACGGCATTCCTTCTCGAAGTACGGCACTCTGCTTCCGGCAACGACCAAAACGATTACATAGGTAGGTACACTCGAATTTTCCTTTCCTTTCATTCCTCCGCTTCTATTCCATCAGCATGGAAGTACGTCTCATATTTCCGTAAAAACGCACTCTGTCCTCACTCTCAGTGTTACACACGTTGACGATGAGCTATTGTGTCCGAGACTGAATCCCATCCACGACATTGCGATACCATCTAAGCCTTCAATCAGTGAGGAGCCGCAGTCGCTTGACCGTTCGTCTCTACCAGTCCCCCATCCAGGTCTGGCTCATGATTTTCTTCAGAACCTCAACGGCGGTCAACATCGAGGGCCAGGTGCGTGATCTTGGACTTTCTAGCAATATTTGCGCTCACGTTTTAAGTCCAGAGGGTCGTCATTAATCCGGTAACGTGCTGTGATGATTCACCAACACCCACATGCCTTACCCGGTCCGCCAAGGCGACTGGGCCAATAACTTGCCCCGGAACCAAAATACCGTCCACGATAGACTCGAGAAGATGGGTATTGAGTATCAAGATCGTATGTTGGATATGGTGGCCTTTTCTCGGGACCAAGGAGAGCTTTGGGCGCAGCTCCAACACTGCTATGTACAAGTATTATTCAGTCCACAGTAGTATTATGCAATAGATTGAGAGATGGGGAGTCTTTTCTATAGGCCTTGGAATGCCTTTGGCTCTGGTGAGATGTTCTAGGGTATATAATGCTCATGATGTTCTAAGGCGATCTAGAGGCAGCCAATTGAATCCCTGCTCAGACTCGGAAAAGGCTCGGCTCAGAGTCTTACCTTATCGTGCCTACTGTATCTTGGAGACTTACAGCCGGGGTCAGCTCTCTTCCAGTGGAGTTTAGTGGACACTGTCGCAAGAGGAAAGTTTTTAGCCAATCGGTGTCGGTTTGATCGATAGCGGGGTCGCGAAGCCATTTCCATTGGCTTAGCTGCAAGTCTGATAAGAGGCTGCGATAATAAACCTTGGCCTTTTAGTAATGCACTGGCTTGATATCTAGTCTAAGTAAATTCTGTATAGCCCTGGAGTTAGAATTAGTATAGGGTAATTTCAGGTAAACATCTATGTTCCTGAATAAATTGTGACAGATCCCAGCACTCATCCCTACATTAATTCTGAAATATAACCTGTCGAATGTCAAGTAAGGTTGACTCACATAAGGCCTTAAAAGCGGCTAATAGCTGGAATATGGCTAGGGGCATATCATTTCTCGTTTCTCGCCTCTTCCCAGTATACTGCAATAAAGAGACAGCATATCACCATCTCCCAGTACGATTCTTGGTCAAGGCGCACGTCAAGCGTGGCAACGAACCTTCATTTTTATATTTAAAGCGATTCATCAAGTTTTAGTAGAAAGACTGTACTCAACCAATGACTTAACACATGCACCTATCATGAGTCTCTCGTGCGGATCAAGACATAACCTCAACTCCCCCTTGAGACCCAAGTCATCTCAACCAAAACCCTGTCAAGCTCAAGTCTCTCTAACTCCAGTTCATCTCTCGCTTGTAGGCCTTCCAAATCCGCCTTTACAATATGTCGTGCTGCGGTAAGTCCATCGCGTCGCTGCTTGAGCTCGTTAAGCGATTCAGCACGTTCGAGGAAGTCTGACAAACCAGCTGTGGCCGATGCTCTTAATCCCTCTACAAACCGTTCAAGTTGAGGGTCTGGTGTCTTCATCTCGGGGTGAGAAGGTGACCCAGTGAAGAGAGGTGCCATATAGGCTTTCAATGCTTCATGGCGCATGGCGTCCTGGATACGCACATCTACATCTTGAAGGTCTCGCTCGATGGTGCGTAGATTCTCGCGCTGACGGCGTCTTTCAACGATGAGAAAAGAGACACTTTCACGTGGGGTGCAAGAGATATTCTCTCGAATGTCGGCTGTCAAAGCTCGCGCCTGCTGTAGCAATGAATTCGATTGCCCAACGATGATGCCATCGCCAGCGGCAGCATTAGGCGACATTGTCCTCGGCCGTTTGCCCTCGGAAGACAAATGACATCCATCGGGTTCCCTCTTAGGCGAAGATTTGCTCTCTGATACTAGCCTAAGCAAGAATTCGCGTGGATTATCAAACTCTTTCGGAAGGGGAAGACCTTGGACCCAAGAACGAATAGCGTTGAGGACATACGTACCACAGCTGAAGTGATCAGACTGCCGTGGACCGCGCTATCGAGACAATCAGCATAGAATACACATTGATAGGAAAACTCACAGCTTCTTCAAAGGTGAAAGAGTCATTATCAATCCACGTACAAAGTTGCTTAGCATCAAGCAATCGTTTAGTCGTGGAGCCAAGGGGGTCATACCACAGGATATGTCGAGCTTTCATATCCATACGAGCAATAGTCCAATGTGAAGAGTCATGAAACAAAATGGTAAACAGAACACCAGTTTTGTTCATTACCCTCTTTGGAACGAGGGGCATGCGCTCCGGAAAGCTGAGGAAAGGATGCATACGGACGAAATCCTCGACATGACACTCATAACCTTGGTAGAACTCGAAAATAAGATCCTGAAGGGTGGCTATGTCATCGCCGGAAAGCCAAGCATTCTCGGCGAGTGCCTTGCGTGCGTGGGAACGGGTATTGGCAGAAGAGGATAAGATTTTGATTGGTGAGCACTCGGATACCTTGCGTTTACCCGCGCGGGCTTCGGCGAGATCGGTATCGTCTTCAGGTAGGAAACCCAGTGTAATGTCGCCTTTTCTGCCTCTTTCGGGTGTGTCGGGCTCACTACTGCTGGCATCGCCAAAGTCCAGTTGATCAAAGTCACTACCGTCGAGACAGCCACCAGGGCTTGCGACATGAGCAGAATCACCATTATCGCCTTCAGAAGGTGTCTCACCATTAGCACCCTGATCAGGTACCTCACGGCCCTCAGGCACATTGGGCCATCGTACCTTAGCCAGTCGCAGAGCCTCGGTCGTTAAATGCCGAACCTAGCGTGAATTTTGACCCATCGTCTCAGCCGCGTCATAAAGTACACCACCTGGATTAAACAAGGCCATCAGTGGAAAGTGATTTCTTGTGGCCAGTTCACATATGGACTTCAAATCAAACAAATCCGGTTGTGCAATGTTGTCAAAAGAAATATTGTCGTTTCCGTTCCCTTTGGCCCATGCAGGAAGCCAGTGCCGTCCACCCTAGAGACGGTCCAGGTAGTCGATGGCGTTGGCTTTGCGACGTGCGTTCTTGATGCGCCAGTTGACGTTGGACTTGTTTCGCATGCGGCGTGCTTCTTTGGCTGTTTGTTGGAGGAGAGGGGCGTTGGTGATGACGTGTTGGAGGACATCTGGGCGCACATTGGCGGGATATGAGTTGAGACTCTACTTGAGCTGGCGGCGGAGGGGGGTGCCAGGAGGAGGACGAGCTTCTGTGATTTCGTACATGGTGTTGTAATACTACAAAGTTAGTCTCTGCCTAGCGACGGAATAGGGGCCGTACATAAGCCCGTTCAGAAAAGACAGCCGGGCCGATGCCAGCTGGTTCATGATTGGGCACAGGTGTATCGTCGTTACGTGCATCCTGGTGCCGGGAGGGACGTGGAGGAGCAGGCGTGGTCAAGATGGAAGTAATGCCCGGAGTTTCGACTGGACTCATAGTAGAAGAACTTCAAGGAGCGAATATCGATTCGATAAGGAAGAGGGAAGTCGAATGTGGATTGTGCAAAGGGTGTTTCGAGGGCGCGGAGAAGGGAATCTGAATGAGCAGGGCGTTAGCATGTTACAAGCGTTAACACAATCAAGTGGGAAACAGACGAAATGTCATGTGCGAAGCGGATAATGTCTAAACCGGATGAGAGAAAAGGTTTGGAGATGAGGATCAAACGAAATCAAAGATGGTATCCTTATTAAGGTGGGCGACCTCAACCATGGCAGAGTGTTGGCGTGGAAGGAAGTGGGTAGGTAGACATAGACTCCAATGAGGCTTGATGCCTGATACACAAAGTTGATGCCTGCGACATAGTGAAGTCAAGGGTGTCGACAGCACTGTGGATCCTTCCACTTGACGTCAATCACAACTCACCATGGAGCGATCCTTAGGCCTACCGACAAACTGCCACCAAAACGTCGAGGTGTCAATCATCTTCAACAATATGTCTACGAAGAACACGTGTATCTCGATCGCCGGATGCACTCTTTGGTACATGATATAGTGGCCAGCATGATGGCATCCTCAGATATTTCATTAAATACTGAGGATAGTTCATTACCTCTTCTATCAAGAAAGGTACCTCATCTTAGACCCTTATTCCCATGACTCTCGACTTCCGGTCCTAAGCTCGTATTGAGCTGGTTTGATTGTCGTTGGGGCTCAACTACGTCCACCAACAATCAAATCGTTTGTAGAACCTCTGTGAAAAGAAGACATGGCTCCTGACAATGCTTCCTCTGCAGAACATATTGCGAGTTGGTCGGTATGATTCAGGTTGACGGCAGTTGCCACTTATCGCGTCGATAATTGCATAAGCTTTTGTATTGGTCTATAGACATGAAGCAGCTCATCAAAATAAAGGAGAGAGTATGGTGCTTGATAGAAACGAATAGAGACAGGCACTACATCCTGTGGGGGATCTAGTGAGAACAAAATTGAAGGGAGGTACCTATGGAAGGGAAGCGGCACTCACTCCTTCGTCTTTGAGGGCGAAAAGCCCCAATTCCCCCTAATACATTTTCAACACAGCACTTCATTTTTTCACAACTTCCTCAGTCGCTCATTTAAATGCATTCATTTACCTTTGCGCACTACATTCGATATCATCAAGCGTGACTTTCATCATCAATTCTCTCCAGCTCTTCGTACCATCATTACATCCCGCGAATAAACCGTTTTCGCCTCATTTCTGATGCTACCGGCTGGAAACATGCCCCATGAGATCACATCGATCGAGACCTAGGTCGCCGGCGCTGATGGTAATACCTACCTACGTGACATCTCAAAGACTGATGGATCCTTCACTAACCTTTGCCCTTTCTTCCAGACGCAATTCTCGTCGCGATCTCCCACTTCTACCTCCATAACGATTTCACTGTCAGTCTTAGTGTCACCGTGATCGACAGCCGCATGCTCACCAAACGCGAACTTCATGTTGATTCCCCTATGGATGTTCTATAGCTACTGGGATGATTTCGAGGGGGGTTGTGAACATGCGATAGGCTTTGATACGCTTTTCCATCCACTCGATATTATCGGCCACATGCCTCCAAAGAATACCCACCATTATCGCATTCATTGGGTTAGATACCTCTTCTGCGACGAGCCGACCTACACTCATGTCGCCACGTCTCACGACAAAGTGAGGTTCTCATTCCGCGTTTCTCAGCCTTTCAGCCATGGGCGTCCGCATGGTAGCTACACACTATTGTTTTGCGCCATACGCCAATTTGGTTCCTTACAAGCACCGCGCTTTTAGATCGAAGATACTTTGGAAAAAGGTTTCTGGAACAAACGCAAGAGGGCCGTCTAATTGTTGGAGGATTATGGTAGTGACAGGCCATCAGAGACGGGACAAAAACAGCCCGAGTTTCGTGACCGGGCAGGTTAGAGAAAACGCGCCTGTGCGCGTCTCCGACACTGAGCAATGTAATAGAGCATGACCAACACTCACGAGGCTCATGCGATAGGGCACTTTGCATACAAATCAATATTGATACAACTTGGCACTCCTGCATTCGTTCAATCGACAAGAAGGCATTGGATTGGTACGGCAGTGCTCTTGGTGGACCAAAGCTCAGGTGAACTGACTGTCATGACCAACTGTAACAATTGGGCACTCTGCCTCGTCATTCGGCATATCCTTATCAGTGTTTCAGTGACGGCTTGTTCAACCGCCTGCTTCGACTTTGCCACTTCTTCTTTCGCAGCCTCCACATCGGCTTCGGTCCCATCTCCAGTGGTCCTTAGCCCGCCGCTCAGCCAGATAGCTCCAGCGTGGACGGCGTTGTTGTGCGATATTTCCTGACGTTCGGCACACTCATCAAGAAGTGTAAAGCTGTCTTGAGGATCCAATGCGAACATGCTGTTTCGTCGGGACTGCAGGATACTATTCGTCTGTAGGGCTTGTTCGCGGAGTCTCGATTGGAGGAGGTTCACCGTCTCGTTCACTTAAGCGCGTGACTCATTACGCATCTGCATTTTACCTTGAGCCCTCTCAAGATCTAAACGTGCTGACTGTAGGTAGTCATTGTCTGTCGCTGCATTGGATTTTGCAGCGTCGAGAAGACGCTCAAGGTCTTCCATATTGGCGCTGGCAAGACATCGTTCAAATTCGCTGTGTTGCTGATAGGAATCTTGGACCTGGAGATCGACAACGCAAGTGTGCTTGGTACTTGAGAACTCGGCTCCAATGGTTTCGACGTGATGAAGAAGGTTCAATAGAGCATTCTTTCGGCGTTCAGGTCAAGTTGTCGGGACAGGCTTTGCCTTGTAATACCATGCTGAGACAGCTCAAAACGTGGAATCCACAGCTCCAGTCGTCCCTTTGTTGAGGGCATTCCTGACACTTCTTAGCATATACCCTTGCATAAGACCGTCAAACCCACTCCTTGCTGAGTGATGAGCAGTTTGTCTTGATAGCCTGTGGCATCAAGCCATTGTCCGACTCGCCCACTCACTTGCTCAAATGTATCTTGATCCTACCAAGAGTCGTAGTAGCTAAAGAGGTTGGGAGTATTAAGAATCTCTATGATACCCAAAGCCCGGTGATCGCCCGCCAGATGAATAGGGAAGCAGATCATGCGGGTCTCTTGAGTTTGCTTCGGTGCAGAAGGTAGATTGGAAGAAGAGTGGTCGTCTTAGTAGAACCACAACGGATAAGGAATGAGAACTTGGCGGCCATGACCTTTGTAGGTGACCTTCAGAACACGGCAGAACAGATTGAGTACATCGTCGGTAAGTCTGACACTTGCGTTGTGTGCGAATTGCCGGTTGATCTTGGCAGGCGTAAGCTCATGATCGGAGTCGGAGTCAAGGACTATCGTGGTGATGGTCCGGCTCTCTGAATTTGACCGTGTCCCACGTTTGCGCTTGACTCCTCTTGTGGAGGCACTGAAGTCTCCCTCGGCGAGTGTCTCTTGTTTGTCGTTGTCGTGCATCTCCGTCTCTGCTACATGGGAGTGTTCGTTACCAGAAGAGCCGCGGCACGAACGATGGGCTACCATTTGAGAGATGGGCTGCAGAGGAGGATATGATATCTGGATTGCTGTCTTGGCAGGACTCGTAGCCAATACGTTCTCCATTCGTCCAACGTCGCTAGAGCTGAATTTGACTATGCAACTGTCTGTCTGGTCGTCCTCGGGTGAAGAGTCTCTGACACCACCGGAATCTTGAGCGCCGTCACTGGAAAACTCTGCTTCTTGCTCTCGTTCTGCCAGAGCCTGAATAGTCCGCAAAACCTCCAGACCTTATTGAGCAATCCGACCAAGAATATTTTTCCTGGCCTCGAATGCGACTTGAACAGTGAGGTAGCTAGACCTTTTCTTGCGGCTCGGGATCCGTCGAAAGATGCCGTCCTGCGCCCAAAGTGAGTCAAGCGAGAAAGAGTCAATACCGGCTTGCGCTTGGGTTGCTTTGACGGTATCGGCGAGATGGTCTATCACTTTCAAGGGTATGTTTCGTGACGGGTAGGATTTGCGGATATCATCAGGTAACCAGCCTGTCCAGATTGAGTCGAGAAGGGCTCGGTTGGCGTCGTGGCGTTCAGCGTAGCTGTGATGACCACGCCGAGTCTTGAATATGCGTCGTGAAGCACGCTCCTAGGTCTCAAAGGTGTCGGTGAATGATGAGAGGAGCGCGGCGCGGGGGCAGTCTGAGTATGGGCAGCGACAATACTGTTGTATGCATCGGTAGGAGAAATTTCTGATGGAGACGTTGTGCTTGAGCTCTACATCAAAATGTCAGCGTGAATGGTGATGACTGGCAGCTTTTTGGGCTACTGACTGGCACTCCCTGAGGAAGACTTTGAGGAGGCAGGATCGCATCCTTGCCTGGTCAAGCTGTAGCTGACACAACTCTCGGGGAGAGTGCCGCTAGTGATTGAGCGCTGTCGTCCTGAACCTACCCGTAAAGGCATGGGAATTTTGTGATGAAGCGCTTTTCTGTGGCGCGTGAGGAAAAGATCGAGAACCGCGCGGTGGTTGGGTATTGGCAGCAGGCCTGTTGCTCAACTCAGGCGTGCAAGTCCGCAGAAGGTGTACAGCTGGGTTCGAGCTATCGTAGCTGTGACTGGATTCCATGTTTTCAATGTATTTCGGTTGCCTGGCGGGATCTTGCTGGATCCCAATTTCCGGACTCTGCTTGTTTTTACTAGAAAACTGGGTTCATGGATCTTCGATTATATCTTTCTTGTACGCCAGAGGGTACTCTTGTCAGAGGCAACGAGTGGATGTTGATAGGAGAGATTCTCGTGACGCTGACGGCTTCGGGCGACAACGAGGGTGCCGGTGTGCCGTGCCAAAAGGTCGTGGATGTGACGGAAAGTCTGTCGGTGAATGAATGTGTTAGAAATAGGGTAGTAAGCATCAGTCAGAGAGCTCGGTGATTTCATTACACAAAAAGGCCTAGAAACAAGGAGATAGGTGAAAGGTGCAGCATTGATAAGAGATGCACAGTAGAGCGACTGCGATGAAGGCGGATCAGGGTAAACCGGCCGAGTTGACGCATTATCGAAACGGATGTAGGAAAACGGAGGCCGGAAACAGGCCCGGCAATAACTCCAGGAGATATGGGCGATAAAATAAGATGAGACTCCAGACTGAGCTTCTTCCGCACGGGTCACGCTGTCTCCTGCTATCTTTGTTAAGAGTCAAAAGGATTAGGATTCTAGTGGCTATTGGCTTATAAAGCTTCAACAACATTCTCGCTAAAAGTCAAATCTTCCTGCTTCCTAGATAGAGAAAAGAAGGCTCTTTAAGGTCCTCATCTACATGCCCAATTCGGTACAACATAGCTGGTCATCACAACACAAACTGCGCAACAGAAACAAGCGTACTTCATCCAAGGAGAACGGAAAGTCATGCACAAGACAACTTTTCAAGCACGCGATTTGTCAAGAACGACATAGAAGGCTTCCACATTCCCCTAAGCTGCTACGACTACTTTGCATGAGACACAGAAGATTGACATGCAATCAATCTCCTAGGAATAGATTTTATTTTCTGGTGCAGTCCGTGAAAATGTCTCGATCTCGGCTTGTGTGATTCATTTATAGTAGGGAATGTTTACTTGCAGAGGATGGTGCTTCCCACAAGCTAATTCCTGTCGGGTTCGGGTTGACTGTAGTAGCTGCTCAACTCTCCAATCTCTGGAGCTGAACCTATCCTCATCAGTCGCAGTTCCTCAACCTTGGGCATCATCGGTGGAGTCAGCTGAAAGTGATGGTTTGACGTGCTGAAGCCGCTATGCAGCTGGGATATTTGTTGAAAGATTACTTGCTGTATAGTCTGCAAATCCCAACCCGATGAGGTTGGATGGTCCTTCCGTTGCAACTTCGTGTCGAGGTATGAATTCGGCTCTGGCCCCGCTGGTAATTCCTAGTGAAAAACAACACTCAAGACTAAAGCCAGTCGCCGAGACCAGGTCGGGTTACTATTGACAAAGGAAACGAAATATTCCTTATAGAACATTACCCTCAGCCTTAGATTCGGAACGTCGTTGGTGGACTGGCTTACTACAAAAAGAGGCAAGCAGCTTATCTTATACCTTCCGATGAGGCCTTGTCATTGACCTTACAATACTTGGGTCAGATTTGCATATGAGACCCCTACGAATGGCTGGTGTAGGGGATGTTATTTGTCCTCAGAATTGTCGTAGCCGGCTCCGGCGAATTATGAGGGTCGTCTTGGTAAAGGTTATCGAACACGGTGGAAGGGGAACTTGCCATCGTAGACCGAGTATGTTGAGACAGGACTGTGAAGCGCGACGTCGTTGTTATTGAAAGGGGCAAGTCCTTTATGAGCAATGACAAACCAGTGCAGGTCTTCTCAGGTCATGGAGAATCTGGCCGATCCACCAAACCTTACATAGTTGAACTCATTAAGACCCCAGCGATCGACATTGCACGGTTGACACCCCTCTCAGTGAATACAGATAGTACAGATGGCATAAGCCGCATGATTAAAGGGTTCACAAGTGGCCCTTAAATATTCTTTCGATGCTACAATGCAACTGCTGCTTTGAATGTATAGCTACAGTCGCAGGGACGAACATCTCGTAGCCAACAGAACGCTCTATGTTTTCGCAAAGAAAGAAATCGAAATCTCAATACCAATCCTACTTGGTACAGTGTCCTCTCATGGTCAAACGTCTTACAGATTCCTCATATACAAATGGACATCCTAACCGCCGCCGCCAATGCGACTGTACAACCTTGCACCAGACTGACAAGAGATCCCACTGGCCAATTGTCGAACCTCAGGCAATCTAGATACCAGCCTACAGTCATGTCTTGCGTGTGTTCTTCAACACTTCGTTCGTCGAACTAATAACGCCTTCTTGCCCGACGACATGGTCGTTGGCACCGGCCCATGGTCAGATGCTGGTGTTGAGGAGAGAAGACAAGATACGGGCGGAGAAGGTCGCATATGGTGCGAAAGGTACCTTGGTGTATTCAACGCTGGGGAACTGGAAGTCTTCCAGGCTACGCTTCGGATCCTCCAGACTCTCCAGGAGTTGTCGTGGGACGTCGGCTTTCAATACGTACGCGTGTGTTTCATCGCACGTGTTGGTGACTAGAAGGCGTGCCTAGAGACTACTGTTAGCACGAGTATCTATATGATTGACAGGAGGCAACTCACCAAGTACACAGGTCTCGATGATGCGTTCTCCCGGGCGCGTTGATCTTGGGCCAAGGTCATGAGAAGGAAAACCAGGAAGGGGTCATTGAACCAAACGTCGGGTCTGATCATGCGCAAACGACGAATGTAGAGGCGTCTGACAGGACCATTTCGTCCATCGGGTCCAGGAGGAGGCTGGAAGAGGTTGCGGCGACGCCGGTCAATCATAACACAATTGAAGTAGCCTATACAAGGATGCGGCTGTTGGAAATCTTTCTTCTCGGAGATACGAAAAACCTCGAGGCATCGCACGACATGCCTCTTCGTACCATATCGGAACTCCGAAGTTCCAGGCACCCACTCCAAAGGACTCTTCGCGTCATCTTCGAGAAGGTAGATAACGCAACCTTTCTTACTTTCCTCACGTTTACCTTCAGCGAGGCGTTTGGCTTCCTGCTGGAGCCATTCATTAGGCTGGTGATACTCTTCGATCTCGACGGGAGGTCGATCGCTTTCTTTGAAGCTGCATTTGATGATCTGGAGATGACGGGAGGTCCACAATTCAGGTCGGACAGCAAAGCGATTGTGCTCAAGACTGAGGGCATGGAAGGATCTGATGCTTTTGGCCGGCATGGTGCTGCGTTTTGTCAAGGGTGTCATTCTGTCTGAGTTTTGTCAAAACGGTCCATCTGGGAGGGAGCTCTATCAGAGGTGCATAAGTACCTACCTGGTATCGATATCATGGCGCGTGTGTGAAGAGTGTTGTTTTGTTTGGGTTTCGCCAAATGATTTATGAAGAGGGGAAGTTTGGCTAGCTTGGCTAGCATTTTTTGAATAGTTGACTAGGTACCTAGTTAGCCTTGTCATAAGAACAATGCAGTGTAAGTTGGCGGTGGGCGGCGCACTAAATCAGAGCATTTTGTTCTATGGCATATCGGTATGTTAGTGGAACAGATCACTGATGAACAGGGGCGATCTACCAATGGACAAAGACTTTCGCCCATGGTAGCATGAGTCTTCATATAGGTACATTCAGATGTTCGACGGTCCCTCAGAACATGTTTCCTTTCTGCAAGATTTATATACCAGGGCTTGCCAACAAAAGTTTGACTTGACTTTGCCCTATAATCAGCGTTTCAACAAGGTATAAAACACTGTCGCCAGGGCATTTTGACCTGCGTTTTGTGCTACTAATTTATCTTTTCGCAGCCATATCTTTATCCGAATACTCCCATGTCAAATGCTTCAAACCCGATCGGCCTCCCAAGACTTAAAGTATGAAACAGTCGCTTCTTCAGGCTACGACATACAGTATCGTCGAGCGTCAACTTGCTGATGCAGGTGTCCACCATTACATCTACTAGCTGACGGCAGAGCGACAAGCCTGCAGTGTGCAATGTATCCTCGGTCAGAACGAGTATTAGTCAATCACCAGGCCGGACAGCCTTGCAAGAGCCATCGACAATATCAGGAGAAGTGATATGTTCGCCTATCCCTTACGATACAGGGGTTCAATGAACACGACGATTCTCAATGGCGCTATAATCAAGAACCAAGGCAGGCACTTAAACGACATTAATACTTGCCTACAGCATCAGTATCTGGATCCCACAAGGGTTGATCAAGAGGTTCCATGCGGTTGCCGTATCTCTGATAACTGTTCGGCAGTAAGTACAAATGTACAACCCGGGCACATGTAATTAACTTTCCTCGGCTTTTCTCCGTTCTTCTAAACTCCTGATCGCCTCGCGACAACTTCCTTCTGGATGAAACAGCCAATTTCGCGACTGGTATTATGAGGGTCGATCTCAACAGACTATAGTATCTACTTCAATGATGTCATAGGTGGGCTGACTTCTCTTTATATAATCCAACATTGGGACTTTCGAGCATCCAAGCCTTGTCACCAGATTCTGATTTTCAGCACGGAATATTCAAACAAATGCCTGTCGGAAACCAGCCGCAGGCTGGATGTGTCGCCGATAACACATCTCGTCGTTACGAAGACCCTGATCGATCTCGGCCTGTTCATAATCAGACCACGCCACCACGAGAGACTGCCAAATCAATTCGTCAACGGGCACAATCTACTATCACGGTCAGAAAACTTCACGGGGGTCGTATTATCGTTCGTCGAAGAGCTCTTCCAAGTCGCCCCAGACACCCTTTTATGCCGATTGTTGATGAGGATAACACCCCTAGCCAACCTCAGATCCAGGAGGACACTATAGAGTCCATCCCTCTCAAGTCACACAATCCGTGCTGGTTTCTCCTCGAGGCTACTGGTCTACTAGTTTCCGCCGTGTTCAAGGCCTTGGCCTATCTCTTCTTCTTCTAGTTGTTCACGGTATGTACTCACAGTGTCGTCCATAGAGATATATTTGACATGTCAGCAGTTTCGACCAGCATTCAAATAGAGGAGATGCTATCTTTTAAGGTATCTGCGGCCAACAGAAGAAGAAAATGCCTTACAGAGTATCGTCTCGTTGTGCGATACCATCCTTTCGAATTCAAGGATTGACGCCTGTAATGGCCCTCTTCAGCTGGTCAGGGAAGTGACACTCCTTCTTCTAAAGCAAGAGGAAAATACTGGCCACTTAGTGATGGTTGAAAGATTGACGAATACTGCGGGCAACCCCTGAGATAAGAGAGATACAAGTACATGGAGTAGTGTCGAGGTCGTGGGCGAAGGGGGGGAAACTTTGCAAGGAACTACGATAATGTTAGAAATTACAAGGTGTATTCTGACTTGGGCGGTATGTGGAAGAGGGAAGTATGATGACACAATCGCTATGTATGATATACTTCAAGGTTCACAGAATAAAATTGCTCAGAGATATATGTTAAGCGGCAAGGTAATTAGATGAAACAAAATCCATCCGATAGATATGGCTCTTAAGTCCACTGGTGTTGACAGTATTTGATGGGCACAATCAAAGTTTGGGCTTGTTCCACTGCGTCGACAGGACGCGGGAGCAACTTCTTATTCTTCACTTCTCTTCACTAAAGTATCATTTCGAAGAGGGGTTACTTGACTACCTTAAGTCACACGCTTACGATAATCCGCTGCAGAGTCCTATATGTTGCTCTTCTCTGTGGTTGACAGCTGGCATACAGCTGGCAAAGGTTATCTCAACTTACCTACCATGTCATTGGAAAGATCGTTGCCAGGTGCACTCAGGATTTACAGTGGGCGCAACAGAATTACAATGCTAGTTTCGACTCTCTCAACGTGCGGGCAGCGCATTGGCACCTACGCACGCGAAGCGCAGCTTAATCTTGGACCATTTCGCTATCTCTTCCACTAATCAACCACCTGCCAAGTCTTCTCTCACGACATGATGAGGAACGAGATATCTCCTCCTACAGGCCCCCCCGCTGCATCTGCCAGTCTATCCAGTAAGCCACGTCGTTATTCTCCCCATCCAGCTTCCGCTACCAAGAATACAACTGGCACCATTGGCATCGCTGAACAAGACTCGCACAGCTTCTATTCAGCCTCTGTCGAATGCTGCTATGATTGGCGATACCTCCAACTCGCGAGAGGCACCGCCTCCTACCACCTCTCTCGGCGCCGCCGCTGCGCCTCGATCTCCAGCTCCTTGCCGCCCTGAAGCTTCAGTTGAGGTTCCGCGTGGAACTTCCAGCCAATCAACAATAGAGAAAGATCGTGCTAGCTTTCTTGTTCACCACTAGCTCGATCAACCAAAAGGATCGCGCAGGCCAATACGATCATCGATATCACTGAGATATACATCAACAGACATGATAGCCTCGTCGATCTAGGCGTGAAGTGGAACAATGGGGTGAAGGCCATTTTGCGAGAAGCGCGCGTCCAAGACCTCGCACCCACCCTGCTGTACAGTTTCTAGGCGAAACAAGGCGGCCGAGGCCAGAAGACACAGCTTGACCGATATCATGTGTATACGATCCTAGGCGAGATGAAGAAGGGGAGAGGAATAAGGCTTTTGTGTCAGTGGGTTGGATACTCGAGCGAAAGTGCCGATGTCACTTGGGAGCCTGCTAGCAAAGTGAGGATCATCGCGCGTGAGCTGTACGTTGGTAGGAAAGGAATTGATACGTCCTTACATCTATTCTCGTTGGACAGTCAGGCATATCGGGGGAAGGAAGGACGGTTGACTAGGATGTTGTGCTGAGTCACTGCAAACGCCTTCTCACATCTCAACGACGCACAAGCGCGTCCCAGCCTTGATGCAACCAAACTACAGCACCTGCTTGATGCAGTCCGTGATCTCGGCATTTCTTCCGTTGGTCTGTCTTGTTCCAGTTATCAACATGACGATTTACCTCTACGGACAGCAGGATGCAGTGCTGTTGGCGATGGTATCCTTTCTTCTCTAGCTTCCTGGGCCTTAAGAATTGTGGACTTAAGCTGTAGCGCAACAGAAGCGATTATGCGTATAGATTTGAAGAGGACTGTAAAGACAGTATCGGCCTAAGGTATGGGGCTTGTGGTTAGGGTTCCAGCATCACATGCAGGTTGGCTGAAGCGCTCACGATTCGTCGGTAAATTGACCTTCTTTGTCGAGGATTCTCGATGCTCATATTAAGCGCATCTATGACTGGCGGCTCCTTGAGAATGTCGTGGTAAGGCTGCCGGCTACTTGGTCAGCCTGGTCATCGAGGCGAGCCAAGAGACATGCATTAGCCTAGTGTATGCGAGCGCTGCTGAAACGATATCAGAGAATTGCGATTGATGAGAGGAATATCGAAGATGTCGCTGACAGAAACCTCACCAAGCTAGGTTCTGTTGTGGTATGGAAAGGGATCACCGCAGTTCTTTATCGAACAATGAGGATGTTCCCGACCTTGTTCAAATGTCGTAAGTCGGAAGTATTACGATTATTGATTGTTCATGAAAAGGCTGTGTCTCTTGCTGGTTTGTTGCCAAAACAGTCAACTTTCGGCTTTGTCTGCAGGACAACAGCGGCGAACAGAAACGCTTTCGGTTAGGAGCCGTTACTGTGGACAGGGTCAATAGCGTTCGCACTAATTAGTTCAGGGAAAGAAACATGACACCCGCTAGCCGCCCACATTAATGATCCATCTCTCGAACTGAGAATCTATGTGGCTTGACTGGATAAATATCCACGTCCTATCTGCCAACGGTATTGTTTTTCTCTTCTTCATTGCGGTACCACATCGTAAGCAGTACTTGTCATAATCAGAATGATCCCAAGCATGAACCTTCCCTTTTGTGACGTTACCTATCTCGGGTCTGCTTGTTAGTCGTCATTCATACAAACCAGGCTTTGGTCGGCTTCTATTGTGGCCAACCTGTCATCAGACGGCGAGTTGTGGATGTGAGTGGCGACGCAGCGCGACGCCGATGGAAGTTCTTGTCGGACACGTCAGATGACTTTGGATGCAAAGGCTCTGTGGGCTGCCCAATGCCCTGGGTCAGTAACGCTAACGCACCGGTGATGCCAATACGCACATTGACGATGAGTGACTGTTTTCAACTGTTGGCCAAGAAGCTATAGACCTTGTGCAAAGCTGACCGACAAGCGAACTCATCGATTTGTTTTGTCGTCAAAGGTTGGTCAAGAGAATCAGCTATCATGTCGAATGCGATTTTGGCTCCAAATAGGAGTTTTCCCGGTTAAGGAGATGGTGTTGAGAAGGCCGCGCCGCAAGAGCAAGGAAGTCGAGACCTGAACCATAACTTGATACTTCAATCTAATTATGCAATCAGAAGATCGTTTTTAGTAAGTGTCCAACCCCTTCGAGGCTCTGCATCTTTATTAAGCTATTCATACTTTTGGACCTCACCAAGGCAGGAATGGCCTACAACACTGGCTGGCCCGAAGAAAATTCTTCTTCTCAAGAATGAGGTAACAACATGATACCACGTCCGGTCCGAGGTCAATACCCAACGTGGTTATGAAACATTACCTAACGAGAGAGGCGATGGGCACCCCAGAGCCGATGAGAAGATTGTCTCGCGTTAGAACACAGACGGAGTTTCGTTCTCTTTCGATATCCCGATGGAAGATGATTTTGCGAGCCAAGGTCCCGGACGGATCTCCCGATCGAATCGTGCTAGTAAAGATAGTCGGAGGCAATATAAGACCTCATTCCAGACTCGATAATAACGGCGCAGCGCCCAAATCACAGGCGGCGAAAGAAGCAATCCAGATAACAACTCTCACCTTACTACCCTTTGGACGATCTGTATACAAGTCTCCCCGGAACAGGTTGCCTGACTTACGCTATGGAACGTTTCTACACATTGCAATGACAAAACGGCAGAATTCTAATTGCCAACAGACATCGACGGCCATCAGCCTGACCTGCATCAAACGATTGCGCACGAATTCTACAGAGATTGAACAAGCCTGACGCGACTGAAGCGCGACGCCGCCCAGCTTCTTGACGAGTCCAACACAAAAAAAAACAAGCGTCTCAAGCTGGACAACAGGCTAAATTCCGATACCGTCTGGTTTGATCAAACCTGGGGTGGAAGTGACTAGATCCCTCGAGACGTCCGGGCCGGCCTTGCGCAAGGAGGACAAAAGGTAGCAAGGGACTTGCGAAGGATCCCAATGGTTTGCATCCAGAAGAATATTCCACTGCAGAGTCTTTTGGAGGACGAGAGGCCTTTGAGAGCTGCTATGAGCGGTGGTGTCATTTTGAAGATGTCAAGACTGAAGTCTTACCAGTCAGCGCCGCAACACACCTCGAAGAAAAAGCCTCCAAGGAAGTCTACGATCAGCTTGCGGCCCAACCGAGCCTCCGACAAATTTCCCAACTCCCGAGATTGCTTCATTAACAAATTACCAATCACTCCAGCCAGACTACGCACTTGACCTTGACGTTCTCGATCTTTCCACCACTTCTTAACAACTACAAACTACCACGCAACCAGACACCGCTCGAGTATCTCCAGTAATCTGCGATGATCAACTCGATTACACATCTCGATAGAGAGAATACTTCCCAACGAACGACATTTCACTATGCCCTACATCTAACGAACAACAAAGCTAACCTCTTTTCACCATGGATCCTCAGGCCGAACATGACTCCACCGCTTCCCCGACGCAAGCAACAGCATTGTCAACAGATGTCGGAGGCGCACAGAAATATGGCTAGGGTGTCAACCACAGGCGCGTCCAAACAGACGCGGAGCGCATCTGTCAAGGATGCAAGCCCTACTAAGCTCCGACGCCACGTCTATCTTGGAGCCAATCTCCCCAAGCCCATTACCGATGAAATGCGAGAGGCTGGCCACCTGGCTCCCGGAATTGAAACAGCCCTCGCCGCTAAAGACGAGGCCAGGAAGTGACTACATTGGAGATCGGAAAAGCTATTACGAATGGGATCCTCCGCGGATAGGGTGATAAACTACGAGAGCTGAAGTAAACCGTCAAGACTCGATATCCCAACGATAATCGACGTGATAGCGTTCTTCATACTCAATACGAGTCATCACTCTTGGAAGAGATGGAAGCCACTGCTGGTAATGCCGCGCGGAAGTTTCTTGTTAATGTCAAGGGCTCTCATGTTATCATTACTGACAGTGCAAAGGACAGGGCCTGCAAGCTGGACACTATGAAAGGGCACAAAGTCTACACCGAAACCCAGTTCAAGGCTGCCGAGACAGGTGACGAACGTCTCGGAATGAGACCGCGGGTGTGCTGGAGGACATTGGCTGGGCCCGCTTGAGAGACTGGTGAGTAAATACATCTTTAAAGCTGTTGAGATTCTGGTTATGGATATAACCATCTGGATCTAGGAAGAGGGGAAAACGTTTCTTGGCTAGGGACTCGTGCGATGGATAGAACATCTGTTATTAGCATATTGTCATGATGGCCCAAGAGGTAAACGCGGTGATCGTATTCTGGCGTTTAACTATCATGGCGTCCTTCGGATAAACACTGTCGTCGAATCATTGGAGTTCTTGCCCTTGCGCCTCTTCATTTCGCTATCCTTCCCATCCAGAATCGAACTGAAAGATCGATAGGGTGAATGCACTGCTTGTTGTGACAGCTAGGTGAAGTTCATTGACAGTTTGTGTCTGTGTATACTCTATAACGTACAGCATCGACCTCGCCGTCGGGATGCTTATATTACACTTAGAACTTTTATGAAGCCTCGCGCACTGAACGAAGGCCAGCAACCCTCGATGTGGGCCTAAGCGAGCTGCATGTCTCAGCCACCTTGGAGAACAGCATCTTATGGTCATCAATCAGGCTTGTCGCATCGTGAAGCGCATGTGACAGGATAAATGTCTTCAAAGAAGAGACCATTGCCATTCGGTCAGTGCCTGCATCTCAGTGCCTGTCTACCTCGGGGCCACTATATCCTCTGATACATCTGTCGTGTTTTTGTTAATGACAATCCTCCACCAGCTTACCGCAGTCCTGGTCATGTAAATTTTCTGGTCGAAATGGGAGCAATTTAGCATCTCGATAGATCAGTTCCTGGTCTTGTACCTCTTGTCCTTGTCCTTTTTATTCGTATTTGCATGCTTCATCTTGTCGTTGTTGGTCTGGGAGAGAGTGGACACACCTCCTTCCCAGTGAGGCTTGATGCCTGATACACAAGTTGATGCCTGCGACACCCCCTCCGAGCGTGTCGCACTGACGCACCTTCCTACTATCGACAATCACCACGCTTGACAGCCCAGCACAATCGGTAGCCTCCCCAGGGGCGCAATTTACAGATCTTGAAATACCAACGTTCTACAGAGGTGGAGATATTTTATTGTCATCATGGCCATCCAATGCACAGGCTTACCTCACCTTCTCCATCAATATTAAGGCCATCCTCGGTTGAGTCTGTGGATCTCGCCCTCTAACTGGAGGGTACCTTCCAACTGTACATTTTTAGCTCTCACCGAAATCACCATCTCATGGTTAGCGACATATAATCTCCAAAGCTTATATCCAAGAGGAAAACATGTTGGCAGATGTGAATGCTGTCGCATTGGAAGAAACAGGAAGTAGTTATTAATACTTGATGATGTATGCGATATGCTACAAGTTTGTTTTACCTTATTGGGTGGAAGGATTTATACTAGGCTCAGAAAATATTGCTTTACAGCACTGGGAAAGGTTATAGTATGATGTATTGTAGAAGTATGGGCTACAATTTTATACTGGGAAACCACACGGGAAATTAGCTCCAAGATAACAAAACCAGTATCGACTACATGAGAATTGTAAAAGTAGTGCCCATCTACATTACCAGAAAGCACTCCCTGCGATCTCAGATACCCTGAAGTAAAGAATACAAGCCTCGATTCTATATAATAAGAACTACAATATCAATAGTACTAATATTACAAATGTCACGGCAGTATTCAACACATATTGTAACCAAGTCATAAAATGGGTACTGTTACTACAGCTACGTATGCCAACCAGCGAATGCTTTTTACTTGAGCAACACCCTTGAACATGGCAGGCAGTACATGCATGTATTAGATTTATGATGTGAGATAATGATTTCTTCCCTTGATTGTGTAAGTATGACCATCTAGGATAGCAGGTATAGTATTTTGACTATCATCAGAGTCGAGGCTTGAAGAGACGGAACTTCATGCTCCGACATTTATCTCCAGATCACTGGGGACGTGGGCCGAGCGCCGACGAAGAGACTCGGAGATACTGGTGATATAGTAAGATAAGATAGGGTTCTGAGCCGAGCTTCTTCCGAGCAGATATCCGCCTCGAAAGCAGTACAGAATATACTTCACAAGCTGAATTCGGTACAGCAGAGTACTAAGAGTCGCTAGCTATTTCCAAGGATGATGCTTCCCTCAACTCATGCCGCTAGATTAAGCTCTGTCTCATGGGTGGAACTAGAACACGTCCCGGACCGGATCCAGACTTGGTCATTTGTCGTGACACGTTCGATTGGTTGGGTCGGTATAACTATGGGCCGCCCCGCCACCCCCTTGTCTTTGCTTATGGCCTGACATTGGCCAACAAGGGTATCATCCCGCCTCTGACGCGATCCATCATAACATCCATGACTCACTCGTCGTGATACGATACGCCAGCCATGTCAGACTGGGTTTTGCTACGCCAAAAGATCCGCGACCTAGTGGCCAAGGTCGCAGCAGTTGAGGCCGCCATCCCTCCTCTTCAGTCCCCTGGCCAGTCCCATCAGCGGGCAGTCAGCGAGTTAGCGACACTTGCCTCCTCTGTTGAGCGTGAAACGGCCCATCTCGCTCGTGTCAGACAAGGTTCAACGGCCCATGACCGTTCTAAACCCGTCATCCTCTCCACAATCACCGGCAGATCTCAAACTTTATCTCTGATAGATACGCTAACGATAAGTCGACACAGGAATCGCGAGTAGAAGATGTTGCCCTTCCCCTCGAAACATTCCCAAACAAAGAACAAAGCAAATCGACCGTTTACCGAGCCGCCGCAGACTCTCAAGAGAGGCGACAAGACTCCGCCGCAGTCAACCGACAGCATCACCGCAATTGTTGCTACCGATGCAATACCTACACCCAACACTGGCAATGGGAGTGTCACCGTCCCTGCTACGAACCCCCACGCTGGCATAAGCACTGCGGCACCGACATGGTTCGAGCTCACACAAGATGACATGGGCAAATCGCTGGTTGCCAACGTCAATTGGATGTTGAAACATAACGAGTTTCGGAATGAGGTTCTGGTGCCGACACCAGCAATTGATCTCAACTCTCTTCGACATCTCGGTATTGACGACCACGACTGCGTCCTAGCAGTGCAACAGTATACCGCTGGCCGGAATGCAGATGAGACCTGTCATATCTACAAGATCGATTCCAACATTGATGCCATCAAGATTCCTAATTTCTCTCTTTAAACTCAAGACGACACACTCACTATCGAAGACGCCCGAATGTGGCTTAACGACGTGATACGGAATCCTCCAACTCACAACATATTCTACTAACTAGGGCATGCACCCCATGTAGATTTCGGCGGTAGGCTCAATCCTGGGACCCAGGTTCTTGGGCAGTCTACCCCGGAACACACCCCGTACTTCCACATTGGTGATGATCGGTCGGCCACTCGCTGTCATGTAGAAGATCTATCATGTTTGTGCCCCAAAGAACCTCGACATGGTCTTTGATCAGCAAATCAAGTCCTTGCGGGTGTGAAGATCTGTATCATGATTGCCAGGCACCACACTGGGAAGTTTCGAACTTTTATCAATGAGCACTGGAGCCTCGGAGGATGTGGGACAGCTGTCTCCCATCGGGATATCCTTGTGTCGCCCTCTCGCCTCGACAAAGAGAAGATCCACTACACCATCCACATCGGCCGACCTGGGAACCTGATCCTAACTCACCCCTGCCAATACCATATGGTAATCAACAAAGGGCCTTGTATTGCTCAGTCAATCAACTTTATGCTTCCTGACGACAGTCTTGTCTGCGATACTTAACGGGTATGTCCTCTGGACGGTGTGTCTGATCATGCCAAACATATCGGCGTCGAGAATGTTCCAGCATCACCGAACCCGTACTCGACCACTCAAAAGACCCATCCCATGTCATTAAACAATGGGCGAGGTACAACTGCGAGTCAATCTTTATCAATGAAGAGCAACGCGCCATTGGTAAATCAGATCGCGACGGTGCAGCACCGAGTCCGAAGAAACTAAAGCAGACACGATCTGTCACCCACTCGAATTCAGTAGCAACCGAACACAAGCAGGCACTACTTGGAATCGCAGCAACATATCAAGAACAAGGACTAATCTTTGAAGTCCCGAAGCTAGGCGGTCCAGATTTACCATGCGAGCGTGCTTATAAATATGTATGCGCCATTACTAGCCGACAGACAATCAAGGCGTTCTTACGCATTGTCAATATCTGGAACAACAATCGTCTGGCTCCACTTGCTACACCAGATGGCTCAGATTCTCCAATCGAACGAAGGATACGGCTTACTCAGTGCTGGGGACAAATAAAAAACTATTCTCTACTACCTACTTTTGTAAAAAAACGCAGCCGCTAAGAAAGCGCACAATCGGATGCCGGAAGTTCTTACCCGTGCCACTTCCCACTCCTTCCTCTACCTTCTCCTTCTTGAATCGTTGAGCTCAGAGATCTAATACCGACATCAACATTACCAGTCTCTTTTCTGGCGGCAGAGAGATGCTCTCCTTCCTGCTCGACCCTCTGTCCGTCCTAGCTCGATGCTGCACATGCGCGCATCTAATGGATGTACTGGCCTAATGAGCTACCTCCCGGTACCATTGACGGCAAAAGGTTCGTGAAGGGAACTGGGGAGGCACCGCAGTGCTCTTTTCGTGTCAAGCTTACGACTTCGGCAACTCACAGCTTCGTCGGTTGATATCATATGCAAATGCCAAATCCCCGCAAACCCTACTACGACCCTCATATGATTTCAGAGTGCAGCCAGCGGATAAATCGCGAAAGCCTGGCTCATGACGTGCTTATGCAAGTCTACGAGCGCTTAGGCACTGATAAGCCTTACCGGATCCAGGGAGCAACTGTCGAAAAAAAAAAAGCCCCATGATGCATGTCGAGTCTGGTAAGTTATCTATGCTCGCAAATATCATTTACGGAATGAAGTCGTGAAACTTTACTAAAATGAACGACAGACTATCAAGATGCCTTCCAGACTGCTGCCACGATTGGAAATGTCTCCGTTTCCTCTCCGAAAGCCCCAAACTTCACATTCCTCCCACTAAACACAACAAGAGAGGTGCCTTCTCTTCTACTCCCTCTTAGCACTCCAACCGCACGTTACCGAGCATCATGTCGTCGCGCCATATCGCAGCCAAGCAAATAACGCTCCTGTGCATCATGACTATGTTGAAACCCCAAGAGCGCCTCTTTGTTCCTTCTGGATAGACAGCTTGCACATCATCTCTGGATCATAAGCATAGTCTCTGCCGCAACGAAGCATCAACACCACGATCACGAGCCAAACCTCCTGCATGAGACGATTAAGTATTCAAAAGTCCCCCAGGAGTCTTTCCCGCCGACATAACTTCATGAGCCCGGTTAGACTCCATAGCATTCGCAACCAAAGCTACAGCCCTAGGCTTATACGATGCAATCCTCTCATAAACTGAAGCGGCCGATGGCACACCTCGGCAATGAACCCAACAAGAACTCGTTACAAGCCCCTCACTTCCCAGTGCTATCGTTTCACCATTCTTTCACGTCATAAGGTCTTGCGATCAGGGCGGCAAAACTGGTCTTTGCTACCATCATTGGTCATTCATGGAAAGCCATTGCTATCTAGAACCACACTTAGTGGTTGAAGGCAACACCACATTTAATATCCATTCTTCTGAATTGGCCACGAAGCACAGAGGAAGCGGTGCTGTCTACTGGCGACGCCGTTCCCAAAGTGCTGGAGGGTCAGCATCTCACATAGTCCTGATTAACACCGACAAAGCGACGTGAAAGGTCGCCAAAACGATGCATCTCTCGATTATCACGGACTAAACTGAGAGAATTTGGAAGAATTAGCACGGAAACGATTGTTAATATTCGTTGTCGATTAGCTGAATGAGATTGTATATTTCTGTACCGCGGACGCTCTTATCGCCCTTTTCACGACTTGATTGCCTGCCTCTTCATTACTTGCTTCACCATTCAACCCTACCAACACCACAATCGCACTCAAAATCTTTCCCTCAGGTCCTGGCATTCTAACTGCCTTCTGTTTCCTCGCCATTGTCAACCCAAACGAGCTGTAATTTCTCGAAAGCTATGACGTACATCATTCATCCTCAGGTCTTTTGACGACTATCTCCGCTTGGACTGGCATCAATGGCACTCCACTCCACGAATTCTGACTGCCTTCGTATTGACCTTCCAAACCTTGCAGCTGGTCGGCTTCGACTTCGCCGTTTTACTGGACACCAACAAGTCATGATAATCCAACGCCAATCAACATGGAAACGAAACATAAAGACTCTTGCTCTTCTGGACCATATACACCAGTACAAGTTTTTACTGCAAGCAACTTTATATAGTCCACAGGATGAACGGACAATATCAACAGACAACCGACAGCTGTCTGCGCCTGAACCTTCCTCCGCATGCTTTTGGTGGGGAGCCATATTAACAAACGAACATAGGCGCGTCACCTATACCGCCGATTGTCATCACTCAAGAACTGCACCTATTTCTTTCACTTCTAAAGTCTCCAGTCGACTACTAACGGTCTCGTATTTATTTCGAACCTTGTGACGGTTCTTTAAGACGTAATTAAGAACACTTTCCCTGTACCCTTTACCGTGTCTTCGAATCGGCACAAATCGACGCATTCTGGTTACTAGCGAATTACATTACCGCCCTTCTAAGCAGCTCCGATTACCGTCATTCAAAATTCAATTCGGCTATGCCGTAGTCGCCAACTACGCAATGGCCTGGCTTATTGCGATCGGTCTATTCCTCATCCAATCACTACGGGTTCTCTCCTCCTTCTGAAGCATCAATTTTACAACCACGAGTCTTCTCTTTATCTGCAACCTGATGACTTTCAAGAACACTGGCACGAATGTTTGCTTGTATTGAAGGTTGTTGTGCGAGGGTTGGCGTGTCGAAGGCCTATCATGATTGTGATAAGATGAGAATAAAAGAGTATCAGACTCCTGCGATACCCACGGGAAACGATACTCATGAAGACGAATATTTTTGGTGTTGAGTACATTATTTGCCTCGGTCCCTACATCTTCTTGTCCCTCAATGCGCTTGGAATCTTATGAGTGCATTGAGAAACTCGCGCAGATACTTGTCGTTTGTGTTTTCCTTGAGATCGCGAAGATTCCAGAGAAACTGAGTGTCAGCCACGTCCTATTTTACAACTGGGTTCAGATATGTCTCCACTACTGATCCCCTTCGCAGAAATGTTTCGGATGCTTTCCACGCCTTGCACGCCTTGCACGCGTGTTCTGGATCGAGGACAACGTGGGAACCTCGAGCAGTGAACAAGTTGCGGTGGGCCTTTTTGAACGAGAGCCTAAGAGCTAAGTACCAAGGCTGTCAGTAGGTTTTGGCGTTTCCAACTAGAAGGTTTTCGGTGCGTGTTCTGGAGATTTGAGTTCATGTCGACGCTAATACTCTTCCGTAAACCAGGGGCCTATATATTAAGTATATCTCTTGAGTGAGACAGGCGGATTCCCTGATATCCTTCCCTGCCTATTTAGCCTCCATCCAAGTGGAGAAAATGTCAATTGTAAGCCAACGACGAGGGACCCATGCAACGACGAGCAGCACCCTGACCCCGGTGAGTACGTTGATGCCCCAAGGAAATGTAACTGGTCAACTCATAGTTTTCCAGTATGGGAGATTTCATAATCAATCCAGTCAAGACGCACATAGATGGCATCAAGCCTCGTTCCGGCAAGGTTGTTGCTACCCGAACTCTATATATAAATAAGCGCGCAGTTACTGTACAGCTTCGACATCATAAATCCGATACTAATTTCGAAGCCTTCTCGGTTGCAGAACCATTGAGAAACACACTAAGTCGAATGCTGCATAATTGTAGATCAATTTATCGGTCTTCACATGATATATGCCTCAAATCGACGCCATGGGTTAATCTGATGCCGTGACCATGCTCAAGATATGAGACGCTCCGAGCCAAGATTGATACTCCAGTACCGCTAGCAATCATGTCGACAGGTCGGACAGCAACGCCTGCATCTGGCCTGCCAAAGACATCATTTCTGGTATCCACCCCACATGAAACTTGACTTGGAACCGAGCTTTTTCTCGAGTCCCAAATAAAGGCTGGTCTTTCTCATTCTTTCAAATCATGTGCTGGATGACCAAGTGTGTTCTAACTGCGCTGGGATTCCAGTGAAGCCTAGAGTGTTACAGGGTAAAGAGGCACTAGGTCGGTAGGGACACTTTGACTTGATGTTTCATGAGTCTAAGCTGGTCAAGATCAGCTACTACAGTAAGCCCTCCTTTCTTACTTCTTCTCAACGATTCGAAATGCATGAGAAACAGATCTATGCCCCAGGCACGATGGTACAGAAGCCACCACTTGTGGTTCTAGTTCGGACATCATTGGAATGCTTTAGAAATAGCCTGGCTGTGTGAACTAGTGCTGTATTCACTTAGAGTTAAGCTTATATACTCAGCTGAATATCAATCTTGCCGGTATCAGAATCGCTATCACGGCCACCATTGGCGCAGCCATAATCGAACCTATCAATGGTGGGATCTTTGTCTAACCTGCTGCCACCTCAAAGATAGAAGAGCCTACCCGCTGTGTATCTATCCCATTTGCCTTTGGTGCTTGGATGAATGTCCTAGGCTCTTGGGACAGGCCTTAAGCTTGTCACGAGCTTGTCATGTTACCGCATCGCCATCGTGGTGTGTAGCAACCACCTCGAGGGACAGATCATTACCCGCAGTGGTTATCTTTTGAGAAGACTCTATAGCTCGTCGTACTGTCATAACTAATTATAATTCAATGTCTGCGAGCTCAGGACATGACTGCTAATATCACGGATGGTATCTATACTCCACTGCTCTCACTCGTGGTGCCCCATGGTTTGGATTCACCTTCTGAAGGCTTTATCAGAATCCCTGCTAAATAGATCCACGGTGACCTCAGAACCTCGCAATACCTTTGTCAGATCTATCAATAAGGATACGATGAAATGGGAGCTAGAGGATAATTCGAAGAAAGGAAATTCGAGGTCCTGGAGGTATGAGGTAGGGTAATTCGCAGCTGGATACAACATATCATTGTCAGCAAAGGGTCTTTTAATGGCGCGACAAGAACGAAGAGACCTACTTTTAGGCAAAGACAGATTCGATTAATCTTTCGCTTCTCATGCGCGGGAGAGATTGAGAGGGCGGAAACTCCAATGCCATCGAGGTGCAGCACGGTAATGGTCTGTGGGATCTAACCGCGGTGGAGTAGTGCTTTCGGGGAGTTGATGCTTGCGATGTGGGCAATCGGCATGTGGCCGATAGGAAATGATGTCGACGGTGAGAGATAGAAAGGGAGAAATTCGGAAATGAGATATAGGTCCAGTGATGGGACAGGGAGGCGACGTCGAGTCGTTTCGTGTCTGGGTTCATTGCCCGAGTGGTAAGCTGTCAGCACGAATGATTAGCAAAAGTGGTTCCAGGGCGAACCCTCGAAAGGGTGTCAATTCGTTGTATCACAAAGCCTTGATTTCCCACATCTTAGTTAAAGGCATCAAGCATCTCGATGGTGGCGGGGGGTCGTGATGCCACAGAAATAATGGTGGATTGGGATAAGCGCGACGTCGGCGGCCGTTCCAAGCACGACCAGGCAATTAGGTGACGTCGAGACGTTAAAGATCGGAGACGGTAGTGCGAACGGTAAACATCGAACGGTAAATACTGTAGCATGGCTCAGGGACAATACCTGACAGAAGTATGAATGCCACCTGCAGTCACCGTAGTACCGAAAGGTTTTGGTGCCTATCGGACGGCAGCTGCGGTAAACGAAAAGAAGTGAAAAAGAGCCAAAGGATTGCTGGACTTGATGAAGTTTGCGATGCGCTTACATTACATCATTTTAAATGGCTCTTGTTGCAGTAGCCAGCTTTCGACATCCTCAGGCAACAACCCCCTTTGGACTCGACCACCGTCGAGGCTTTAAACTCTCGATTTCCAATTTGAATAGATGTCGGCATCTTACCAAGACTCTAGTGCATTTCAGCGTTGATTTATATATGATAATGGACAATCCAGAGTGCGGTAGAGTGGCATAATACAGTCCAAATGGAAGCCTAGTTGTGATAAGAGGAGGGATAGGGGAACCATCAGCATCCTGACTAGTAACCGCCTCCAGGACCAGATGCCCCATGATAACATGTCCTCGACGGATAGAGTCTACGGCCGTGACTGCCATAGAGAGATGCGAAGAAATCATCCGAGGAAAAGATCTTGAGAGCGGTGACTTCTGCCTATGACGAAGGGACTGGTGAATCATCGAGTCTCTGTATGCTGCGCGTGTTGAGAGTCTAGATGTAGGTTTGTACCTCTGCTTCGGAAACCCCCCTCTGAGTTATTGTTATCAACCCCGGGGACGTACGGCTCGGAGGGAGGAAAGTATTCGTGTAGAGGTGTTGCGCGGCGCACGAGGGCTGGAGGGACTGGAGGGAGCCAGACAGGGTCATTTGATGCTTCTGAAGAAGTTCAACTGATAATTCGATGGAATGCTTGGTGTGTAGAGTGGGGGATTTTGCACTAGGAGGTTGTGGTGGTTGACTCAGAACCAGCCACTGTAGAATGCCTCAGTAGGTACTGAGCCATCAAGGGGGATAATCATTTGACGTCTAGCTCAGGATGTTGACAGTGCCCATCACCCTTGCGGTAAAAAGAAATGTATCAGTGAACTGCAGTAGATTGAGTGGAGTTCTCCTAATAAAACTCACTGGGCCTCGAGCTTGTGCCTGATCAGCAGCTCTCGGGGAGCGTCGCTGGAGGTCACCGTCTTGCGCGGGCTCCATGACGGGGAGGCGGAACGTCCTACAACCATTTCAGCAAAATGAAACAAGGTAGATAAAACGTATATCACACCTTTTCCTAGTCGAGAGGCTATATCAGCTAGGAACACTGACTGCGCCGAGGCGGGGTTCTTTCATTTTGCCACTCCCTCGGAGCTACAGTTAAGCGAGCACAGTCCGCATCGTCAAGGGAAGGCTGTCAAGACCTGTAAATTGTCGATAGACGTGGCCGCGATAATTAAAGCGGTCATGTTGGACCAATATTCTGGTGACTTGTCGACAAGAAACTTGCGAGGCCATGAGCGCAGTACCGATTTATCTCTATCAAGATCTTGTGTGTGAAATCGAAGCTCGTAGAGGGCAGGGAGTTGTGCTTGAGGAGCGACAGACACTGCGATTGCTGGGGTGCTGGGGGGCTGGCTAGCGGACGTCTGAGAAGAAGCCGCGATGACGAACCTCGCTATTTCAGCAGCACTCCTCAATGACCTCAGGTGTGTGTTTACTGAGTAAGATCAACTTTTGACAGAGACGTTACTTTTGCATCACACCTCTTGCACTCACTTCCGCATCAAGATTGACCACTCTGGTTCAACTACAAATGGAAATGGTCTATCGCTCGCGCGGCGGTGCTTCTTCTACTGGCATCCGTCGCAATCTGTTCCATAACCCTTTGGCCCAAGAACTACCCTGTATTAATTCCACCGACCAGATACCTGTGATGATTTCTCAATGTGGTTGAAAGCGATGACGCCTACCCTAGGGTGAAAGCACATGGCCGCCTTGGGTCCCCCTGAAGCATGACGAGACAAACAAAACCAATTGCCTTGGGTCGTTGCTGCTCGGAATAATATTAGCCCGCTTGATCTGTCACTTGTGTTCATCGCGACGCGTCAGGAATACGGTCTATGGAGCGCGCCGTCAGCCAGCCACACACTAACCAACAGAGCATTCAAGATCCCACAAAATTACATACTTGTCTTTTGATCCAGTCCTCATGGCTTTATATAGTTGCCGGACACATACTTTCGAGCTTATAACCACTCATACGTGCCACACTCAAAGTGTGCACGTCGCACACGTCTGATCTCAGGCCACTTTAAATCGTGATTCTAACCCTGTAGTTATTACTGTCTTGAAACAAATTTGGATACTATACCTAGAAACCGGTCAAATTTGCCGCAGAAATTAATGTGATTAATTGTAAGGCTCGGAGAAACCCAGCGGCCTTTTCTCAGGAAGGCCAGTGCGACATCGGATTTTCTCTCTGCAGACCAGTATTAAAAGCCTGAATCCATGAGGCGGAGCACTACTGCGACATATACAGACAATGCAATTAAGAAACAATCAGTCAAATCTAATCTGATGATCGAGGGAGTCACAGTAAATAAAAGCGACCATTTGGTTGCGAAAAAATATCATTTCTCCTTAACGCGTCTACAGTTTGGGGTTTAAGATATAAAGAGCTCGTGTCCATGCAACCTTCTCTTTTCGAGTGCCCATCCTGAACTCTCCAGGCAGGAGGATGATTTTCCACGAATTCCATCTTCTTGAATTGGGGTACATGTGTCGCGCCATGGCGGCAGGTCTTGCCTTGCGTTGACCATTGACTGTCCAGCCTGAAGCATTCATCTTGTACTTCTTCATCGAACGAGCTTGGGGGGAAAGTCTCGGGTGCTAGTTAAATCAGTCGAAGGTCACATAAGTATAGAGTAAGCAATTACCGATTGTGTGGCAAATGTTGAGGTCTTGTTCTTATTGCCCACTAAGTCTGTTCCGTTGATCCATTATGAGGTCAGCTATGCTATAGATCGGGATTTCGATCGTCACTATTATTGCTGGTAAGGCAACGCAGGGTGTCAAGGTCATGACAGATGCTGTCTTTTGCGCCGAATTGGTGCCTTGTTGAATCTTGCGTTTCCGAGATCTATTTATCTGTCTTAACTCCCAGTACCAAGTATGAACTGACTATCAGGCTGCAGGGGACTTGTCCAATATCTCATGTGAGAGTGGCCTTCTGCTCATTGATGAAAGAAGAAGCAAAAGCTGTTGCGTGAAAGGGCGCGTTTTGATGTCGCGATGCGACTCGACTTGTGAGTCAAGGCATCCATTTACCATTGCGTCCGCCCAGAAATATTACCGGCGACGATTCGACCTCCTCTGAATGAGGTGGTCAGTCGAATACGTGGTATCTCAGAATGTACCGCGGCAATTGTAGGCTTCTGACGCGACGGCTGATGGTGTTGTCAGGATCTTGGGTCTAATTCTTGGCTGGATTGCGACGTTGCTTCTGTAGTAAGTGATGCTCGTGAACGTCTCGGTAGATACGGTAAAGTCGGAGATGTGGTACGTGGCGAATTCTAGACGACAATAGGCGAGTTGTATGCCTCAATGGTTGCAAGGTGATCGACAGTAATAACTACGGGGTGATGTTTGCGAATAGCTCTGGCGAACGCCATCCTCTGATAGCGTTCCGACATGTTTTGGCGTCAGAGCAGGTGTTGCGATCGAAGCCGCTACGGGACAGAGGAAAGCTCGGGGCGGTTGCGTCAGGGATCAAAACAGAAGCGCATCCCGGGATGCTATTGATCATGGCAAGGTGTGGTGTAAGATTGAGGAGACCAGGTTTAATACTGCAGATGATTCGCTCTAACCTTGATTTAATGATTTGGAGCGGTACTGTCACCCGTCCGAATAGCGCCCTCCATAGCGTTAAACTTGTGAGACCAAGGGTAGCCGGTTTGTAGTAACGTCATAGGGCGCGGGCACAACGTCTTCAGAGCGTTTTGACTCCAATCATTACCGTGACGGTCTTGATTGCGAGAGTGTCGATATGAAAAAGGTGAGATTTGGTGGCTTTGAAATGCTTTGATTCCGAAGCCCAGATGCCTTTTGTGTACCGGCTGAGCTCCTTCTGGTCTCTTTAGGTTGCATTGCTGATACCTGTTTGCGAGATTAAAACGATCGCTGTCTCTCTGTTCTGCCCCTGATGGTTACTTGTTCGAGCTTATCGCTGAGCGAGGGCAATTTGGGCTTCATGAAGTGTAAGCATTGATCCTTCAGTAGGAGATAGTATTTTCGACGGACGGGAAACGGGATCGGTGCCGTCAATGAGCGGATTGGGGCGCATGAGCCAGCGATACAGATCGTTAGCGTTTATCTCCACTGATTCATACTCCAACTCCATAAGGGGTTTGAACTGCATGATCCCTGACTGGTGATTTTGCGTGGTAAAGGTTGGCTGAATTAGTCATGTTCAGCGGTTTCTAAAGAATGATACTGGGACGATGGATGTTGAAGTGTCAGTTTCTTGGTAGAGGCCGTGGAACTCGATCGGAGTAGAGGCTTATATAAGTATTTCGCATAATGGTGTTGTAGAGGCTGATCGAGGGTTAGCTTACAGTACCAAGAATAATTGAAACTTATAGTCCTAAGCGCTTTTAGCTATATCTCAGTGATCAAAGCGTTAGTGGAAGTCTACCGTAGAGACTGGTCTTATGGCTGATATAATGACCAGGATAACTACAAAAGCACGTCGGACACCGAGTATGGTGCGTATTATCTTGTTATCCGGGAAAAAAAAAAGAATTCTTCTGAAGGAAAAGCACGTCGGCATTTCCTTGTCGATATGTCCTGCGGGACGAATTGCCGCCGAGGTCATAGGACATTACAAGCGTCATAACTCCGATGATTCCACCAGAGATGGTGAAAGGCTGAGGTCATGTAGTAGTGACGTTGGGGTTAAGTTGCGGCCGTCGCTGTCTAAGGTTTAGATAAATGAGGCACCCAGCTATGTATTCGTGGATGACTAGCTCCGTGTCGCTCTCTATCCACAGTGTAAGCCGGAATCGAAAGCGAGACGAATGCTCCGATGCCCTTATCGTCTCGGCCGCAAAGTCGCATTAATATGATACTGCGTGGAGGCGTGCTTATCCTGGAAGCTTTGACTGAAATCGGAACAGCTGGTACAGTTGTAATGCGGTGATGATGGACGTGTGATAGATGATGGCTGTGTCGTACAGTGGGCAAGATCTTGGGTCGGCGGACGCCGCAGCTTTGCCCTAGCTGTGAAGGTAGCCCGCATTGCTGGAATGCGTTGCTGTCAGTTACACCTTTTATTCACTAATTATGATAGGAGAAACTCAGACATGAGCTCCTGTACTCTGTTCCTCTTCGGTTACTCGACCGCTGGGATGATCAGAAGATCCGCTGTCGTCCATACACGACATCTTCGACGCGGCGTTCGGCCTGGACTATGTTGCTTGACTTATGTGGGTAGCATCACTAAGGCGCTTCATGAGAGGGCGACCGCATCGTAACCTAAAAGCATATGACATTCGTCAAGTCAAGATCGCATCAGGGAATCGACACAGACATCGGAGTAGGTGTTGCTTTTACCGAGGGAACGGTGCGTGAGACAGCGCGACGACCCGGGAGACCATCATGCTGTAATGTTTGACTAGAGAGTGGTGGAGCATGGCGTCGGGGGAAGAGGGATCAGGTGGGACAATCATGGCTGTTGTCGAATGGGCGATTTGATACAGCTACCTGTGACGATATTGCTCATGTTGCACGACTCAGTGTCACCTAGGCTTTGTTGGCTGTTGCTCATCAGCAGGATCATCTTTGGTAGAGGCCTTGGCACGAGCTCTTTTGCGAGCTGGCTGCGGCATCGTACGGTCGGGGCGCCTAGAGCGAAGTGGTATGTGTCAAGGTCTACACTCTGGACGAACGTCAAGCTTAACGAGGCCGTGTTTTCTAGTGTAACTTTCATCTACCCCGACGCGGATCGGAAAGCCATAAAATAACCAAGTGTATTATAAAATTACTACAAAGGACAGAGTTAAAGAGTGGAATCAACATGACGAGATGTGATATAAATGCTGTGCATTCAAAAATGTCATTTCAATTGTTTAGAATATATCTACTAAGATCTGTAACCAGTAAAGCTGGGAAGAATTATAACTACTGGCACTACCAAGACATTATTATTTGTATCTTGATTACCTCTCGGAGAATTCAACCCAGCTCGATGTCACTGCATCAGTGAACCCTTAATCCGTCTCTTCAGGGATAGGAACAGCCTGTCCTTTAACTAGTGAAATGCCATCGAGGTAAAAGTTGTAATAAGCAGCATCGATGACTTTGATGGTAATGCAAAGATCGGTCGAGTCAATGCTTGGACCAACATATGAAAAGGTTTGCGACACCTCGTGGAAAGTATTGTAATCAGTAATACCTAACTCTTCAGAGAAGTATACTCCATCAATCGTCAATTGAATCTTGTTGGCATTATCTTCGCAACTGACGATGTTTGAACCAAACGAGAAGATGCAGTTTTGAGCGACAGACACCTTGAAGGTGTACTCAAAGCCTTGCTCAACGGCGACACGTTGGCAGACTACGGCGGCATTATCCTCAAAGTCTTTGGGCAACGAACTATGGGATGTCAGTGCGGAGCAATTTTCAGGGCCAATGGAATACATACAGGCTCTGGGTTCCCTCAGAGGCAAAGCCACCCTGCAAGGATGGAGTGGTTCCCATTACCTCCCAAGGCTCCATTGTGGCATCTTCAAATCCACCGTTTTCAACAAGGTTGACAGTCTCAACGGGAGGGCTAGCAGTAGTCGTGGTGGCTTCAGCTGAAGTTGCAGAGGTCTCAAAGGTTGAGAGTGCTGCAGACGACGTGACGGCGGTCTCAAACGTAGTGGTGATCGCGGTTTCTTCGGAAGTTGGGCCGACAGTGGTTGAGAGCTCAGTAGAGACAGAGGCTTCCACGGATACAGAAGTAGAGAGTGTAACAGAAGATTCAACGTTGGTTGGAGACTCAATCACGGTGGTAGTGTCTTGAGAGATGACATCAGAAGTAGCTGCGAGCGTGGTAGAGGCGGATGCAACATCGGTAGTAGTGTCGACGCCACCGGCTGACGTTGTTGTTGTCGGTCGAGGATGAGGAGCGCAAGCCTGGAACCAATAAGCTTTGAAGATTTGTGGCACTTGATAAGACTTACGCGAGCGGCAACAAGGCCAGCGCTCAAGATTAGAGAGCCAAGGGTAGTAGAGACACGCATTGCGACAAATATTTACAGTACTTAACGAGTGACTGAAAGACAAAGTTGGAACAAACGCGTGTTAATGAATGAGGTAAAAAAGAAGAGAAAGGAAAAAGGAGAAGAAAAGAAAATAAAGAGGTTTTATTATTAGGTTATGTCTAGACAGAAGCTGAAAACCCCTAATTGAAACTATTGATGCCAAGTGGGCTAGGTAAACAGAACTGGCTTAGCGATTCAATAGTTTCTATATCCCCTGTATATTACACCATAGCCTCACTGCCGGGTAGCCACAACGCCACACTGGCACGTGACGGGCCCAATTCAGCCACAACATACAATTATATTAGTAAATAGCCTATCAGAGGGATTATTAAACTGGCAGAAGTATATTTAGTATTATATTCCTTAGAAATAAGCCTTAAAGTATAATAAGGTTAAGTTACTTAATATAAGGTAACTTAAAGTATATTAATATATTAAATTATTAAAAATAAGAAATAATTAAATAAATATTTAACTAATAAGTATAATATAATTT